>CM070083.1:3442598-3927609 GCA_036250285.1 Pyrocoelia pectoralis
CCGAGCTCACGTCCCGAATTACAAATACCTGGCGAGGGTAATATCGCGGCGTGGCGAGCTAAGACAATTACCGACAAGCAGTGGCAAGATTACACACGTCTAGCTTGGGACATATCACCCGCTCTTGCGGTTTATTTACCTATAAGGCTTAAAAAATTGGACGCCATAATTAATGAAGTCCGTCATCAGGTTATACAAAAACCTATCGCCGTCTGTCATATTCCCGAGGCGTTGCAGTATTTGGCGACAACGGACACCATTCTAAATGATAATCCGAAACTGGTCCATATGCTGACATGGGCGAAAGTTTCGCCCGTGCAAGCTTTATCTTACTTTAGTCGTCAGTTCCCTCCTCATCCGATTACAGCACAGTATGCCATTAAAGTATTGCGATCCTATCCTCCGGATGCTGTGTTATTGTACATTCCTCAACTCGTGCAGGCACTTCGACATGACACTGTAAGTACAACCGTAATATATAGTGAGGCAACCGAAAATTTAATGTAACTGAGTACCTGAAAGTTCGATATTAATATTTAATATTGACACTAACATACAAAGTTAAACCAATTCCGTTGTGACCTAAGACGATTCAAAAAAAGAATGTCATGTATACATGCTATTATTTAAAACAGATTTGGAGAAAAGGATGGATGCTTCGGTCCGCGTGGGGAAGCTGTTGTCCTACACTATTGCTATGAAGCGGATGGTTTTGTGTAATCCAAAAGAATAATCACATTGTTGTGGTTTGCCGCTCGCTGTGTACGATGTGGTAGATTACCTCTCGCGTTAATATGTGCGTCTTTCTCTCGCGGTAATCATAGCATTTACTTTGAATTACAAAAAAACAATTTTTTTTTCAATAAACTAATAATGCAGCTTGATGCAATATTACAAATTTACCATCTAAAACGAATTTTTTCTTTGCTCAAAAAGACAAAAAATTCCCCCTCCCCCCTCCAGTTTTTCACTCAAAGTCCTTGCATTTTTACTCCAATAGTAGTTTGCTACAGTTCCCGTTACGACTGAAGGCGAGCGCGCCAATTTCTGTTCGATGCGCAGTAGTCTTTCTTACGCGGTTCCCGCGCTTAAAGTCGTAGTTACAATTGTCTGTAGTCATACCACTTAAGTTAAAAATATAAAATATTATCTATTTTTATACTCTAAGTTTAACGACCCCACTGAAGTAGCTTTTCAACTACATCGTGTTCTGTTGTAACACCTTCGCGATGCGCCGGCTGCTCGCCTTCAGTCGTGACGGGAACTGTACTTGGTTTAACGTATACTATACCCGCATTTTTCTTTTGTATATTGCAAAAGTAGGTTTGCCCCACCCATTGGGATTGTTGCGTCCAGACTCTTGTTGTCCATTATCCCCATAAGGTTGTCTCACTATATATTACGTTACGCTTGAAATACAACAAACTCATGTTCGTTTATAGATGGGGTACCTTGTTGAATATATTAAATACATAGCAAAAATATCGCAAGTGGTGTCACATCAAATAATCTGGAATATGAAGACGAATATGTATACCGACGAAGATATGCAACACAAAGACGTCATGCTGTACGACACGCTGGATTCGTTGTCGAATAAAATCCTATCGTCGCTTTCGGGTCCGGCGAAACAATTTTATGAACGAGAGTTCGATTTCTTCGACAAAATTACGAACATCAGCGGCGAGATTAGACCGTATCCAAAGGGTCCGGAACGTAAACAGGCATGTTTGGCTGCGCTTGCTAAGATAAAAGTACAGGCCGGCTGTTATTTACCGAGCAACCCCGAAGCGATGGTTTTGGATATCGATTTTAAGAGCGGAACACCGATGCAGAGTGCCGCGAAAGCGCCATACTTGGCGAGATTTAAAGTGGCACGTTGTGGTATTAACGAACTTGAAAATATCGCAATGGCTGTTTCAAACAATCAACACAATATAATTGTAAGTTTTATTTTTGTACAAAAGATGGAGGTTGAGTGTCAACTCGGGACATGAGTTACTTGTATACAAGTGTTTGAAAAAAAAATTATCATTGGACGGATTTGAATGGGCATGGTATCAAATTGAATCCTACATTTTTTATCAGTCTGTGGCACAAATAATCACAATTTGTGACAGTTGAATCATTCATTAACAATTAGAATTTAGGGAACACCAATTGTGTCTCAGCATCTTCAGTCAGCTTTGAACCTCCAATTGTTCCAGTTCTAAATCGGTGTTACATTTATTTATTTATTTATTTACATTTATGTCCACCAATCATATTCCTTGACACCGCCTGAATCTGAATCTTTTCTGTTGCCTTGCTCTGTTCCGAATCAGATTGTCTGAAGTTGATGGTAAGGAGTTGCACTTCAAGCATGTCTTCAATTAGATGATATTTTTCAGATTTTTGGACAGTTCTTTCACATTTGCCGTCAGTTCTATTTTAGTTCCTCTTTTGGAGGCATTTTCCTTCTGGCCCGGTCAACGAATGATTCTAGAAGGAAAGTCGATAAGCGGAAAGGCAAACTATGGTGTTTTGTTTTGGGTAGGTAGTAGTATAACATACTGAAAGTACTAGACCCATGGGTTGGTAGGAGTGAGGGAGGGTTAAAAGGGACCTTTAACTACCCTCGCCCCCACCACGAAAAAAAAGTTTCCACTTTCCACATGCAGAAAACATTATACAAGAGCTATAAGTATTGCCACTTATGTGAAGAACCAGGCCCCTTCAACATCTGCAGAGTCCACAGAGGTCTGTGGCAGTCAATTCGATTTCAAGACTCGCTCTCTCTTTTGTCGAAAATCGGTTGTGGGTGGGAGAAAAGGGGAGGTGCATGGGTGGAAGACGGTGTATACAGTTAAGAGACTTCTTTCAAGAACAACTGTATTCATTGCTGCATCGGCAAGACAAGATGATTATAGAGGTGTTCTCAGTCGCCTTAGCCCAATAATTGATTTGGTTGCCGAAGAAGCAGTATATCATGAACAATATTGGAAGAATTTTTTCCTACCCATTTATTCTGCTGAAATGGCATCCGCAGATAGGCACATCGACAAAGCCATGGCTGAAATATGTGATTTAATGGAATGTAACAATGACTGTCAGAGCAAATTCCAGATATCAAAACAATCAAAGCAAGGTTGTTACAGAAATATGGCGATCGTATTGTAGTAGCTCCAGTGGTGAATCGACACCAAGTTGCCACGATACGCTTCTCAACACTACTCACAAACTGCTGATCGATTCGTGGTATGAAAAGAAAACCAGTAAGATGGTTTATGAATGAATGCGACTCGTGGAGAAGGCAGCTGAGAGTATATGGTGGCGCTTACACACCACCTGATGACGTCTTGAAGGGTGCGGCAGAGATTCCTAAAATACTGCAAACGTTTTTAGAGGCTGTCCCAATGCAAAAAACGACAACAGTAACTGAGGCAAAGAAGAAATGCCTTGCACACCATAATATCCATTGTTCGGCCAAGAACATTCATGTCACTCATAACGAACAGCCTTGCTCTTCTTGTCTGCAGAAGGTTTGACTCAAAAACGTTGCTCTACTTCCTTGCGAATTTGGGTGGCTCAGCATCATACACTGCCCATGCCCATTCCCAGCCAACCTTAAACCTGGAACTTTTGCCCAGTTTGTGTTCGACAGCGCAGACTTCAACGTATGTACCATTGATGGACTGAACAGATATATTCTATCGGCGGCATCAAATGTATAACTCCAGCAAGTTCTTACAAAACAGGCCATGAAATGCCCAAGCTGAAAGTACTGTCCAAATCTTTTGAGACATGTCACACCTTCAGAAAAGGGGCTGGACAACGTTACACATAACCGTTATATTGGAGGTGTTGGAGCCTCAAACTTAGGGTTTGTTACGGTTCTATGCTCAATCTCAGAACATGCCAGTACCAGACTGGAAAGGATTTATGATAGCCTTGACTAAAGGGTATAAAAGTGTCTAAACTAAGGTGATCCCCCTCCCACTCCCATCTATCATTTCGCCCCCCTTCTGATTATAGCACAGTATTTACTTCTTTTGTCACATTCTGTTGACGTTATGCAATTTTTACTAGACTCCGTGTCATGTAAAAGCACGACTGCCAATCGTAATAGTTGGATTCAACATTTATAAAACCCATATTTATGTGTATTTTAAATAAAGTTAACATTAAAAATGAATGCAATTAAAAAAACAAATTAATCATCGTCATCATATTCAATGTCAATTATATTTTATAATATTTTAACAACAGTGACTGCTATATACCGTACGCCACTGATAATCTGTCCGAATGGACGGACCTACGTGAAATGCGATCGTGTTTATACAGATTGTCCCATATTAATGATCAGGACTTTGACATTTTGTAGAAAAACACATTTTAAGGTCGGCTGCTCCATTCTTTATTCAATGGCTGCTCCTATAAACATAGGTCCTAAAATTCATTGTTTCTGAGATACAGGGCGTTAAAATTGTCTAAAAAATAAAGTTTTTATTTATTTATTTCCGAACTATGGAGAATATTCAAACCAAAATTGTCACACAAGATACATGGACAGAGGATCATAAGATTGAATATGAATTTTTAAATCAACCAGTGGCGGAGATATGGGTAATCCGTTCTACTACTTTGATAAATAAAAAGAGTATGGGATTGATATTATGATCCTCTGTCAGTGTCTTGTGTGCCAATTTTGGTTTGAATATTTTCCACAGTTCGGAAAAAGTAAATAAAAACTTTATTTTTTAGAAAATGTTAACACCCTGTATCTCAGAATAAGAGAGTTTTAGGACCTATGTTTATAGGAGCAACCCGCCTTAAAATGTGTTTTTTCTACAAAATGTCAAAGTCCTGGTCATTCAACCTGGGACACCCTGTATATGACATGGACTCTTGTGCTGTAAAAACTATCTAACATTCGATTAAATTCATGTAAAATGATGAACCAAAAACAATATTTAATTTTCTACAACAAATTTTCTGTGCGATGAAGATCTGAGGCGCTGGAGGCAAAAGTTTCGCGAAAAATGTGTAGCGAAAGTTTTTTTTGAAAATTGCCAATTTTCTAGAGCTTCCATTAACGGTTATAGATAGCAAAAAAACTGCAGGAGTGAAAAATGTGGAGAATTTTATCAGTTTTAATTTTCTGTTGAACATATATTTTTTGTAGAACCAACCCCTGCTGAGATTTGGCAAAAAAACCTCTCCCCTCCCTCTCTTCCGACGCTCCTAGAGCTTATCTAAGTATGTATGTCATATTTCTTTGAGAGTTTTTGAGAAGTTACTAAGAACAGCTGACGTCATATTTTCAAAATAGGTCGTTCATAGTAGAAGTGTGACTTGTTTTTTTGGAAACCAAATGAACGGCCACTTTATATCGTTCGCACGCAAAAATTGTTGTTAAAATATGTATTGTAAGAAAATGTAACCACGTACAATTAAACAGGCTTCAGTTTAATACCAAAACCCATTGAAATCTGTTGAAACGATAATTTTTCCATTAAGCTTCAAATACGAGTCTACAAATTTTTTGCGCCACCAGTAATTTACAAATCTTATCATGTACAGAGTCATTGAGTAGATGGCAAGCAATAGTGAATTATTAATCGAGTTGACACTCGAGTGATAATGTTAACATTGACAAATTGATGAAAATTACAGAACAAGGAGATGTCAATGGGACCGGAAACATGGCAAGCCGCCATTTTTAAGGTGGGTGACGATGTTCGTCAAGATATGTTAGCGCTTCAGGTTATAAGTATTTTTAAAAACATATTCCAATTGGTCGGTTTGGATCTCTATTTGTTCCCGTATCGTGTCGTTGCGACGGCACCAGGGGTACGTACCTACTTTCGCAAATATTTTTTCTACTTTTCCATTTTTTTAGTGCGGCGTAATTGAGTGTGTACCGAATGCGAAGTCGCGCGATCAATTGGGTCGACAAACCGACATTGGTATGTACGAATATTTCTTGAAAAAATATGGTGACGAAGGTTCGAAAGAGTTTCAAAGCGCACGCAAGAATTTTGTTATGTCAATGGCGGCGTATAGTGTTATTGGATTTTTGTTACAAATTAAAGATCGACACAACGGTAATATCATGTTGGATGTTGACGGTCATCTTATTCACATAGGTATTCTAAATGTTTTATACTTATGGTTTTATAATAGTTATCATGGTAGATTTCGGGTTTATGTTTGAGTCGTCGCCTGGTGGAAACCTAGGTTTTGAGCCCGATATTAAATTAACCAATGAAATGGTTATGATCATGGGCGGCGTTATGGATGCCGAACCATTTAGATGGTTTTGCGAATTATGTGTGCAGGCATATTTGGCAGTGCGGTAGGTACTTAAACTTGATTGGCGTACGAGTAATGTCCGGTTTTTTACAGACCTTATCAAGAAGCGATAATTTCGCTTGTTTCGTTAATGTTAGATACAGGTTTGCCCTGCTTTAGAGGACAAACAATTAAGCTGTTACGGACACGCTTTTCGCCAAATTCAACTGATAAGGAAGCTGCTGCTTTCATGTTGCAAGTTATCCGTAGTAGTTACCTAAACTTTCGTACGAGAACGTACGACTTTATTCAGTATTATCAGAATCAAATTCCATATTGAATTTTTTGTGATATGTATGTATGTAGATTGGTGTTGTTATAGTTGTATTAGGTTTAGGTGAAAGAAGGGGTTTAAAGGCTGTGTCAAAGTATTGAATTAAGATGTGCGGATTATGTCCATTTTTGTGAAGATTGTAAATGTTACCAGCATTCTGTGTACGGGTTATTCTTAAAAGGTTAATGTCAAATAGAGCATAGAATTGTCTTGTCAATATTTTCCATGATTAACGTTGCCCAATTGACACTCGACACTCAATGCTAGCTATAACCATTGTCATCCTCTAACTCCTTGGTTCTTCCTTTCTGCTCCAATAGGATTTACAAGTCCTTGCAATAACAAACACTCGCATCCCGAATTGATCAGGCACACTTTCAATTTCCAACTTTGACTCTCCCATGAAATAAAAGTAGGTGCAATTCTTCTACTCCTCTCTCATCCACAACACCTCGAATCCCTTGCAGTGACAGTCCATTTTGTCGCAAACCAAAACATCCTTATGCCACCACCCTCCTACAAGTGACAACTCTCTGATGATTTCAATTCCCGCCACCTGCAATTCTGTAATATACTACCACCTTCGAACATTGTTATATGTTCGAAGACTACCACCAATCCTTCTACTCTGGCGCGTCAAAAATGTAACACCAACCTTTGTAGAATACCTTAGAGTCCTTAGACACCTCAATTTTGACCACACCATACCTACAGTTTGTCCAGCGAATCTTTGCAGATATGGCCGCCGTCCAAAGTGTATGAATCAAGATAAAATATTAAATCAGCAACTACTTTCATGACCTGTCACAAAATATATTAATTTGTCAACAACAAATTTAACACAAAAAATCAAGGAACAAGTATAAACAAATCAAACGTCAAAGAATGATAATGACAAATGTCAGTTTATTCGGCGGAAGTGGTGTGGTAACACTACTGAAGTCAAAATAGAGATGGTATCCATACAGCGTAAGCTCAGACAAACTAATTAACTTATGCTTTTACACACAAACTACAATATCAACGTATTTTGAGGTTTCAACACATGCATATACTGTAGCATCTATCTTTGTTTTTGGTGCGTAAAAAAGAACCTAAATTGTGAGGACGTATATTGTTGTATATTTCATACATCGGCAAACATTCGCTGGACAAACTGTATATGCTGCAAGAGATTGGTCCACCACTTCTACCAATTCTGCACCGCCACCTCCTAGCCAATATATCTGCAGAGATTAACAAAAATTCAGACTGGAATGGATTCACCAAATACTTCTTCATCCGCCACCTCCCAAACTCCCATAAGGTGTTTCTCAATATTGGTCTTATTTCTGAGAATAACGACGAACTTTCCGCCACAATGCCTCTTTAAACCACCTAGCATGGGGAGATTTTGAGATAAAAATGTTGATTTTTCAAATACATTTAACTATGTCGCCTGTCACATTTCATAAATAAACAGACCTCTGACCCTTCTCCCATCTCATCTGGTTATTGAAGAAAAAAGTATGAGTCACCCCGACACCTCGGCTCTTGCCAAGGGAAATCGCTCCCTTAACAGCCACAACTTCGGCAACGCTCGAAAAATATCTACAACTATCCTTTCCGCACGCCTTAGAGCAGCGGTTCTCAACCCGTGGTACGCGTACCCCTAGGGGTACGCGTTTGATGGCTAAGGGGTACACGAAAAAAATTTAGTAATGGCGGATTTTTAAAAATATGTTATTCTCCTTTTGTCTCGAGGCAGTTCAGAGCGGTGGCAAAACAGTGGACAAAAAATTATTGTAGCGCTCGTTATTTACAAATAATGGTTATTTATTTATCAAGGGCGTCAAGGACTCCAATACCACCGCGGCGGCCATTTCCTGACTGACGCGTTTGACAACTGAGCAACTTTGATTTGAGATTGTTGCTAAGTTACTTTGGCAAGTAAACGTGGCGTCGTACAATGCGGTTGCCATTGGCGCCGACCTTATCATTTGACATTGTTTTAGTAATAAGCATCATAATGAACACAAAGATATTGTTCGAAGTTATGTTTTTTAGGTTGAAAATAAAAATGTATATTTTTAGCGCAATATTACATTACATCTTTTTCAGCACTTATATTTTTGTTGTTGGTTAAATAATTATGTATCTATAAAAAATCTTTTAGTTTTCATCAATAAACATTCTGGACATACGCTTTGTCACGTTATTGCTATATTTATTTAGTTTTAGAACGATGGTAAAATAATAACTACGAGTATATACATTATAAAAATTTTTCTAATGAAGGGGTACAATTTAGGATAATGAACTGCCAAGGGGTACGCAAGCCAAAAAAGGTTGAGAATCGCTGCCTTAGAGGATAGATACGTAGAATCAAGAAATCTCCCCCTTGCTAACCAGTTGGGATTCTGCCCGAACCGTTTCATGTACCACTCTCGCTCTGCAAGCTTCACTCGGACCACTAAAAGTCATCCAAAGCCCTAAATCTAGGTCATTGTATCCTTGCGGTATTCCTTGACATAAAGCAAGCATTCAACTTGATCCCTTGCACAACATTTTCTCCATAGAGATACGAGTCGATTGGGTAGATGATGGCTGAAGGGTGCATTTACCTAATCGACTACACCGTTTCAGCCACCGCACCCTCACCGCTGACAAAGTTCTGGGGTCACTAAAGGCGAGGAGGTGGTAACACGTTGATTACCCCCCCCCCCCCCCAACTCGACCAGTTTTCCCGAAACGCTGGGGAGTCGTCATAAATCAACCCACCAAAATACAAACCTTAACAATTGTTTCGCCACCCCACTTCAAGGGATTAAAACCGCAGTGTACATTTCCTTATCTTCACCTTAAAATACGAAACCTCTCGAATGTCTTATCCGCGCCCTACACAGATACCATCCAAAACCCTTCAACACGTCTATAAAACCATCGCCAACTAAACCACCACATTTCGCCCACTTCAACATTACCGAAACATGGTACACTGCACAATATTATTATTTATACTAGGGGTGGTCTAGTTGGGTTCCTGCACTGCGACCATTTGCTTTATTGTTCTCCTCGCTATTTTCCACCCTTATAGAGAATACATATCTGTATCTTTAACAAAGTCCATCACTTTAGTAGGTCGAATCTTCAGGCATTACTCCCCAATGACGTGGTTTGACGTTTCTTCTTCCTCAGCACAACCATGACGCGCCCATAAGAAAGGGCGAGAGGGCCCCCCCCCCCGGCAGTAACAATATCTTAAATAACGAAACGCTTTAGATAGGTAGATTTGCTTCATATTGCTAATGATCTTCTCCAAATTCCCCCTGTGACCATCTCTGTCGCAAGTTTTTTCTTTGTCCTACTTAACTTTAAGATGGACGCTCCCCATGTGGGATTTCCAAGAAAATCTTGCAAAGGTTCTGCCCTGTCATTTTCGACCAGGGTCTGAATCTATCATGAATATTGCCTGAATCTCCTTTTTGGCTGTGTTATTTGTAATCTCACAGGCTGATTCGGTTCCTATGAGTGGTTTCGAGCTTGCAACTCTACATTTACAACTAGTTACATGTATTTCCCGCATGTCCAGGTGACCACAGTAGTGTAGTGACTGTCTTACACTTGCCTAGTGCGTTCAGCTTTATCACACATGAATCTGCTGCTGCAATCGCTGTTTTGCTGTCTATAACTACATATAAAGATTTTCTCTAATAAGGTTCTCTTTTAATGGCTGAGCAGCTGCTGTCAGGATTGCATATACCTACCTCAACTTGGAACACGCTCGCTTTTTGTCCTAGATTTACAAAGATTTTGCAGCCCCGTCCATTGCTCCCGTAGGTACACTCCAGAACCAGTGCCTTTAGTAGTTTTCGAACCGTCTCTATAATACACGCTTCCATTCATCTTTACTTTGCTGGAATGATTCTGCCACTCGTGCCGAGTAATGAACAATTTATGTTTTTATCTTCGGAGCTAATGCTCCCCCCTTGACGATCCCTCCTCTCCGTTTAGTCTCTGCCCTAATTACTGTAAGTCTAATGGCGGCAGGTTCAAGACAGTCTCCATAGCTGCCGTTGGGAATCGTTATCATTCCCCATCTTTGGAGATAGGCAGGCCTCACTTGTTCCAGAACGCTCGTCGACAAGCCCGCAAGGATTTTGTGGCCTTGTTCGCTATCTTCTCCAGATGTGATTTGAAGGTCAGCCCTTGGTCTAGTGATGCCTAAATATTTACCTTCTCTCACTACCTGTAGTTTGGTGCCGTACTTATTCCTCATCCTCACAAGTCACAACAAAAACAGAACCCCTAAACGTGTCCTGCCGAAAACTCCCAAAGCCTAAGTGCCGCTATACCTTCCCGGCTTCCCGCTCTCCTCATGCAGCTCCATAATGACCTTCTATGCTATTCGACCTTGATAATATTCTGAACGACACTGCCCCTTACTGTCTCCGGCAATAAAAAAATTAATTATGTACATTCTGCAGTAAATGTTTACCTGGCACAAGCCCGTCGCCATTGCAGACACAGTATAGATCTATAAAGCATTAAACTGTGTTGCAGATATGTGCGAGCTAGATCCGCCTACAGTGGCTTTGTAAGAGACGGTGGTGACAATTAGAACCTAGCCATAGGCCATGTAGCAAATTCAAATGAGAATAAGTATGCTGCCTCTATGTAGTGCATATGGAATTTTATAAAAAAAAAAAAAACAAGCTTTTCCTCGTAAAACACTGGAAAAAAACAAGCAATGTAAACAATCAACATCTTAGCCTCATCATGGTGGTTCGGACTACGTGATACGTGATTTGCGCAGCCAATCAACAGCGACACCATCTATTGTCACCACTGTCTCCATAAAGCCACTGTAGATTCGGCAGAAATCGACTCTTCCACTTATGATACCTTTACCACAGGCACAGTATAAATATACTGTGCCTATCACTGAACTCTAATACTTATACTGGAACGCTTACTGAGGCCCCCGGCTCGATCCGAGAGAGAGGACCCGCAAGGGACATCCCTGTCCTTCTCTCGAGTACATGTTGGTTAGTGTGTGTTAGTTTAACGCTGTCTGCTCTCTCCACGTGTAAAAAAGCGTTATGAAAAGGACAGGAATGTCCCTTGCGCGATATCTCTCTCGGCTCGAGACGTTTCTATGCGTTTCTACGGCAGAGACCGCCCAGTGAGCGTTCCAGTATGTATAGAGCACAAACCACTTAAAGTTAAGTGATTTGTGGTATAGTAGAGTTCAATGGTGCCTATCATTGAATATCGATGGTGCCTATACATGGTTAAGGGCGCGTATTTCAAATACTGTTTCCTCCTGACATTAGGCCTTTAGCGTTGAGTGAAAAATTATACTCAACGCCTTTAGTAATGTACCTTGAATACTGTGACTTAGGCAACCAACATATCACATAGTAGATGATAGACTATGTTTACGTGTATTTATAAAGAAGAAAGCGAAACCATTAGTTTTAGAATATTTACAAATTCCATTCTTTATCTATAAATCTTCATTAAACATCGTCTATGATCACAAAACATTGTTTAACTCTGTAACTCTGGTTCCCTAAGCCACAGTAAACAAGGGACATTAGATTACTACAAACTAAAAAGTATTTTGTGAAAGGGTATTCAATAAATTAAAGATTATATTATTAAATAGATTAAGGTCTTTGTTGGGACATGAAAAACAAGACACATCTTAGATCAAAGGGCGCCGCCGGAAAATTTTCCCAAGGGACAAGTACTATTGGGGCCATTGGGGGTTCGTGGCTCTAGGACGGGGGTATAAATTGTTTATTTTTTCAAGATTACGTATAAAATTAATTTTTATTTTTAATACTTTGGGCCATTTTCCTTTTCTCAGCCCTGGCCCCTCTTTGGCGACGCCCTTGCATTGGATTTTGAGGGTAGTAAAATATGTTAAAAAATTTCAACGAGTTGGTTTCTTACATATTATGAAGGTAATCCTCAAGTTGAACTTTGTGTTGTAACAAGGGGCTGTTAAGATAGCACAAAAAACAATTTTGCTACATTAATGCTACATGGGGAAAACGTAGAGGAGACAATGTTTTTGAATTTTTAAAACAAGTGAACTAAAAAAGTATTATAAATTTATTACAAAATCGAGAGATAATGTACAATAAAACTTAGTCGAAAAGTCCAAAACCCATATCCTCATCTTCAGATTCGGACTCTTCCTTCTTTTTCTCCTCCTTTTTCGCTTCTACAAGAGAAATGTGAAAAAAACAAAGTTTAAAACGAAAATGAAACCTCACCTTTCTTCTCTTCGGCAGCGGCACCAGGTGCAGCTCCTCCTGCTGCAGCGGCAGGTGCAGCACCAGCTGAAGGCATCGCGCTAAGTTTCTCACGACCTAAACAAAAATCGAACACTGATGTCACATGCAAAATTTACTACATCTCCTCACCTTCGGACATCACTTGATCAATAGATTTTCCATTGAGTTCCGAAATGACCTTCTTCACCTTTTCGCCATCGGCTTCGATACCAACCGAACTTAAAATTTTTTCGATATCACCGGAAGCTGGGGCGGTCTTACCGCCGAGGAGAGCTAAAAGGTACGCAGCCACGTAACGCATGCTGAAATAGAAATTTAAAAATTAAAGTGCGCACTTACATCATAACCTCAAACAAATTTTCATCCAAGAATATTTCAGTAATCATAGATAATATAATTAATTATTTCACTTTCAACAATCAAAGCTAATGTGATTTTAATAATTTAATTAAAATTTTTTACTTACTTTTAAGTCTGATGACACGAAACGAGTACTGCAGATTTTAAAAACACAAGTTTTAATTTGCTTTCAATCAAGCAAAAAAGAACCAAATAAATTTTAATTGTGAGGTCCGCCAACTTTCAAATAACAAAAATCACTGTTGCAAATTAGGGAGCGTTCAACGGTTCTATGAAATTATTCCTTATCGCGTTATCATTAATTGTGGCTATTTGTAGGCATCATCAATTTGAAAAACGTGAATTCTTATTGGTTATTGATCTGACAGGAGTACTTTGTTACGTGAAATAAAATGACAGATTGGAAATTAATTTCCCTTTTTTCTCATTTCCATGACAACGAAACTGATTTCACATTAGGAATTCAACCATTTTACATTATTAGTTATTATTTCCATTGTAATACCAGATTTCAAAGTGAACCAATAAAAAAAATAGCGTGAAGTATAAGTGGATAAACAGGTCTTTAAAACACTTGCTCTATTTCAAGCACTCCGGCTGCGCCGTCGTGCTTGAAAACTCGCGCGTGTTTTAAAGACCTGTTTATCCACTTATACTTTAATATACTTTATTCAAGGCGCTTTAGGTGAATGGAAAATCAGTTTTTTTAGACGAACGCCGAAAAGGGGATTTAAACACCATTATAGCCTTTTTTTACATATACAGTAGTTTGGTAATGCCATAGACGACTTGGAAACCAAAAATTGTGAAATGTAAGTGGTGCCATCTAGCAATGAATCAATCTTTCGGCAATGGTTCTTGTGAAATTTGTGATTATAACCACCTGTGGTATAAGATTCTAGAGGAATAATTCTACATGTTTTTAAAATTATTTCCTTTTAGGTACTTTAATTGTATGGATAAATAATATAATCTCACTCTCTGGTGGACAAGGATCAGTTTCTAAACTAAGAATCGTTGCCTCTTCTTCGACCTGTGCGAAAGCGGGAGGATTGACTTCCTGAAAAAGCTGCGAAGTAGGTTCCTTTGATCTTGGATTAGAAACATTATCTAAGTTTTCCACGTACTACTTCCGTTACTACCCAAGAAATTACTTCTACGTCGATACTTCGAAGGTTGTGATGAGACCACAGACAAAGGCTCATCAAACCACCGGAAACAATTGAAAATAATACGATGGTAAGTTAATTCGTTGAGCTAATCCCCAGTTTTTCGTTAATTTCGACCTTAATTATAACCGTTTTACGACCCCGCCCCCCGTATAAGCGCGCGTACTGCTTGGCGCCCCGATCTACCCTACTCACAACAAAAGCATCCAGATGGAATCGGTGGTGGCGAGAAAATGTCGAAACGAGACGCGCGTACCTACAGAAAGTCCAATTAAATTCTAGTTTTTCATAAATTTCGGCCTCAATTTTGGGCGTTTTGCGACCCCCGCCCACCACCGTGAACGCGTAAAACTCGACGACACTTCTATAAATAGGTACTACTCGTATTGATCGAAGAGATCAAAGAGATGTCGTTCAAAATCCAAAAGAAGTGAAGGTTCCTTTTCATCGATTATCGTACAAATGAGACACTTAATTACAGGTGGACTTTGTACACTATTTATACTTTAAAACGATCTATTACAATGTAAACTTTTTATTTACCGTTCAGCCATCCTTTTATCCGAGTCATCGTCTACAACTCACTGTCAACAAAGGTGTTTATCTGAAGATCCCTAACATTAGAACCAAGAACCAAACTTTCACCAAGGACCAAGACATTAAATCAGCACGGTAACGAATTATTTATCAGAATCGGCTTATCGCGACGAGTCGACTCTGCTTCTCTCACCTCAGCTCAGTAAATAGGTACATACATTGACTGGTAGTGTATAAAGTCAATGATAGGTATCCGCGAGAATAAACAGTACCGAAACTTAAAGTGCTACCTATGGAGTGAAATGGTTTTAACGGATACTAAGGTGTTACAGTGGTGATCCAACTGAATTAACGATGGGTCTCAGTGGGGCACAAATTTTGTGAATTTTCGGCAAGCCATATTATTTTGGGCATTTTGAAGATTTTTCTCTGTTTATGAATTGTAAACGTTTTGATGTTGCTCTTCTTAATTTTGGCCTTTCTTGTTTTTTCTTGGTATATTGTTGCCTCCCTGGTGATCGGTTGGTATACGTACCTGGTCCTTTAAGAGGTCTTCACTATTCATAATTATAGTTGCGTTTTCCTTATCCGTTGGGAGTACTATGTACTCTTGTCTTCTTTCAACCTCCTTAGTGCCTCTCCGTAGTATTTATGCGACGTCTTGTCTTATCGATTCTATTACCTCCGTTGTCGAAGCAAAGAATACTCTTTGGTCGAAGTTCTTGATAGATGATTATTTGTTCGACAGGAATTCGTCTAGGAGTGATAGCAAAGTTGAAACATTTCATGATGCTTCGTCCAGTTCATACTTGGAATTGTTACCACCTTCCTCGTATGCAAAGTTGTGTCGATTATGTTTGGTTTTTCTTGTATTACTATAAATCTTTCGAACTTCTTTTCCTGCTTTACTATGGTGAGCATTTGGTCTGTTTCGGCTCTAAAGTTACACAACTGTTCCATCGTGTTCCATATGGTTGGATGAATTATGTTGCGTAACTCTAGATGTACCTAACTCCAATAACTGCATGTTATGGTGTGTTACCCAGAATTCTTCTCGTATCTCGAGTAAACTCTCTCGGCAGTGTCAAACTTGCGTTGCAATATTATAAGGTATATGTTACATGCTCTTTGGTACCTATGTGTCAGTGATAAAAAAAAGGTAACGAGTAGAAGAAAAAGAGATCTTTGTGCTTTTACCAATTTTATTTCAAAAATATCACACAGTTAGTTGCAAAGACTTAACATTGCAGCACATCTACGGTACAAATATAAAAATTAACAACTTTAACAATGTTATATTGGATTACAGCCACCTTACTGCATTCTGTGCATGAAAACTTCTACTCCAAACACGATTAAGGAAAGAACGCAGCCTAATAAATAAATGACAAATATTCCACGCACGTGATCAAGGTTTAAGGCTACAGGTTCGGAATCTCCTTCTTCTATATCAGTAGGAAATTTTGAGTAAAACTCATCGTACATTTTCTGATACGTACCGCTCTCTATTACGCTCTCAATTGCTCTATTTAACGGATCCAAGATGTAATGACCTTTGGGCACAAAGAACTTCCATTGCGGTGTGACTGTTAACGTACTATTGTAAGTTATCGTCACTTCTGTTAGATTGACGGTCAACAAATTTAAGTGAGACTTAAGGGTCAAGTAGATACACGGCTCTTGAATTTCGTTGCATGAAAGCGAGTTGCATTTTATGAATTTCTTTTTAATTGCGGAGTAGAGCTCTTCCTCCTTTTTTTCATCAGAAAAGTATACGCGATGGAGTAATGACGGGATGCATACCGGTAGTGATGATGCTGCAACTTTTTCCAACGTGTCAATGCGGTGTTTGGTACCCACAGTAAGGCACTTAATCAAATTGGCTTTAAAACCTGTTTGTATTAGCATTGAGTATAGAAGATACGATAATACAATAACCTTGAGGGCTCTGAATCTTGGTACTCGATGCAAGACTCCGCATGTTGTTAAGGAGAAGAGATCTAGGCACACTTTGCAAAACAATTGAAAGGTGCGCTGAGTTTTAGTAAAAAGTGTAATGCACCACCAAGCGGTGACAGATGTGACAAAAGCAAAAGCGATTAAGATCCAAACTTTGAACTCGAAAATTCTATCTATTAATGTAAAGGTCGAATGCTCTCTTATAGGTGCAACCCAAGCAAATTCGTCGGAGAATAACGTATAGCTGCCCTCTTCGAGTTTTATATTCCCGTACAAGTGAATAGAGTGCAAAACAGTAATTGCATTCTTTATCGGTTTCCATTTTATGGGTCCTCTAACACCAAATCGTTCACGCAGATACAATACAGCTATATCTGCTATCTGATTAGGAAACGAATCAAACCAGGACATCTTCTCGTAATGTATCGAGCATCCATAGAATTGCTTGAATTGTTTAAAATTTACCTTAAGGCTGCCTGTGCAATTTTGGACCAAATATTTCTTAAATACAGCTCCACACTCATTGCTCCTATAATGTGGACTACTTATATACACCTGTTTCTGATGAACCATGAAGATGACCACATTTATGATTCCTCTCTTCCAAAACTCTTGGTATATTTCTCCCACATGTTCATATGAAGTTACAAGTAGAACCGTACCATGGGTATATACTTTCAATTTCCGATTACCTGAAATAATTTCCTTTGAAGGTAACTTACGAAAAAACGATGATAAAGAGGAGGCGTCATTTGCGTAAACTAAATAATTGTAAGCGTTTCTCAAATCGAATGTTATCGGTTTCGTAAGATCGGCAATTACATGTGTCCTTTGAAAATCTTCGGGTATCAGGTCTCTTCCATATTTGTCAAAGAAGATGTATAAGGGCTGGTCATCCTTAAAAGTCGCACGAATTGCACTGTCTATGCACGTTTTTAACTCCATACTTTCATCGTAAACCTGCAATTGGGAGCTTTCAACCAGGAACGGTTGCAGGATTACACCCCAAAGTACAGAATTTACAAACAGAACTTGTTCCATGATGACATTCTGTGGAACAATGACATTGGTATTTGTTATATGTGCTGTAATACCTTCTAAATTATAGGGTACGAGTGACAGGTGCGTAGGTATCGTTTGGATATTGATCCCAAAATTGTATCGATTACCACGTATATAGGTCACCGTTTCTAACAACAATGATAAAAATAAATACAAATCAATACATTTAAAATATAACATCAGTTGTGGCACGCGTGCGCTGAGCAGGTACTCTCTTCTTCATTAGTTAAAATAATTTCTTATGACTTTGTGAAAATATTCCTGTAAGATAAGTTGACAATTCGAACCGGATAACTAGAGGAACATCAGACCATCACCAACAATAATACCATACATAAATGTTGAGTTCAGTTGAGTCTCTGGTATCGGCATTAAATATGTATGAAAATTTGGGCACGTGGTAGATTCATCAGTTGCGCCTTGCCTCTTGACAAATTGGGATTGGGCTTCAAAAAACCTTAGAGCCAGTTAAGCTAGTCCACAAATCACTTAATAGTGGTTTGTGAGCTAGTCCTTGTGGCAGCATCAAATCGGTTTTTTTCAACACAGAATATACAGAGCGACGACAACAGTGGTGTTAGGAGGCATTCCTATTTCGCACAAACGAACTATTCTTTCAACAAATTCTTTCTTGATCTGAAGGTAATACGCTGAATCTTTCAATTTCTTATCTAGAGCGAACGCCAAATTTTAGGTGGCTCCTAGATATATTATAACACCGAGTAGCTTCTCTTTGCGACAAGTCATTACCCCCCACTGCGTTAATTGCAACTTGAAGTTGTTCTGCGGCCCAATTTCAGCGCTTCATTACTTTTGGTGGAATTGAATAGTATAAAGTATATTATACAAGTTAATAATCTCGGTGTTTATTGCACGAGAGAATGTTTAACGTACGAGCGAGCGCAGCGAGCGAGTCACGCTAAATTTCCCGAGTGCAATCAACACCAAGATTATAACGAGTTGTATACGCCATTTTTTTAATGCTAGCATCATAAATTTAAAAAATGTTATTTTTAAACAGGCTACTTGCATGAATGTTGGATGTAATAACGATATCGTTTCGTTGGATACGATTTCGTGTGTAAATACCGCATATGTCAGATGAGGTAAAGATGACGTCGTTGTTTGTATGGTAGTTTTGGAAATTATGAACGATTTCTAGTTATCAATAGAGCCGTTTATGATATGCTAGCATAAAATAGTTATTTTTGTATCTAGAGCGCGAAATGCCACTTTGGTGATCGAGAACTGAAATAGTCGAGATCACCAAAAGTATTTCGCGCACGAGTTGCAAACAAAATTTTTTCTACAAACGTGAAGAAGTTGACAATTATTTTAACGTTAAAATACAAAACTCTCATCTACTATCGGAGTAAAAATGCAAGGCCTCTGACTTTAAGTGGTCATAACGAAAAAATTGAGGGGTGAAATTTCTTCATTTTTGGGCAGTACATGAGTCATTTATATATGTTTAACATGTGTAAAAATCAAATTGGTAGAATCAGTTGTTTAACTTTTATTTTAATTAACAGCAATAAAAACGCTGTATTTAGTATTTTCCTGGCTGACGGTCAGTTTTAACTTATCATAAAATTGTTATTGTTTCATAAATTGTTACCAAATTTACAAATGTTGTACCACACATACTTCTCAAAAGTCGACAGTCAATAAATATTGATTATTCATATAATTAACTGGTTTTATAAGCCCTAACCGAAAATTTGATTATTTTGCAATATACGGTACCTAACTAAAGAAAAAATTCTTGTTTTAAATGCTAAATTTGTATTACTCAAATCGAGCTGCATTATTGCTTTATTGAAAACAAAATTTGTTTTCTTGTAATTCAAAGTAAATGTTATAATTATCGCGAAAGAAAGACGCACATATTCCTGCGAGAGGTAATCTACAACATCGTAAATCGTGAGCGGCAAACCACAACAATGTGATTATTCTTTAGCATTGTACAAAATCATGCGCTTCATAGCAATAGTGTACGACACCATCGTCCAGCTCGTACCGCACTTCGCCCCGCAAATCCAATCATCCATCCTTTTTTCCAAATTTCTTTTAAACAAAACATGTATACATGGCATTATTTTTGTGAATCGTGTTAGACCACAATATAATTGCTTTAACCTTGTTATGTTACTGTCAATATTATTTAATATCGAACGTTCAGGTACTGAGTTACACAAGATGTCGTTTTTTCATTATAGCTTTAAGACTAATAAACCAATTGGCCTCAAAAGCATCTCACATAAACAAAAAAGTATACATTTTTCAAATATATAAGTATCTACCACTCAGTTTCAATAATATAGCCGTAATTAATTTTTAAAGTCGAGCGCTTATGCGATTTCAGTCATAATTAGCGCTTTTTCGCACATAAATTAATACAGAAAATTAACGATGTGTTGCAAAAATCTAAAACTGTACACCTTTTTGTAGGAATAAATGATCTTTTAAATGCACTTTATTTCATTAAATTATGATTGCTAATTACTGAGATAGAAGCTTCTAAAGTCAGAGGCCTTGCATTTTTACTCCGATAGTAGTTTGCGTGCAGTGCGTACTTCGCGCATGGCGTCGTCATTTCGGGCACGCTGTTATGGTAACGTAGGTAAGTGAAAAAAAGGGTCACTTCGCGTATTGTTATCGATGCGCAAACCTTGTCATTTTTTGACGTTTGTAGAAAAAAATTGTTTTACAACGTCCCAACGTCGTATAATTGCAGACGGATCGTATGTATGGAATTTTATTCTTCCGAACGTTGACTCACGTAGAATCTTGTTGACTCTGTTGAGTCGGTTGAGACCGGTTTTGACGATGATTCGGAGGACTCACATCTACCACTATCAACTAACTGTCCCTTGCGCCGTGTTATTCGGATAAAACTGCCATTTTTTGCTTCTGTTGCACTACGGTGTTTCACACTTTCACCACTTTCTTTTCGGTCTAGTTCAACTGGCCGCGGAACAAGTGGCCGACAGGACAACTGGCCGCGAGACAAGTGGCCACGGCCAACTGCTTCTAAAAAGGGTCTAGGCCTATTCGCCGTCGTCGTTTCGCCGTCGCCGTTCCGCCTTCGGGACAGTTGGCCGTTGGTTTCAAATGCTGTTTAGTATCATATTCCCGTTTTTGAATCAATTGAAAAAAATATACTAAACCTAAATTTACTTAAGAGTAAATTATTTTGATGAATACATACTTCTAAACCATCTTCCAACGGCGAATCGTCCCTATGGCGAATTTGACCAACGGCTAACTGTCCCGACGGCGACACAGTGACGGCGAACCGGCACCGCGGTGGCGATAGTCCCTAACCGACTTCACTATCAGTTTGTTTGTTTTCAATAAATAAAACTAGCCATTTATTTATTTGAAGTCAAGTTGTACTGGCAGCGACGCGACGACCACTTGTCCCGGCAGCTACTTGTCTTTACAGCCAGTTGTCTCGGCGGCCACTAGTCCCATCCCGCTTTCTTCTGGTCTTTACATTTTGTGTGGACGGATTTTGTTGCTAACAGCTGAGGTTGTTATTACGTTCTAGCTTGCTGACATTGGTTTCTTAGTGCCCGTTTCCATTTGGGTTGTAATCTTTGAAAGTCTTCTCTTAGTACTTAGGTATTCTTTTTACCTTATGTTTCACATTGGCTCTCATTTTGATATTGTTGATGTCTATCTACTGGAGACGTGATGTGGTAATGATGACGTTGATACGATTTACTCCACAGCTTTCTTGTGTTCTTCCCGTCGTACGTTTACTCTTCTGTTTGTTTGGCCGATATATACCTTGTCGCAGATTGTGCAGGGTATCGCGTAAACTCCTTGGTTTTCCAGTTCAAGGATCGTGTTCGGTGTTGAGAGAAATAAAGATATTTTTGTCTTCGATGTAAAAGTTGTTTTAAAATTCTTGCTATTTTGTCGCTATCCTCTTACGCACGGCCGCTGGTGCTTTTTGTTCCTCTTTTTGGTGTTTTGGTTCTCTTTGGTTTTAAAGCATTGTAAATGTTCATTTTTGAGAATCCATTCTGTAATAATGCAGTTGTTATGTTTGCATTTTCTTGTTTTCCGTTCTCTGGATCCGCGAGTCTTTTCGACCTAGTTAATAGCGTTTTAACTACCGACTGTAATTGTGACGGATGATGATGTGACTGGGCATTCTAATACCGGTTGGTGTGCGTTTTATTTTCGGTATACTGTGTGTCCAAGTCATCCATCTTCACGTTTGTATATTAATACATCCAGGAACGGTAATTTGCTGTCTTCTTCCAGCTCCATGATAAAATTAATTTTGTTATGGGCTTTGTTCAGATGTTCCAAGTTCGGCTGTAGTCTTTCGTATATCCAAATCATAAATGTGTCGTCGACGCAGGGCTGGGCAGTCACAAAATACCTTGCACCTATTTAAAATACAGTATTTGAAATACATTTGTATTTTGTATTTTGTATTTGAAGATTTTTACCTAAAGTATTTTCAAGAACCTACCTATAAAACTTTCTTAGAACGTCTAACTAAATCTCCCAAAACATCCCGTATATGCATACAGGGTGTTTTTTTTGGGAGACGGGAGGTATTTTTGTATTTCAAATATTGTATTTGTATTTTGTATTTTTAAAAATAATATAAAAGTATCTCGTATTTTGTATTTCAAATACATTTCTAGGAATATTTTGTAATTTGTATTTGAAATACGTTAGTGCATGTATTTTGCCCATCCCTGCGTCGACGTATCTCAGCCACAATTTTGATTTGTGACTGGAGGTCTTCGGTATTGTGTTTTCCAGCTACTGCATAGACAGATTGGCCATCACTGGGAGATAATGGTGATCCCATTGGTGCTCCCTCTGTTTGGCTGTGTTGTTGGTCGTTATATTTGCGAAGTAGGTGCTCCACGACCACGGATAATAATACTCTGTGAGTTCGATAATATCGTTAGGAATGTTGTATCTCCTTTTGATTATTTCTATAGACTCGTTCATTGGTAAATTGGTGAATAGCGATTCCACATCAAAACTCATTAGTATGTGGTCCTCCTCAACAGTCTGCTTGGTGAGCATTTCGATGAGATGGTGGGCGTCCCTCACATATCTTCTTGAGTTCTTGACTGTTCTGTTGTTGCGTTAAGTATTTAGGTAGGTAGGTGTTGCAGTGGTCATCCAATTGAGTTGACGATGGGCGTCAGTGGGGCATCAATTTTGTAAATCTATTATGATTTATGGCATTTTGAAGATTTTTCTGCATGGTAATCGGTTAGTATGCCGGTCTCGTATCTAATTATCGTAATCTCTTAACAGTTCCTAATTACAATCGAGTTTCCCTTATCGGCTGGGAGTATTATATGATACTTTTTTCTCCTTTCAAACTACGTAGTGCCCATAATTATTCTCCAGATAAGTTACGTTTTGATGGTCTGGATTTCCGCGTAGTACTTGTGCGACATCTTGTTTTATCGATTCTGCCACCTCGTTGTCCATGTTCTTGATAGATGATTATTTGTTTCACAGGAATTCGTCTAGGAGTGATACCAAAGTTGAAACATTTCATGATACTTCGTCCAAATCATAGGTACTTAGTGTTACCACCTTCTTCGTATCCAAGGTTGTGTCAATTTTGTTTGGTTTTTGTTGTAGTATAAACCTTTCCAACTTCTTTTTCTGCTTTACTGGCGTGAGCATGTTGTCTGTTTCGGTTCTAAAGTTATACAACTGTTCCATATCGTGTTCCATAATATAGTTCAATTGGTTAACTCCGGATGTAACTCCGATAACTGCATGTATCTGTATCCAGAATTCTTCTCGTACCTCGAATATAATGTTATAAGGTCTCTTCTCGCTCTTTGGTGTTGGTGATAAAAAAGGTATCTATCTAATGAGTAGAAGAAAAAGAGATCTTTGATCTTTGTGCTTTTATCAATTTTATTTCAAAAATATCACACTGTATTGCAAAGACTTAACATAGCAGCACATCTACGGTACAAAGATAAAAATTAACAACTTTAACAATGTTATTGGATCAGAGTCGCCTTACAGCATCATGTGCATGAAAACTTCGACACCAAACACGATTAAAGAAAGAACGCAGCCTAATAAATAAATGACAAATATTCCACGCACGTGATCAAGGTTTAAGACTATAGGTTCGGAATCTTCATCTTCTCTATCAGTAGGAAATTTTGAGTAAAACTCATCGTACATTTTCTGATACGTACCGCTCTCTATTATACTCTCAATTACTCTATTTAACGGGTCCAACATGTAATGACCTTTTGCTACAAAGAACGTCCATTGCGGTCTGGTTGTCAACGTGCTATTGTAAGTTATCGTCATTTCTGTTAGGTTAACGGTCAACAAATTTAAGTGAGATTTAAGGGTCAAGTAGATGCACGACTCTCGAATTTCGTCGCATGAAAGCGAGTTGCATTTGATGAATTTCCTTTTAATTGCGGAGTAGATCTCTTCCTCCTTTTTTTCATCAGTAAAGTATACGTCATGGACTATTGATGGGATGCATACCGGTAGTGATGATGCTGCAACTTTTTCTAACGTGTCAATGCGGTGTTTGGTACCCACAGTAAGGCACTTAATCAAATTGGCTTTAAAACCTGTTTGTATTAGCATTGAGTATAGAAGGTACGATAGTACAATAACCTTGAGGGCTCTGAATCTTGGTACTCGATGCAAGACTCCGCATGTTGTTAAGGAGAAGAGATCCAGACACACTTTGCAAAACAATTGAAAGGTGCGCTGAGTTTTAGTAAAAAGTGTAATGCACCACCAAGCGGTGACAGATGCGACAAAAGCAAAAGCGATTAAGACCCAAACTTTGAACTCGAAAATTCTATCTATTAATGTAAAGGTCGAATGCTCACTCATAGGCGCAACCCAAGCAAATTCGTCGGAGAATAACGTATAGCTCTCTTCGAGGTTTATATCCTTGGTCAAGCGAACGGAGTGCATAAGGATGATTGCATTCTCTATCGGATTTTTGTTGTTGTTGAGTAGAACTCCAACACCAAAGCGTTGTTCCAGATACAATAGAGCTATTTCTGCTATCTGATTAGGAAACGAATCATACTCTGGCCGCTTGTGGTATTGCATCGGGCACCCATAGAAATGCTTGAATAGTTTAAAATTTACCTCAAAGCTGCATGTACAATTGTGAACCAAATATTCTTTAACTACAGCCCCACACTCATTACTTCTATAATGTGGACTACTTATATACACCTGTTTCTGATGAACCATGAAGATGACCACATTTATGATTCCTCTCTTCCAAAACTCTTGGTATATTTCTCCCACATTCTCATATGAAGTTACAAGTAGAACCGTACCATGGGTATTATACATTTTCCATATCCACAAACCTACAAAAGGTAACTTGTCAAGAAATGATAATAAAGAAGAGAAAGTATATGCTTTCCCTGGTTGAAGGTAACTTACGAGAAAACAATAATAAAGAGGATTCGTCATTTGCGTAAACTAAATAATTGTAACCGTTTCTCAAATCGAAGGTTATCGTTTGCGTAAGATCCACAATTACATGTGTCGCTTCGAAATGTTCGGGCATCAAGTCTCTTCCATATTCGTCAAAGAAAATGTATAAGGGCCGGTCATCCTTAAAAGTGGCACGAATTGTACTGCCAATGCACCTTTTTAACTCCACACTTTCATCGTAAACCTGCAGTTGGGAGCTTTCAACCATCAGAAATGGATGCAGGAATGCACTCCAAAATACAACAGTTACAAACAGAAGTTGTGCCATGATGATATTCTGTGAAACAATGACTGGTATTGATAAATGTGCTAGTAACACCTTCCAAATTATAGGGTAGGTGACAGGTGCGTAGGTATGGTTGGACATTGATCCCAAAATTGTATCAATTACCACGTCTACCTATAGGTTACCGTTTCTAACAACAATGTTAAAAATAAATATGAATCAATACATTACATGAATTTAAAATTTAATATCTGCCGTGGCACGCGTGCGCAGAGTATCTACTGTTCTTCATTAATTGAAATAATTCCTTATGATTTTGTGAAAATAAACAGATGAGAAGTTTATAGTGGTGGGGGATAGCTGATAGCAGCAAACGCGACGGAAGTGACCATTATCTTAACTCTTTTGCGCTGGTCAGTTATGTGTAAAAATATGGTACCTGTGTAGGTACGTTATTCTGCGACTGTTTGATGTTAATTTTGGATAAAATTACAAGGTTCCCTCACTCCTTTAACTCCCTTTTGCATATAACTTCCTTCGAGTGCGTTGATAATTCAATGTTCTCTCCTGTTTATATTTACTTGTAGCCTTTCTTCTGTACAATAATTTCGTGCACGCAACTATCATCTTCGAGTGCAATATTATCAATGGTTTAACGAACGTTTGAACAACAATAATTTGTTAGAGTTATAAGGTCTTGGATTATCTCGTGAACGACACGTCACCGCGTAGCTGCGAGTAGGAGGAGCCATAATTATGAAATTTGGTAGTAAGTGAAGTATAAAAACATCGACTTACTTTGGAAAAGGCGCCAAAATGTAAATAATGTGTTCTCGTTCTCATATATCAACAAATTTCATATTTATCATGTAATTTATTTTATTTACTTACTGTTCAGTCATAATTACGCGTGCTTATTGTTTCATAACGACGGACCATATTTTTAGGAAAGTTGCCGACATAAAAATTTGACGAATTATAGTTACCTGCGACGTGGTCACGTGTCGTTCACGAGATCATCCAAGACCTACAACATTTTATTCAGACGAAGCATGGGTAGATTTGTCGGGTTATGTGCATAGCGAAAATTACAGAATTTGGACAGCAGAAAATCCACACATTTACATCGAAACACCTCTACATCGCCCAAAAAGTTGGCATGTGAGTCTAGAAAGAGGATATCTAATTGGTTCTATTTTTTTTATCAAACCGTAAATGGAAAACGATATCGTTATATTCTGCGTCAAGCTATTGAAGGAAATTTGCATGAAGTGCGTTTGAAAATATGAAGCGAAGAGTTAATTTGTGTATGTTTAGTTGCCTAAGCACCTGCAATTGATGAGAGCACTGTACAGTGTACAGTCTTTGACATAATATGCAATGTCCTTTGGATACTGTGACAGTGGCGGATCCAGCGAGGGGCAATGAGGGCAATTGCCCGGACTGAGAATATAATAACTTAATTTTTTCATTTTTAAAAATATTTACAAAGTAATATAATATTTTCATTAAGGCTTCCACGGATATATATTCTGTTTCTCCGTGTTGGTTTTCTACACAAAAACCAACACGGAGAAACTCCATAAGCAAAATAATGTAAATATACCTATATATTTATACAACATAAATATTACATCATGTATTTGCTTTGTGGTGCTACCTCTAAAAAAGTTTTAAAAAGCTAGCAATATATTATTCAGTAAGTACGCTCACGCAAATTCCGATTCCGATTCTTCCGCTGACCGCTGCCGCAGCGGAGTTTTTTTCTTATTATTAAAAATGTAGCAGTCACTGCAATTTTATTTTTCAATAAAACTATGTATTTAAAAGTGTAATTTAATATTAGCGAGTTAAGGTTTATTTTGAGCTATATATTTGTTTAACACGTGACCTTGAAATTTTGAAAAGTTACTACTTTGGGCTCGCTACGCTCGCAATCGGCATCTTGCTTAAACCTATGTTTTTCTTAGTTACAATACTAATTGCCCTCACTGAAAATCGAGTCTGGATCCGCCTCTGTACTGTGACTTAGGCAACCAACATACCACATAGTAGATGAGGTAAAGAATGGAATTAGTGAATATGCTAAAACTAATCGTTCCGCTTTGTTATACAGGGTTTTTCAACTAAGAGTAGCCACCCTTTATAACTTCTAACAAAATCAAAATTTGAAAAATCGGCTATACCCGTCTATAATAATATCGAGGGGGATACTTTTTGACATAAGCTTGAGATTTCATACGTACCTTAACCCCCTGGGTCCCACAAACATACCCTTAATTTTTTTAAATGGCAACATGGATCATGTGATACGTCATTTGAAAGGTCATTTTATGTCTTGCATTACTGCGTTTAAAATTTTAAAATCGTTCAATTGGTTTGTAAGATATTTTAATTTAAAGTTTTAGAGAACTGATATAATTTGCTTCAAAAATGTTTGTTCTTTATTACTTCCCGAGTACGAAGTAAAAGGGAAGTATTTAATTGTATGTATTAGTGTTCCAAAAAAAAATTTGACCTATGCAAATTTTTACATATCTTTGCGTTTCTGAATACGTAGATTCAAAATATGAAAAAAAAAAATTCCGTCTGTCGTCTGTAGTCTGTAGTCTCCCAGCAAACACATTTATATATAAAATACATATAAATTATGTAAGAGCTTTTTAGATTTATATAAAATTGGAAGAAAAATAAGAGATATTTAATGTCAGCAATTTTCAAAATAATATATATGTCTATTAGATGTAAATTCTTCTACATGAATTTATGTACATTTTATGTATATTTTATGTAATATTTACATAAAAAATATTCGTTGTAAAAGCGTTGCGATGACCAAAATGGCAGCTACTCGAGCATAATGTAATTATTATCAATGTAAAAAATTATTTAAGCAGTTCCATACAAAAAATGGAAAAACTACATTTTACGTGCAACTGTACTTTTAATTATATTTAACTTATTTCTTACACGAATCCGTTTTCACCTGAACTGAAAGCCGACAGTTTATTATGATACACTTGCTTGAAAAGTGTCCCTTAACCGGATTCGAACGTTTGCGGGTGGGCGTTGCAAATATTTTCTACCACTGCGCTAATCTGTAACATCCCTTCTTTTTATTTCGTACTTCATAACTTTGCGCTGTTCCGCGTTATTAGTTTAAATTTGGTTTGATTATACCGTTGAGTGAAGTCTTATTCAATAATTATACCTACCTTTAACTTTATGTTAAAAATGACCAGAATTTAATTTATTTTATATTATTTATTTTCTATAAAAATTAGATGCATTTTAGTCGATACGGATCTAATATTAAAGGTACTTGAACTACAATTTTTGGCGTTATAGAAAACACGCGCGTGCGATTACTTATGTGGCGCAAATAGAAACGGACTTTATTTTCGACCATACAATATATGTAATGTAATGATAATTTCTAATTATATTTACAGAAGGCATACATAAAAAATAAGTAATATTACATAATACTTTACATATAACGTACATAAATCTAATCATATAAATATGACAGCACATGAATTTCATGAGTGATATGTAATTATCTATATGTATATATTATATGAATTTCTGTATACAGAATATCCGTAAGTTTCTATACTATTATGTAAAATATACATAATTGTGTGACATACGGTTTATATAACTTTATTATAGAATACTTACATACTTGATATATAAAAAAGCATATGTAGGGGTATTTACTATTTACTTCAATTTATATATGTTATATGTATATTTTATATGTGTGTGTTTGCTGGGCTATAGTCTGTACGTACATATTCCTTGCAACGCTCTAAACTCAGAAACTATTAAAGTTATCGAAATGCGGTTTTCGCCATTCGATTACATTCGGGCCAAGGACGAAAATGCTGATATTACCTTTGATGACGTCACTTCCGGTATAAGCTAAAATGGCGGAACTCGTTTTTTTATAAGATAAAGTTGCAGTTTTTTTATGTAGTTTAAAAGAGTGTTTTTTTCTGAATTCAGCAATATATTATGCTATGCTTATTTTTTGAAAAAAGTTTTAAAAAAAATAATTATTAAAAAATGACTGCAACGCTCGATACTCAGAAACTATTAAAGTTATCGAAATGCGGTTTTCGCGAATGAATTACATTCGGGTGATTCGGGCCAAGGACGAAAATGCTGATATTACCTTTGATTACGTCACTTCCGGTGTAAGCTAAAAGGGCGGCACTCATTTTTTTTATAAGATAAAGTTGCAGTTTTTTTATGTAGTTTAAAAGAGTATTTTTTTCTGAATTCCGCAATATATATTGTGCTGTACTTATTTTTTGAAAAAAGTGTTAAAAAAATCATTTTTAAAAAATGACTGCAACGCTCTATACTCAGAAACTATTAAAGTTATCGAAATGCGGTTTTCGCCAATCGATTGCATTCGGGCCAAGAACGAAAATGCTGTTATTACCTTTGATTACGTCACTTCCGGTGTAAGCTAAAATGGCGGCACTCATATTTTTATAAGATAAAATTGCAGTTTTTTATGTACTAGTTTAAGAGTATTTTTTTCTGAATTCAGTAGTATTTATTTTTTGAAAAAAAGTGTTAATACGAGGGAAGTCTCGTGGCAACTTGTCAGAATTTTTTTTTTATTTAATTGTATAGGAAAGACTAATTTGATACGAAATTCATTGTATTAAACTTTTTTTTATTTACATGAAAATAAAACTTAAAATAAATTAAAAAGTCAGTAATATTTTTATATTGTATTATTATAACGACAAATTATATCAGTTCTCTAAAACTTTAAATTAAAATATCTCACAAACCAATTGAACGATTTTAAAATTTTAAACGCAGTAATGCAAGATATAAAATGACCTTTCAAATGACGTATCACATGACCCATGTTGCCATTTAAAAAAATTAAGGGTATGTTTGTGGGACCCACGGGGGTTAAGGTACCTATGAAACCTCAAGATTATGTCAAAAAGTGTCCCCCTCGATATTATTATAGACGGGTATCGCCGATTTTTCAAATTTTGATTTTGTTAGAAGTTATATAGGGTGGCTACTCTTAGTTGAAAAACCCTGTATATAAATATTATAAATACATGTTAAACATCGTCTACCATCTACTAAATCATATTTTAATTGCCTAAGTCACAGTATCAGTATCAGACTGTACCAGGTGGGCCAAATTGGACACTTTCTTATGAAAACATCCTTTACCTTAAGAGATTAAAAAAATTGACCTAGGTGTCTTTAGCTCAACATTAATGAGAAAATCACTGGCGTGAACAGAATTCAGCTAACTCTAATCGTTTGACCATTAGGGGTTGTTTCTAGAATTTAGTCAATTTCTTTAATCCTCCATAACTTTCTTATTATTATTATTAAAGATAAGTGATTTTGGCAAACTCTTTCTTAGAGCGCTTTTTTAAGTAGAATCAATTTCGATGGACAATTTTTATACAGGATGTTTGGATTTTTGTGTACGACCCTAAACTACACCATCATCCTATATATTTTAGGGTTTTGAAAAGAGAGTAAAATTTCCTAAATTTTGTTGTAGGTATCATTTGTTATATTTATCTTAAATATTATTACCTGCGGACATCTAGGTTTCCATGATTATCAAAAACGGGACAAGTATCATCTTATAAATAAAACACTTAAAAGTAGATAAAGACTTTAATAACAAGACAACACGTCATACTACATAGTTTCTTTATCTAGTTCTAATCCTAACACGCACTTTCACTAGTTTCAGTATTTTTCAACTGTTCCTTTTCCTTCCACCCCCACACCTCTGCGCTATACAGCGTAGAACTTTGATTGTTTGTATTTTTTCGGATTAAACAACTTTAAATGAAACCTTTTTGATATTTGAATGACTTTAGTATTGCACTTTGTTGTCGAGAAAATAGAAATGAAATCATGGTCCTTTTACAAACTTTCTCTATAATTGTTTCAAATCCTTGAAGGTCTAGTATCTCCGGTCCTATAAGGACTAGAAACTAGAAAACTGAAACCGCGGGCTAGATATTATTATAACTCGGTGTACATTTGAATGTTTTCTAATCTTACACACTTTCTCATGCACTAAAAAACTAAAAAGTATAAAATAATTTATATAATACACTAAAAAGGAAGAAATAATGTTCAGTGTACTAAAAAGGATAAAAGAATTTTTTTCTTATTGAAATAAATAATATTTTTTAACAATTTTACGAAAGAAAGTGTGTGGCCTTTAATGCAGATATACCTATAGTAGTGGTTGATTTTGATTATAATATTGATAATACATATACAGTGTGTCTAGTTAAGTTGGCAACATATGGGAAACTTTTTTATTATTAATTTTACGAAAAAAAGTTATTCTTTATAAAAAGCTCTGCATGTTCTAAAATCTAAATTACAATCATCAGATATTAAATTTTTTCAGTCGTGTACGCGATATGTCAAAAAATGTGAATTTTGCTCAAGAGTAAAGTACCTTTATTTTTGACAATATCGAAAATTGTTATTAAAAAAAGTTAATCAGAACTAAAAACTACGTTCAAATATGCAATTACATCCTGCTAGTAAAAAATGTTTTTTTACAACTTTTTCTCAAATTACTACCTACCGGAAAAAACATTTTTTACTAGCAGGATGTAATTGCATATTTGAGCGTAGTTTTTAGTTCTGATTAACTTTTTTTAATAACAATTTTCGATATTGTCAAAAATAAAGGTACTTTACTCTTGAGCAAAATTCATATTTTTGACAAACCGCGTACAAAAATTTAATATCTGATGATCGTATTTTAGATTTTAGAACATGCAGAGCTTTTTATAAAGAATAACTTTTTTTCGTAAAATTAATAATAAAAAAGTTTCCCATATGTTGCCAACTTAACTAGACACGCTGTATAATTATTATACTGAATACCTACTCATAATAGGATAGTAATAGCTAGAGCCCGGAAAATATGAAAAATGCATATTCTTTGTTTTTAGCATATCTAGTTGTATGTCTTCAAATCTTTACGATTTTCACGATTACGAACCGATTGACACTAATTTTATATTGCATATTTTGCATATTTGTACTTTTCTTGCATTTTTTCGTAAAAATGTCCATTCTTGGCATATTTATGCATCTCCTACTCGTATAATAAATTTATGCGTCTCACATTTCTACAAAAAACAAAACAAATTCCACGAGGATTAAATTTAAAAGTAAATACACGAAAAGCCCAAAGAATGAATTCATAATTCTGAAGTCTTGTCAACGTCAGCTTAAGTAACAAAACAAGAAACAGTAAGACCAAACAAGTACCCATTTAAATAAATAAATTACAGTTATTTTGTACCTATTTTGTGTTGAAATTCACTGCTTTTGACTATTTTTTCAAGGAAATTAGTTAGCTAATTGTTTTTATGGATACTAGATGTAGATACTACCTGAAAATATTTGCAATCACCGCGAAGGGTTTTACCGCCTGTGGTTTTACGTAGGTATCTCTTTTTATCCTTTTATCTTTAGCTAAAGTACCTACCTAGATTAAGAATGGTTATTTAAAATTTATTTTAACCCTAAAGCTTCAAGTTGTCGTAAATTAAATTAAATTAAAAGTATTGTTAAAAGTATTGCGATATTTTTTAAGTATAGACTATCGGTAACACAATAGTTTGTACAAGTATCGAGTATCGTCATAAATATTATTGTATTGTACATCTTTTAATTTTTTCTCTTTTCAGTAAGCATATTTTGCATATATTTCGGCATATTTTCGCTAAAAACAATGCATATATATGCGCATATTTTTAAAAATTTCTTTGCATATTTTCCGGGCTCTAGTAATAGCAAAGGTAATAGTGTATTAAATTAGATACATCTGCTGGCCGAATTAGTCATGGACCACACACTTTCTTCCGTAAAATTGTTAAAAAATATTATTTAAGTAGGTATTTCAATAAGAAAAAAATTATTTCATCATTTTTAGTGTACCTACTAAAAATTATTTTATACTTTTTAGTGCATGAGAAAGTGCGTGTAGTTTTTTTAAAAATTTTTATTATTAGAGTGAAAAACATGAATTCGTCTATAATTCTTTATCTCGAAAACGGTTCATTTTATCGACAAACGACAATAAACAAGATTACATTTTTTAGTCTAAGCAGATTAATTTCTTTGAAGTCTGTAACATACAGGGTGTTAAAAATTTGAGCATCAATGTGTAAAGCTTAGCCCGCTCGCTCCTGATGAACTAGAAAATGTAAATAATGTTTCATGGACGCCATTTTAAGAGGTCCTTACTAGTGTCCATCCCATCATATTAAATTTTAATCAAATTATATTGAGTTCTCTGACAATTATTCAAGAAGAAGGGCGATTACCAATGGCGTCCTGCATGGGGTTGTAGGGAAAAATTTTATAGGATCTTGTCATCTTATTTTTTCATGCTCTGTCTGAATCCGAGCGATTTCCCACATTTTCCCGGCCACACTGTATATAATATCTATAACTATCGAGCCAAATTTAAAAAAAAATCATAGATGTTTTGTTAAAAGTACCTACCTACCTACAGGAATTTCGAAATTGATTTTACAATTGTATCGCGGTATCTCGCAGATAAGACTAATATTATTTTCTATTGTTCGTTATTTGTTTATTAACAAGATTGTATCTATCAAATAGAAGATATAAATAATATTGCGTACTTTCTAATGTACCTACAGTTATCATTTCACGTTTTTATGTTTTTCGAAAAATCGTCATTACTTACTCAATTAATTTAGGAATATTTAAAAAATACAAAAACTTTCAGTATTTTATTTCATTTCATTTTCTATTTCATCAAATATAACAAAAGGCCGACCGATCAAAAATTTCAAAACAAGATATTTTGAAAATCACTTATCGATTTTTGAAAATACAACATTTATAAAATCCTTAAACTATCTTTTATAACATTTGGTCCGAACATTTTTTTCCATAATGTCCAAATTGAATTACAAGATAAATTTTAACAATGAACAATCAAAATCCGAATAATAAACGTGTAGTTTAACCTTGAGGCACGTGTGTTCTAGTTTGTACCTCGTCCATTCAAATTTAAATACATACTTTTTCATCTTGTTCTTTAGAAAAAATTTTATTTAAATAAAAATTTCATTTACTGCTTCATCTTGAAAAGTTATTTGCATGATTTGTGTATAAAAAAGCATAATTATTAAAACGCTGAACTTTTTGATATACTTTTGGTTTTTGGAGAAGAAACTTGTAGAATTTATCGGAAAAGATATTCAAATCGTCAACAAGCAAGTTGCCGTATTTTTAGATGAATGTGTTTGTCAAAGACTGGAATTTTCACCCAACAATTGGTGGAAATTCCAATAGATTACATGGAACCCCCGCATTTGAAGAAGCTGTTCTTAATATTATTGAAGATGATCCATCCAGGAGTATAGCAAATAGATTAGATGTAAATCGCGTTTGGCAAGTTCTGAAGGCAGTGGCGGATTTCCCATAAGGCCCACTAGGCCCGGGCCTAGGGCGGCCAGATATTAGAGGCGGCCAATAGTGGGCAAAAAATACACCGATGAATGAGAATGAATGATAACAAGAAACGACCCGAAGAAAATAAAACATTGTGTGCAAAAAACGCTGACTAGTTCGGCGTGCAGTCCTGCACTGTAAACAAACAATAATCTTCTGTCGGAATCAGATTACTGATACGTGTACTGCTTGCTAGTATGTAATACTATACTAGCGTTATAATTTGATAAACGTTCCGCTTCCGGCGATTCGGCATTGTCACTTTCTTAGTTTTACAAGGTATTCGAAATTCGAATCGCTATCACTTGAATAATTGGATTTTTAAAATAGTTTTTTTTATTGGTGTCCTATTTTAGCCTTTTAAACCACGCCCCAGCGTGTTTAAATCGCACTTTTTAAAACGCGCGTGTTTTAAAGTTGCCATGCCAACATCAACAAATTTGAAAAACGTGAATTCTATTGGTTATTGATCTGAAAGGAGTACTTTGTTACGTCAAATAAAATGACAGATTGCAAATTAATTTCCATTTTTCTCATTTCCATGACAACGAAGGTACCTATACTGATTTCACATACGAATTCAACCATTTCACATTATTAGTTCTTATTTCCATTTTAATACCCAGATTTCAAAGTAAACCAATAAAAAAAATAGCGTAAAGTATTCGTGGATAAATGGTCTTTAAAACACTTGCTCTATTTCAAGCACTCGGCTGCGCCGTCGTGCTTGAAAACTCGCGCGTGTTTTAAAGACCTGTTTATTCACTTATACTTTAATATACTATTATGAAGTTATACCTACGCGCGCTGCCACCTTGTACTAATTGTTGACTCTGACTGATTGTGTATTTCATGCGTTCCTAAGAATTTTACGTGCGTTTTTAGTTTTGTTTTTTGATTTGATTGATAAGTAATTGAAGAGTGCTATGATGTCAACAGCAGAATGTTGTTTGTGTATTGTAGTTTTCCGTTTTCGTTGAAATATATTTTGTTTTCTTTTATTAGGTAAGTAGTAAGTACTCTACGCAATTTTAAATAAAATGATGGAAGCTGAGAAAGGGGCGGCTGGTACTACATGGCCTAGGGCGGCCAAGACTGGAAATCCGCCACTGTCTGAAGGAACAAGGTCGCCATCCGTTTTCTAGACAAAAATTGCAAGCTTTGGAACCCGAAGACTTCCAGTTAAACTTGCGAACGTTGCAATCTTCAGAGGCGTTTCAAAACGTTTATTATTTTATTTACAGACGAAGCTTGTGTGATTTGATGCAAATTCCCGCGCAATATTTATTTTTGCGCATCAACGACGTTTTTCAGAAAATGTATGGACTGGAATAGTACCTATATACGTTATTGGACCTCCAAACCGATTGAATGGTGAAAATTATTTAACGTTTTGCCGGAGCTTCTTGATGACTTACCACTAATCATCAGACGAAGACTTTGGTTTCAACATGATGGAGCACCGGCTCACACAACCCGAGAATAAGTGGATTAGGAGAGGAGGACTTGTTACGTGGCCAGCCCGGAGTCTCTACCTAACTCCTCTTTCCCCTAGATTTCTTTTTCTGGTGTCAGATGAAGACCTACTCTGTATATGAGACACCTGCAGTAAATACCGAATGACGGCTAGAATATAGTACCTGCAGCAGAAGATATAAAAGACAAGCAGGCAGCTCTTACAAGTGTCTCTTAAAACACTTCGGGTTTGCGTTCCTGCTGACCTCCCTTGTTGTTTCATTGTTCATTAATTTATTTTTCTTGTTTGTTTCTTGTTTATTGTTTAATGACAGCATAAGTTTACTTATTTGTAATTCTTGCTTGTATATCTTGTAATTCGATTTGAATAAAAATTATTTTTGGACAGATCGAAAAAAATGTGTCGTACAAATCTTATAGGATTTTATAATGTCTTATTTTCAAAAATGGCAGCTTTTTGGAAAAACAAAAAAACCCCAATAACTAAGGGGCGGCCGGGGCGGGGCCACTCGGGTTAATTTGGCCTAGGGCCGCAAGTACCCTAAATCCGGCACTGTTACGCTATAGATTATCGAAGGAAAAAGTGGGTTGATTAATTTGATTGGTGGTTGGGTTTCTTATCGTACTAGAATATCATTATCATACGATAAGACCTACTTGGAGCACTTCATGTTACCTATAAATACGGTCGCGTTATGTTCTGGAAGGATAAATAACGCAAACAGTCACCATGAAAATAGTTCTTCTAATTCTGCTTATTACAATTTTCTACATGAGTTTTTCTGTAGATGCACAATGCCAATGCAGAGATGAGTGCCTTGCTGGTGAAGAAGAGAAGTAAGTATATTATAACTTGTAATAAACACGATTTATTAACATTGCTTTTTGCCAGGGATCTATGTTATCCAGTCACGCAACCTCCTAGACCCATTTGTTGCGTTCGGCATTCCAATTAAGAAATAATGCCATAAACAGGTTTACAGCTTATTGGAATCGTTTACAAACATTTTGCTTTGAATAATGTAATGAGAATTTGTCAATATAAGTAGTTATAGTAAATATGAGTTTTTTTTATTCCAAATCACATGCAGATGATCCCCATCAGAAAATGGTTTGTGACACTATTTTTGATTCGTCTCTAAAAGGTTGTAATAATTTTAATTTAGTATTTTTCTTCTTGGTGTTCTAAAATGTGACGAATAACCTACTCCTACCAAGTTTCAATAACAAATTATTCCAATCCCTTCTTGGTGTTGCAATTACCTGACACCCGGACTGATATTACAATAAATTATAAAGGATTATTATGAATCCGTGAGTTTAGTACTTATTATTCAATATAAACTAATACCATTGAATAACTAATACCTACTTAAAACGTACAACCATTGAATCTTACTTATTCAATGGTACAACCATGGGCGAATTTAGTTTTTTTAACAAAAAACTGCCTTTTTAAAAAGAAATTACTTTATTAAAATCTATAACCTCCCTAACTCTGTTAATTTTAATAATACGGGAAAAAAATTGAGGACCATTTTTGTGTAAAATTTACAGTTCTACAACTTTGATTAACATTTTTTTTTCTAGCTTTTACCGTTTTTTCAAAATTTAGAAAAAACCTCTTTGTTTAATATTTTTCAACCCTTCCCGGAGGTTGAAAAAAATTTTCTTCGCTACCATTTTTTAAATACTTCAGAGTGACTTATGTCAAAAATTCCTGAACTTCTCTCAATTTCTTGGACTATATTATTTGTTCGACAGGAATTCGTCTAGGTGTGATTATAGTCGGGTCAACCGTTGCGGAAATGGGGATGATGCTGGGAAAGTGGTGCCACAGGTCGGATCGGGATGCGGTTTTCTGCATTCTCTTCCAAAACGATTATCACGAAATGTAGGTACCTCGGTAGAATTTTCCCTCCCACCGAAAATTGCATCGCTGCAGGCCAAAGTGCACGCGAAAAAAAAAAAAATGGGAGGGGAAATTCTACCGAGGTACATTTCGTGATAATCGTTTTGGAAGAGAATGCAGAAAACCGCATCCCGATCCGACCTTTGGCACCACTTTCCCAGGGGTTCGCAAGGTAGTCGCGTCAACCGTTGCGGAAATGGGGATGATGCTGGGAAAGTGGTGCCACAGGTCGGATCGGGATGCGGTTTTCTGCATTCTCTTCCAAAACGATTATCACGAAATGTACCTCGGTAGAATTTTCCCTCCCACCGAAAATTGCATCGCTGCAGGCCAAAGTGCACGCGAAAAAAAAATGGGAGGGGAAATTCTACCGAATGCAGTTTTAGTAAAAAGTGTAATTGACCACCAAGCGGTGACAGATGCGACAAAAGCAAAAGCGATTGAGATCCAAACTTTGAATTCGAAAATTCTATCTATTAATGTAAAGGTCGAATGCTCACTTATAGGTGCAACCAAAGCGAAATCGTCAGAGAATAATGTATGGCTATCTTCGAGGTTTATATCCCAGATAGTGCGAATAGAGTACAAAACAGTAATTGCATTCTTTATTGGATTTTTTTCGACTTTGCGTACTACTCTAATACCAAAGCGTTCACGTAGATACAATGCAGCTATGTCTGCTATCTGCCTAGGAAACGAACATGGGCGTACGCAAGGTGGGGCAAGGGGGGGCATCGGCCCCCCCTGGCCGCGAAACGAATTGTGCTAAATATTGTGAAAGGTTGTAGGAATTACAACGTAAAAACAAGGATTATAAACATTCACACGTCCATAAAGGCCATACACTTTTATTAAGTGGTCATAGTCAATTTTAACTCAAAAGTAACCTAAACAATTTGATAAAGCGGCCATAAATCGCCAATTTATTACTTACCACTTTAAAACATACACAATTTAGTATCTAGCTAATACGAAACACCCTTTAACGCTGGTATTTTTCCATTTTACGCGCAAAAGATTAAAATTTAAAGAAGCTTATTGAAGAAATTAAGCATTTCCTGACCTTTCTTCTAAGTAAATAGTATTTGTACCCAAGGGGAATTATATGATTTTTAAGATATGCTTAAATGTATTGAAAAAAATTGTGGGATAACAACATAGGAAATAAATATATTAAACACGTTTTCAATCAATTTTATTTTTTGGCCCCCCCCTAGCCAAAAAGCTGCGTACGCCCTTGGAAACGAATATAACCCTGGCCTCTTCTCGTAATGTATCAGACATCCATAAGATTGCTTGAATCGTTTAAAATTTACCTCAAAGCTGCATGTGCAATTGTGGACCAAATATTCCTTAAATACAGCTCCACATTCATTACTTTTATAATGTGGACTACTTATATACACCTGTTTCTGATGAACCATGAAGATGACCACGTTTACGATTCCTTTCTTCCAAAAGTCTTGGTATATTTTTCCCACATTTTCATATGAAGTTACAAGTAGAACCGTACCATAGGTATATGATTTCCATTTCCAAAAATCTAAAAATGGTAACTTGTCAAAAAACGATAACAACCCAAAAATTCCTTTCATTGAATGTGACTTACCAAAAAACGATAACAAAGAAGAGGTGTCATTTGCGTAAATTAAATAATTGTAACCGTTTCTCAAATAGAACGTTATCGGTTTCGTAAGATCGCTAATTACATGTGTCCTTTCGGAATGTTCGGGTATCAAATCTCTTCCATATTCGTCAAAGAAAATGTATAAGGGCCGGTCATCCTTAAAAGTCGCACGAATTGCACTGTCTATGCACGTTTTTAACTCCGCACTTTCATCGTAAACCTGCAATTGGGAGCCTTCAACCAGGAATGGATGCAGGAATGCACCACAAAGTACAAAAGTTACAAACAGAACTTTTTCCATGATGACATTATGTGGAACAATGATTGGTATTTGTTATATTTTCTAGCGATACCTTCCAAATTATAGGGTACGGATGACAGGTGCGTAGGTATGGCTTGAATATTGATCCCAAAATTGTATCGATTACCACGTATATAGGTCACCGTTTCTAACAACAATGTTAAAAATAAATATGAATCAATACATTACATAAATTAAAAATTTAATATCGGTTGTGGCACGCGTGCGCAGAGTATTGTTCTTCATTAGTTGAGAATCACCAACAATAATACTATACTTAAATGTTGAGTTCAGTTGAGTCTCTGAGCATATCTATTAGGGCGGCAGCCCAGCGTCATTTTAGGTAGTGATAAAACCGTGTCTGCAAATCATACTAAGTACGTTGAAGATGATGTAAAATATAAGAGCATAAAAATGGTCGCAAGTTCTGAACCTGGGGATAACATGTTCAAACAACCCTTTTTTTGTGCATAAAAAGTCACTGTTTTAATGTGATTTGAGCGCGTCTGCAATTCAGGTTAATGATTCATGTTCTTGCGTATGTCACGAAAAAAAAAATTGCAGACAATTCGGATGTGGATAAGTATTTTAATTAAGCAATTTAAATCATAGTTTGCTAAAAAAAATGGTACTTCAATATTGTTTAATTAACATTAATTAACATTCGCACTAGTGGCCACGGTCAACTGGCCGCCGAGACAACTGGCCGCGAGACAAGTAGCTGCCAGTACAACTTGACTTCAAATAAATAAATGGCTAGTTTTATTTATTGAAAACAAACAAACTGATAGTGAAGTCGGTTAGGGATTATTATTCGCCACCGCGGTACCGGTTCGCCTTCGCCGATTCGCCGACAGTTAGCCGTTGGTAAAATTCGCCGTAGGGACGATTCGCCGTTGGAAGATGATTTAGAAGTATTCATCAAAATAATTTACTTTTAAGTAAATTTAGGTTCAGTATATTTTTTCAATTGATTCAAAAACGGGAATATGATACCACAATTTTGTCTGTGATGATACTAAACAGCATTTGAAACTTAAAAAAATGCCAACCTAAGCGTATATTGCCACTCAGGCGCTTAGGTTAGAGGTAGGTTATAGTTTTTTCAATTGATAACAGTCCCTCAAGATTAAAAGTTATTTTCGATTTGTATGACGAATCGTTCCTACGGCGAATTTGACCAACGGCCAACTGTCCCGACGGCGAATCGACGACGGCGAATAGGCCTAGACCCTTTTTAGAAGCAGTTGGCCGCGGCCAGTTGTCCTGTCGGCCACTTGTCTCGCGGCCAGTTGCACTAGACCGCTCGTCGTTACCTTACTACTTCTTCCATATCTCCTCTGTATATCGCAAAGAGACTCGGGCTGAGTACTTTCCTTGTCCAAAACCCTTTTGCCTTCACTCTGCTCCTTGTTTCCCTATATATCTCGTCTAACCTTTTTCCTATCTCTTCACTTACCTCTCTTTCCCTCAGGTTCTTCCACAATTTTTCTCTGTCAACCTTTATTAAAGGCTACCAGCATGTCTATAAACATTACATATTACAGTCTCCCCCCTTTCTTGGTCCACTATTTCTTCCCATCCAAAATCCTCCTTGCCCGTCCGGTAATATCATTGTCTCCTCTAATTTCTCCTTTTCTCGGCCGTATATCTAGTATCGCGTGTTCAGGAGTCTTCTTCCCCTGACTTCTCTGTTATTACACAAATTTTTCATCTAGAATTATTCGATATAACCGCGCGACTCATCGGTATCCGGTCATTTCCCCGCCGAAAAAATCCCGCCGGTCAATTGCCCGCCGGTAAATTGTTCGCCTGGTAAAAACCCCGCGCGGTGAAATGTTCGCCGGTAAAATGCCCGCCATGACAAAATCCCGTCGGTCATTTGCCCGCCGCTGTAGGCAAAATGATTCCCCCGATATTCTCCTATTTTTGTGATAAAGATCCACTTACATATGTACCTACGTTATGTGCAGCCAGTGGCGGATTATGCGCTCAGGAGGCGTAAAATGAATTTGAGGCCGCTGTTTACTGTAAATTAAAATATGCTAAATTCAAAAAAGAAGACGGCCATTTTAAGCACTTCCCGATGGCATTTTGACATCCTTTACAGACCTACGGCACTATACTACTATACATGAATACTCGCCTGCTACTATCTCTTGTTTCAACCTCGTTCTTAACACGTAAATGTTGTACCATTTTCTACGCTTATTCCCCCACTAAAGCGCCTAGGTTATTTGCAAGTTTAGTATATTTTTTTTCATTTGATACTAAAATAGTGGCATGACACACAGGTTTACAAAACTGAAGTTATTTAAAAAAGAATTTTCTTAATTGCTTATTTTTTCAAAAATTACGGCGGGAAATTGACCGACGGGATTTTCTCATGGCGGGCATTTTACCGGCGAACATTTCACCGCGCGGGATTTTTACCAGGCGAACAATTTACCGGCGGGCAATTGACCGGCGGGATTTTTTCGGCGGGGAAATGACCGTGAACCCGACTCATCGCATGAAAACACAGTACAGGTATATGGATGCTTGATCCTTATCACTTACATATTTAATCGTAAGAATATTTCCTGGAATGCTCAAGCTGTGCAATAACCCTCCTCCCCCTCCACTGCATGCGCGTGAATTCTATCTCTTTCAAATAAAGGCCAGTGAAACTTTGGTCCTTCGTTCCGGATTTTCCTTTTCCATCCACCTGGCCTTTTCTTCCATTTTAAAAGCCTTGTAATGCACAAAACTCACGAAAGTAAGTCCGGATATCATTACCATACAATTGTTGATGGAACATGGACGTATAGTACAATTATGTAAAGATAGATGTGACAGGTACAAAAAAGAAAGGGAATTTAACTATCAAAAGTTGAGAAAATGAATGAAGTTACTAACCACCCGACCGTTTAGTTTGATCAATACCAAAATGTACTACCCAGAAATTGATAACGAAATAACGTTCCCGCAAATATCTCCGGAGAAGACAATTGGAGACTTTATAGAATCAAAATTAAATGACAGAATTCTCAAGTGAGTCCATTAATACTATTTAGGTACCTACATTAACAGGTGAATTTACAGAAAATATCCGGAATGGGACTTTCCACGTGTCGAACCAAAAATCAATCTGACAGCCTTACGACGAGATCTCCACGATGTCGAAGGGCGTCTTGCAAAGAAACGGGAAGAGGTAAAGCTATCAAAAGTTCAACTTGATGATGAATGGAAAAATTTGGAAGAGGAGGGTTTGAAGCTGAGAAAAACGTTTTGTGAGTTCGACAAGGTTTGTACTCGTGTCGTTGTTGGTGGCTTTTTAAATTCGCTATTCTAGATGATTAAGGAGAATGCAGCGAAAACTGAACGGGCCACCGCCAAAACTAAAAATCTTATCATTAGACGAGCAAACATAGATCATTCGATCGAGCTACACGAAAACGACCGAGCTAAATTGCTTAAGGTAATAAACGATATGGAAGAACAGATAAAAAATCATCAAATTTATGAAAAATATCTCGAGGTGGTGGCGGAGACGAATTCGGATGAATTTACTTGCGCTCAAGACGTTTTCAATAAATTTGCGACCCTAGATGAGGCTCGCAATGATGTTACTGGAAGGTTAATGCACAACATTAATGTTTTGGAGGATACCAAAGACCAAATGGTGAGTCGCGCATATTGAGAACGTTAATAATTCTCCTCGATATTTCAGGAGCAGCAATTGATCAATCAAAATACAACTTTAATTGGTTTAAATAATCAAATAGCGACGTTAAACAATCGTTTTCAAGAAGCGAAGACAAAATGTGAAAAGTGGGATGGCATCGTTCACAATGCGCAGATATCTTTACGTGATCGATTGTTGGATATAGTTTCGGTGAGGAAGGTTTGCCGGAGCATTTATTTGGATATCTGTAAGAGGCGTACGGTGGAACCTCGGATTAAGGAAAATGATCTCGAAGGTCAATTGTGGTATATTAAGAAGTATTTACCTTTACTACGGAAAACCATCGACATTGCCGAGAAAATGGCTGCCAGTGATGGTTCGACGCAGGTTGTGAAACCTAGATCACGAAAGCACCACAAGTAGTATAAGGTGGTATAAGTACAAATAGTATAATTTCAATACTTTAGGTACTTTCACCATCTTGTTTGACCATTAAATACAACGAGATTTACCACAGTATTAACGAAGGATGTTAACTAACCATAAGTTACTGTCAAAGTTGAAAACGATTTTTGGATTGTTTCCTTGGTTTTCCGGGTGTTGATCGGCGTTCTATTTGCCTCTCTACGACGTTTCGGAAAAATCACATTTGGCCATCATCAGGTTAATAATTACGTGTTTCTGTTTCTCGTTATTCGTATTGAATTTTTGTATTGTTTACACATAAAAAAGTTAACTGGGTCAATGGTTTACACTTCCCCAGTTTCCGAATCTATATTAGCTCCATCTCTTTCAAATTTTCTTCACCTAGCTGTCCCATCACTTTCGACTTTCGTATAGCCCCGGCACTCTTTTCACTCGTTTCACACCTTTCTTATGTTTGGCGATGGTTTATTGTATTGTTTGTTGTTCTCTTGACAACTTCAGACGTAATTATTTCCGCTCTCTACCCCATGCCATTTTGAGAGATTTCTATATCCAGTGGATCACCTTTGAAGATAATCCTCACTTGCTACCGAACGCTGGCCGACAAGTCCACAATTTGAAGGTAAGCCCTTGGTCTAACGTGATGTCCAAGTATTTACCTTCTCTCACTACCTGTAGCTTTTATAGAGATTTAAAAACGTAGAGGTCCATGGGTTGTAGCAAATGGACGGAATGGGACGGTAGTTTGATGATAACTACACTTATGAGCCATTTCCTTGTTCTACAGTCGAAATAGTCAGTTGTGTTACGGCGATTGTAAATTAACACTAGCGGCCTTTCTGAAGCAATATATTTTTAAAAAGTTGCTTGCAAAATATTACGCGAATATTCCTGTTTCCAACTAGCCGTTCTTCGTTGCAAAACACGTAGTTACAGGATATCCATCGTCGAGAATCCAAGAATCCCACAAATTTTTTTCTTTAAGCATCACCAAGGGGAAGTTTTTTATCTTCAGCATTTCCACCAACCAGTACGGTAATATTCGCCTTTGGAGGGTCACTCGTCGTTCTGTGGGCAGCCTTTGCCTTTTATACCTAGTACTCTTACGCGTGACGGGTTGAGGCAAAAACTAGTCTCGTCAACGTTGAACATTTTTGAGAATGTCAAGCATTCATGTACAGGGTGTACAACTAAGAAAGAAGGCCGGCCATAACTCGGAAACTATTTGAGATAGAACAGTGAAATAAAAAATCTTATAATAAATGTAGCCAAGAGAAAATGCTGGAAATTATTTTCAATTTCCTACAATTGCCGCCAGAGGGCGTTTCACTGATTTCAATTTGAAATTCCCATTTTTTGGGCAATTTTCCTCAGTAAGGTATTTAAAAAAATATATTCGTTGTAAACTAGTGATCAATATGTAAAACTTTGTTTAATGAATTTTTACGATTGCTGTCAAAATAAAGGGAGGGGGAATTTCAAATTGAAATCAGTGAAACGCCCTCTGGCGGCAATGGTAGGAAAGTGAAAATAATTTCCAGCATTTTCTCTTGGCCACATTTATTATAAGATTTTTTATTTCACTGTTCTATCTCAAATAGTTTCCGAGTTATGGCCGGCCTCGTTCCTTAGTTGTACACACTGTACAATAAAGCTCTTGTCTCAACTCCTCGCATTCCCACAACATATGCCCCATGCTCTCCCTCCCTTCCCTGCACATTCTACAAACAGGTACTTGGCCTTGCGATCTACCACTATCTCCCCGTATCCCTCATTATACCTCCCCCCAACTATCCTCTCTCTCCTTTCCTGATCTTGCACATCCTTATCCCTCCTAACCATCTTCTCTTCTTTCCTCCCTTCTTCTTTCCACCTCCTCCCTCGCCTACCTCACCCTCTCATAATATAATCTCCTGTCCTCTTGTCCATACTTTATCCGTTTCCCCCTCATCTCCTTCATACATTCGTTCACCATTATTATTTCTGTCTTCTTCTTGATCTCCTCCTCGTACTTCACCGCTCTCTTTCTCGCCTGCACCCTTAATTTTCCCACTTTGGCCTTTTCCCCCACTATGTACTCCGGCGTCTCTCTGTCCAGTCCCAGCGTCCATCTCCAAACTCTCCTACTCCCTCCACTCCCATATCTCCGCCCCGTATCCCATCACACTCCTCACCAACTTATCAAAAATCCATTTATTTTCCATATTCTTCCCAAACACTCTTCCCCCCACCCCCTCCGCACTATCCTATTTCCTCTCTTAGCCAGTTCCCTTATGTGCCCATCGTCCTTATTGTCATACCTCATTATATATCCCAAATACTTCAACTTATTTACACTTTCCAACTCGTGCTCCAATAGTTGTGGTTTCTTTGCTGTAGAGGATTGTGGTAGGTAACACAATAAACACCATTGACGACAATATTGACGCGTTAATTAATAGCTCTTACTATTGTATACTTGTATATAAGTTATCGTCTATGATAATGTCACAGACTGTGCTAATGTACAGCCATTGGCTTTAGTAATGCCCCTTGGATACTGTGACTTAGGCATCCAACATATCACATAGTAGATGATGCTCAACGTGTATTTGTTTAGAACACCATTATATGTTCTATTAAAAAAAATAAGTTCTAAGTGTATTTATAATATTTATAAATAAGTGCACGAATTCCATTTTTTATCTATAAATCTTCATTAAACATCGTCTATCATTTACTATGTGATATGTTGGTTGCCTAAGTCACAGTATCCAAGGGGCATTGCTATGGTGGGTGCTTACTGCAATATGTAGTACAAACACCCACAAATATTCAAAACACAGAATTGTTTTGACGGCGATGCAAGACTACACACACGTGCTTCGACAACCTTGTGGTAAGCGTCGAGGGGGGATAAGTATAAATCCTGCCCACAATGATAGCGGAGTCTATTCCAGTTGTTTTAACTTTAAGAGTAGATATGGTGGAATAATGGAGTTTAGTTGGCGAAAAATACAAAATTTATACTTGCGCCAGTGTACCTTACATGTATCGCCCTCTGGTGGTCCAGCACTATTCCAATTCAAAGAATCCTATATTGGCTCTTGTTCTCATTGTGATGTTGCTGTCCCTATTGAAACGAAATGCAGAGTATCCATAGAATGAATGGCAATGACAGATATGTGTATGTGATGTGGGTCTTACCCCAATGTGCAATATAATATTAATAATATATGTTAAAACATAGTCTACCTACACTAATTGAAAGTCTGCCGGAACAGAAAGTCGAGTGAGTTTTTACTATGTAAACAATATAAAAATCCAAGTTTTCCAATTAAAATTTCAAAATAACGCCATACACGCTATAGTAGTTATACAGGGTGTCCAGAATCTATAAGGAGCTCCAGCTCGCTTAAGAAGCATTTTTGGACTAAGGTAATTTGGGTTAAATCGACATAAAATAATGTCTACTAACTGGGATTTTCGTTTGGCACCTTCATTTCTGGACACCCTGTATAGGACCATCCTAATTCCTAACCCAGTCACAAAAAGTTATTTATTTATTTATTTAGATTGTTTCTCAAATTGTGTTACTAAATATATGGTGTGATTTCAACACAGTTCAAGATCATGTTGCACGGATCTCTGTTGAGCGGTTCTTATCTTTGCTAAACTCAAACGGGATTCTTACCCTAGCTATCAACATTATACAAACAGGTTCAAGGGCGCCAACAAAAAGGGAACAGGGGGCATTCGCATTCCCCCTGCCTGGGAAAAAGAAAACAGGCGAAAGTTATTTAAAATAAAAATAAATTTTATACGAAATCTTGAAAAAATAAATAATTTATAACCTCACCCCAGAGCCACGAACTCCCAATAGTACTTGCTCCGCTGGGAAAAGTTTCTGACGGCGCCCTTGAACAGGTTCATCACCTGTTATTCCTTTGGGAATCATTGGCGCCCTTTGGACTCTTTAATCCTTTAAGCAGGAGTAGTGCTTATTAATTAACAAACATAATTAATTATTGTCAGATGTTTGTCTATTTTGATTTTTGCTACTATTTTCCTCCATTCCTGTCTATTTGTGGCTTTTTCCCTACATCCCTCACATTCATCTTCCTTAAGTCTTCTAGAGGACTTCGTCTTTCCATCTATTTTTTGAGTTTTCCCCTTGCTCTTGTATTTTTTTTCTTCTACCTGTAACATTCCTTCCTTATCTTTCACGGCTCTGTTTTTGATTCGGTTGTTTCTTCGGGTCCTTCTTATACTTTCATACATTTCTCTGATGTCATTTCGATTTCTGTTGGTTTCTATCTGATCCATTTTTTGATCTATCTTTATTCTTAAATACTTTATCCGCCTCTCTCTTTGCCTTTCAGAAATTCTAACGAACCTCCTCTTCCCTGCCTTTAACCTGGCATTTCTTTTCATATTTATCTCTTTTTCATTTGTCATTAATAAGAGCTAATTAATCAAACAATTATTATTAATTAAACCAAAAAATTAGTTAATTTTGAAAAACAGTTAGTGAAGAGTAGCGTTATTCTGGAATGTTGTATGGAAAAAACACCCAAGCTCTTATAAACTGACAAAGATTCATAATAAACATTGCAACATTGTAAATTTCAACAGTATTTAATCACGTCACGATATTTCAAAAAATTTCTACTTTTGGAGAAAGCCGAATCTATGTAAAAAGTTACCGAATTTATTATTAATTAATCCATCAATCACTAGAAAATATTTCTACATTGTCTACCACATGAATCCCCAAGGAAAAAAATATGTCGTCGGCGTAAATCTTAAAACAACAGGAACATGTTTTATTTATATTAGTGCGAGATTACACTTTTTTACAATGTCTAGATTTGTGAACACAGTGAAAGTGAATTACTTAGCATCAGTTAGAGCGGCAACGCCAGGAAGAACTTTTCCTAAAACAAGGTAGAAAGCAACTTACCATCGCCGATAAAATTTATTACCTTCCAGCAACTCTAAACTTGCACCGCCTCCTGTCGATACATGTGAAACTTTATCCTCAGTACCCCATTTGGCACAACAGGTCGCAGTATCGCCACCACCAATTATTGAAATGGTACCTTTACTAGTTGCATCTACTACTGTGTCCATTAAACCTTTGGTTCCTTTGGCAAAATTTTCAAACTCGAACACACCGGCAGGTCTTAAAAAACAGAAAGGTACCTTACGCAACATACATAGGTATAGAAGAAAAGGCATACCCGTTCCATACGATAACTTTGGCCCGTTTGATCGGTTCCTTAAATAATTCTAAACTCTTTGGTCCAATATCTAATCCCATTACACCATCGGGTATACCATCGGCCGCGGTTGCGCTCCCCACAGTTGCATCCTCCGCAAATTTACTAGCCGTTACAAAATCGATCGGTAGATGAATTTTAACATCATTTGCTTTGGCTTTATCGAGAAGTTTTTGTACAATTTTTGCTCCCTCTGCATCGTACAAAGAATCGCCAATCTAAAAAAAAAATAAAGTTGGCTGAGAAACAATCTTGACATAAAACTTCAAATTGATTATTTCGGACATTAACAAGACGGTTGTTAAATTGTTTTCAACTATGTTGAATGGATTTTTTGAGTTCAATAAATTGCAATTAACAAAATTCGTGAGTATTACATAAATTTGATGTGTGTAAAATATGAAAAAATCTCTATAGACACGATGAAAGTAAAAAAATTGAATGGAAGAGAACAATTGAGAAAGTTCCACGAATCTCGTTCGAATTCTAGTGATACCGACAATATCGGCGACCATTTGAACACGACCGGGCACACACCGAAACCGAAGCGTGGCAAACAAGGAATCCCGCCCATTGGGAATTGGGAAGTGAAGCGTACCAAATCGATAAGTAGTTATGCTAGAGAGGCAAACGGTAGTTTAATAAATACCTCAAAATTTGCCGTGGAAAAGAAAACTCATTCAAATTCGAAACAAGTTCAAGTTGACACATTCAAATTTGTAAATCAACCTAAATCTGTAACGAAATCGCCATACAATACCAAAAAGATGGCAGTTATGTTTAGGGTCTCACCCCCTCTTACGAAAAAACAACATGGCAAGGGAAAAAATGGCAAATTGCCAGAACCAAGTACATCTCAAAAGAATGAAACGCCATCCGGCTCCGAACCTATAAAACCGTGGATTCAATATTCTCATAATGCACAAAACGCGCTATCTCTTTTAAATAAAGAGGCGAGCTCGGCACTTTGTGAAGTTTTAGGTAATATCGATGATTTACAAATGCGTGTACGTGCCACGGTCGATGAAATCAAAGAGTGTGACAGAGTGTATCAAAATTTACGTCACCACAAACCTTCCGTCTCTACACCCTGCCATTCCTCTCCAATTATTCAAGAGGTAAGCGAACCTTTACACATTGATCACAGTGAGAATTTACAACATGCTCTCGATGTCGGATTAATACAAACACAGAGCGAAAATCAAATACGGATTGCAGTCTTACCCGGTGGTAATAAGGAGATCGATGCAATCGATGATTCTAAAGCGCCACCTATCATAGAAACGGAAGATGAAGTGTTGACAAAGTCTAAAAAAATTTTATACAACATTCCAGCCCAACTCGAGTTAAGTAACAGTGACGACGAGTCAACAACAACTGGAACGAAAAGTAAGAGGTACTCAAATTCGTTGGTTGTGTCTCATAAAACTGAACTGTCAGATGTCGGCGATGAATTACCTAGAAAATGTGCACATGCCAACCTACACAAGTGTTTACTTAAAGAATTCGAAGCGAATGACAGTCTACTCGAGTTTGAAAAACGAATGAAACCTAAAGTAGGTAAGAAAAAATCGAATCCTCAGAAGAAGGTTGTTGAAATACTTGCGGAAACGTTATATATACCTGAAAAAATTAACAAAATTAGTACCACAATGTTAAATTCGGGAAGTTCTAACAAAAAGTTTCTGTACCAAGAGCCAACAAACAAGTGCACAAAGAAATCGTTGACTACCGCAAAGTATCAAGATAGTCTATTTTTTGTAGAGGCCAGTGATTCGAAACTAATCAAATCGTGCAGTAATCAGTGCAATGTCATTGTCGCAACTGTCGGACAACCTAATTATAGTCTTAAGCAAGAGTGTAGACCGCTTAGTCACTCTACAGGTCTCGATTGTTTTGACATATTAGATGAGGTAACACTAAGTGATATAAAACCGCTAAAATCCGAGTATCCACGTAGAGATGTTACAGAACCACAGGTTGAAAACACATTTTTGTACAAACTTGTTTATGACTCAATGCAGGATCAATTTCTACAACTGTTACGACTCGAGGAACCGACTCTGACATGCACACAGCAGTGCGACGAATGTAAATCTTGTGCTAAGATCGAAAAGATAGAAGACGAAGGTGCCGTGAAAAAGAAAACCCCACCCGAAATCATACTACCTAAAAAACTATCGGTGAGAAAACCGAAGAAAAGCGGACACGACGAAATTGTATCCAAGCTTAGGCAATACATGTTCGATCCTCACATTCGTTTCCCAACCACCATCACGGTAATGCCGGTTGTAATCACTACTTATACAAATCCTAACTTTGTTAACGCCACCACTCCAGTCGAGAAACATTCGGGAGGAGACTTCACCGTCAACAAAAAAAGTCAGAAGCCAACAAAATCGCAAGCGAAAGAAGAGAAACCCAAGAAGTCGAATGTAAAACAAAGTCGTGTCAGATCCACAGCGACATCACCACGACATGGTGAGTCATGGGGTGACTTCGAATCTACTCCAAAACGAGCGACGAATTCCAAGGAGACTAAAACGGTTTCGTTTAAGCAAACACGTGGAGCTGTGACGAGCAAATTAAAAAAAACGAATCGTAAATGGGAGACGAACATACAAAGTTTAATCGAATTAGTCGAACATAAGATCGTCGACATTTTATCGAATCCGCAAAAGACTCACTTCGAAGCATTTAAATCGGTCGAAGCGAAAATACTGGAACTGTTAAATTCGCAAAAGTCGCTCGAAACGATCGAAGAAAGTTCGCAAAGTGCGAAAAAAACGAAATTTCTCTCAAAAACCACGAGCACTTTAGATAAAATGAAAAAGAAAAGGGACACGTTTGCGAGTAAAACCTATCCCACTTTGGTAGACAGTACACGGTCGCTACCCTTGCACGTAATGCGTTTAAATCTAAAAGCTCCGACCCTTAAATGCAGAACAATCGACGAGTCAACTGTGACGACCAAATCAATTTTAGTCGCAAATTTAAAAAGTGAACAGACCACGTGTACATTTACACAAGTTTCTCGCTCTTTAGAAGTCATTAACTTTTTAGACACCCTCGCGAACATGTCCAACGATGGTTTTGGTGATGTTCGTTTACGTAAAACGCGTTTTTATAAGTTACCCATCCGACTTTCGTATCCGTTTTCTCTACCTGCACAATTTTATCCTGTAAAACTGTATCACTCCCTTTCCCTTAAGAAAGGTAAAGCATTGAATCCGCCTACATCGAGTAGTTCCCGTAGTTCTCAACGTACATCATCCCTGCCAGTTCGTACATACAAAATTTTACCTAGGAAGAAATCGTCGAGAACGGTTACATTTAAAACAAACAAGGACAACCACGGCAAGGTTCCGCAAACAAGCGAGGATTACGTGGAATGGACCACGGAACAGCAATTTGATTATAGCGATATATTAAACTATGTTTACGCCACACTATTTACTATCGAGTTTCTCGGACTTGCCTTTAATTATTCTTGTGAATAAGCGATTACAAAACTTATTTAAATAAACAACTCATTTTTATACAGTAAACCCGATATTTTTTTATTCCTATGAAGCAAAAGTGCACGGTTCATGCTTATTATTTACTTCCTTAACTAAGGAAATATTGTCTACATTGTGATCATTGCGTATACAGCATACAATGGTTTCTTCAAAAATTAGTAACGAATTTAATTAGAAAACGTAAACTTAAAGAATTTTGGTTACTATAGTAAGTTGTTAGGAAGGAATTGACATAAAGAATGTCGGGACAGTTCATCAGTTTAGTCGCTCAGCTCGTCAGTGAGTCATTAAGTTTATACATTACTTATTGTTTTATTATTGAGTTCAAATCTATATGTAAATGCTACCGCTTAGTATTATATGAAAATGTTACTCTTTTGTATGAACCCTCCAAAGATTCTGGTTGAAAGTCACGCCCCTCTTGCAATAGCCAACCTACTCACTTTCTATGTTTTGAACCCCAACAGAATATTCCAGAGCGTGGCAATATCAGAAACGTGATGTTAAATTACAGAATTCCCATACAAGTGATCCGTCTAAAATCGATTCCAAATTAAATTTGCAAACGGTCAGGAATATGTATATAAATTCAACTGTAACCAAGTGTATATTGGGAAAACCCAAAGATCATTTAAAATTCGAGAATAATCACAGAGTAGATAAGATTTCTATAGATCAGCAAGTAAATAATAAGAATTCTCTACTCGATGGCCCTACAGAGAAGTAATTCTTACACATAATAACAACTAATTATATTCAATATTGTTATACGATCAAACTAGAAATGCTTTACCTGTGGGGATCCCGACCACGAGTTCGATAACTTCAAAATTCCAGAAAAATAAGTTATCATAGCGAGGATAAAGGAATTTGAACAAAAAATGGATGACATGAAGATGAAGGGGAAGTTAAGAAATACGAACATATTTATAGAGGACGACCTGACTCAAGAGGAGCGGAAGACACAAACAGAAATAAGACTCTAAAGAGGAAGGAAAAGAGACGAAGATAGGATATAGGAAATAATATGGATAGGGGCGAATAAATACACATGGGATGACAAAAAAAGAGTAAGTCATGGAGGGAAGGAAGGGAGAACACATCAACAGAAAAAACTAAGAAGAGAGGGAGAGGGAAGCGAACAAAGAAAAAGGATAGAAAGAAGGAAGCAAAAAGGGCAAAAGAGGAAGGGGGAGATCAGAGGGATAAGAGTACTATTCTGCAATGTGGCAGGAATAAAGAACAAAGGGGAACAATTCGGAGACTACATAAGAAAGTTTGACATAATAGGATTGGTGGAAAAGTGGCTAGAGGAAAAACAATGGAGGAAGTGGGAAATAGAAATACCAGAGGGATACATATAGAGAACACAACATGCAGAAAGGTGTAATAAGAAAGGGAGGATAGTCACATAAGATATCAAGGAAACAAGAAGAAATCTAGGGGAAACAGAAAGGGGAGGGGTGATAATAGGGGGATTTAATACAAAATAGGAACAAAATGGACGACACAGGGAAAGGGGGGGGGGCAGTTGACAGATATAGGCAGTAGAGGGGAGTCAGTTATAGATTACGGGGAGAAGTGTGAGCAAATAGAGGAATTCAGCATAGGAGAAAGAGTAGAGTCGGATCACCAACTGATTGAGAGAGCGACACAGGAGGAAGCCAGAAAGAGGAAGAATAGGAACAGGTAACAAATATGGACAGAAGGAAGCATATATCGATATAGAGAAAGGTCAGAAGAAAGAGAGCAGAAGAAGCAAGGGACGAAGGAAGAGGTGCAGAAGATAGGGAATTATGGATGAGAGAGACAACAGAAAAGAAAACGTACAAATGCAAGAAGGGGGAAGAAAAGAATGCCACGAAGTGAGGAAAGAAACAAAAAGAAGATTGAGAGAATACAAACGGATTTGCAAAAAGAAGAAAAAAGAAAGAAAAGAAAATCAAGAACAGAAAATTAGGGAAATAAAAATAGAAGAGGAATTAGAGGGAAGGAAAAAAGAAGAGGACAAAGGAATAGTTATTGGGAGGGGAGGATGAGGAAGAAAGAGTAAAAAAAATGGGAGGGAGGATAGAGGAGATAAGAGAGGATGGGGGAACGGTATAATATGCCCGATATACAAAAGAGAGAACAGAGAATGGGGAGAACTACAGGGGAATAAGCTTCCTAAACACGGGATACAAGATATACAGCAGGGTGAAAAGGTTACAGGGGGTATTAGAGAAGGGAATGAAGGAATCCAAGGAGTGCAAAGAAATACGTCAAGAGGAAGGGACTGGAAATCAATGTGAAAAAACAAAACTAATGATATTCAAGAAAAGAGGAGAGATAAAAGGAAAACAGTAATGGCGATGGGAGGTGAAAGAATAGTTGGGATGGACATGGGCAGAAGACAACTGTTTTTCGACAAACTTGTAAAGAGTGTGATGTTGTATGGGACAGAGATATTGGGATGGAAGGAACAGAAGAGGCTGGAGAAGATACAAGAACGTTACTGGAGGTGGGTGCTGAGGGCGGAAAGAGAGACGCCAGAGTACATCATAGTGGAGGAGGTACAATTATATAAGATAAAGGTGGAGGCGAGAAGAAGAGCGGTGAAGTACAAAGAAAAAATAGAGGAAACGGCAAGATTCTGCAGGGGAAGAAAGGGAAATAAAGTACGGACAAGAGGATAGGGAAAAATATTACAGGAGGAAGGGGTACGCAACTGAAGAGATTGAAAGATTGAGAGAAAGGTACTGGAAGAGGTAGTAAGGAGGGTGGTTTCCATTTGAACATTTTTCAGTTCAACTGTCAAATATTGTACAAAAACTACTAAAATGAAACGAAACCAACCCGAATTAAATAATAAAAACTTCCATATAGGAAAAATAATAATTATGTTATGGGCTGCAAATGTCATTTTTTATATAAATTTAAAATACATATGTCAAAAATGATTGAGCTTAGGTATAGGACTTATACATAAAATGTATTTAGATTTTTATGTAGCATCTAAAAATGTATTAGTATACAGGGCACTTCACATAAATTAACGAAGTTGGCATCAACAAGTGGCAGAAATGTCAAAATATTTTAATTCTACGTAGAGCACTCAAAAGAAAGGTATTCTCATCCGCCATTTTTCTTCCAAACATATGTGAAGTTAGGTATAACCTGTCAATAACCTTTAGGCCAGTATGTACTTACAATCGATGCGTATTGACATATATATGAAAATATACCTAACCTTCCACACAGAAGAAAAATGGCGGATGGGAACTCACACTTTATAGAGCCTTATTGTATGTCCCCCCACAGATCCCCAGTAAAGTAATCACATTTTAAACATTTTCCTAGCCCTAGATAATCAATCGATGGAGTGTCTGGAGGACTGTTCTGTACAGCAGTTGAACTGCTATTCATTTTCCCTAAAATTACTTAATTGTTGACGTTTTGACCAGGTCGCACTAACCATATTCAAGACTGTTTGTCACTAGATTAGACAACAAAAAGACCTGAGGGACCTGACCGAAACGTCGACAATTAAGAATTTTACATGAGGAGAATAGCAGTTCATGCACCACTCGTTGAAACCTCAAATTCAACATATACAGGGTGTCCCACTGCTCCATAATTGGTCGATAACTCAATGTGGGTTTAAGATACAGAAAAAAGTTTCAAATAAAGGTTGCTTTGACTTGAATTGCGCATCTTTTAAAAATATTCTTATATCTACAGTATGTTACATTTTCACCTGGCAGGAAAATATCATTTTTTTTTAAATGGCACACCCCTGTATTTTTTTCCCTTCATGTATCGATCAACCATATTATTTTATATCACGCCTGAAATTTTTTTCCGTATTGTATGTGCGGTTGCCAAGTTATTAATTTTATTTTGCCAAAATTTTGTACAATTCAAGGTCGGACTGTAATATTCATAAATCATAACTAAGTTATTCTTCAAAAAAGGAAAAATTGATTTGACGAATAATATTACCCTAATGTCCTGTTACTTTACAAAAAAAAAAAAAACTAAGTGATTAATTTTATACAGAGTGTTTACAATGAGAATTCAAAATTTGTGAACTTTAAATAGAATTCATACGAATATTTTAAATGGGACACCCTGTATTTTTATTTACCATCAGATTCTCGACAAAAAACCCTATTCAACAGTGTATTATTTCCTGGTATTATTTTTTGTATTTTTGTTAATACATATTTACGATTTTTTAAATTTCACCTGAGAAAAATTTGTTAAAACAAATTTTGAATTCTCATTTTAAACACTCGGTATAAAATTAATCACTTAGTAATAAATTTTTCCTTTTTTGAAGAATAACTTAGTTATGAATATTAGTCTGTACAAAATTTTGACAAAATTAATAACTTGGCAACCGCACATACAATATCAAAAAAAAATACAGGAGTGATATGGTTGGTCGATACATGAAGGGAAAAAAATACAGTGTGCCATTTAAAAAAAAATGACATTTTCCTGCCAGGTGAAAATGCAACATACTGTAGATATAAGAATATTTTTAAAAGATTCAAATCAAAGCAACCTTTATTTGAAACTTTTTCTATATCTTCAACCCACATTGAGTTATCGACCGATTATGGAGCAGTGGGACACCCTGTATAATACCTATATTAATATATCTACATTTCTCTACTTTCTTCAAGGAATAAGATTGTTTATTACAAACAAATGAATGTGTAAGACTTACACTCATGTTTTGCGATTCCTTAAGGAATGTGTAACTCATGCCGCCACCAATAATCATCTCGTTCACTTTATCTAACAAATTTTCGATTAACTGTATTTTGTCGGCAACTTTGGCTCCGCCCAGAATAGCCAAAAATGGCCGTTCGGGATTATCCAAAGCTTTCGCAAAGTACTGCAACTCCTTCTTTAACAGAAATCCGGAAGCACGTTCGGCGAAACCTTCACCTAACATCGAGCTGTGAGCACGATGCGCTGTACCGAAGGCATCGTTCACGTAAACGTCGCCCAATTTACGTAACGAACTTCGAAATTCTTTCACTTTTGCCGGATCGGCTTTGACCTAAAGAAAATAATGATTTAATCCACAGGATTCGTGTACGGTCTTTACCTTATTTCCGGAAGCGTCGATACCTTTACCTTCCTCTTCGACGTGAAATCTTAAGTTCTCCAAAAGAAAAATGGAACCCGGTTTTGGATCGGCACAAGCGCTCTCAATCTCGGATCCAACACAGTCGGGTAGAAAATTTACCTCCCTAGCACGTGAAAAACTATATTTGTAAAAAGGAATAAACGAATTTGAAATTATATTATAAAATGTTACCCAAAGTATTAACCCGATTAGTAAATAAAGCGCATGCATCTATTTACAAAAGAAAAATCGACACAGCACCTCGTGTACCTTGATAGAAGTTTTGAAAGTTCGTCGGCGACCGGTTTTAATGTGTACTTGAGATTGGCCATTCCGTCCGGACGACCCAAATGTGACATGAGTACGATACTCTTTGCGCTTTTATCAATTGCATACTTAATTGTATCGAGAGCTGCCACAATACGTTGATTATTAGTTATTATACCATCTTTAAGAGGAACATTAAAATCAACCCTTAAAAAAAAGTAATCGATACACAACCTCTAACAGAACATACAGGCAATACGTACCTCATGAGTACACGTTTATTTGCCAAATTTAAAGCGTCGATACTTAACTTATTCAAAGCCATTTTTATAGAAATTTAAATTTAAAAAATTTACGGTTATTAACAGAGTAGGCTTTGACCTTCAAATGTCACATAGAGGTCAAACAAGTTGAATGTATTTATAGATAACTGCATTATCAGCATTTGTCCAATAGCTACCAATGGTAGAACAAAAGAAGGTAAATCCATGTGATGAAAGGCTAGTTTACACGAATATTTCGCGTTAACACTGATTGTAATTTATTCACGGATAAATATCACCTTGTTCTGTTCATTAGCTTTTGAAAATAACCATTAAATATTATTTAAAACAATAAGAAACGACGACCTCAGTGGTCTACAAGTTAGAATCATAACTAACTTAAATTTGCCGAATCAAGATAATTAGTTTTCGGCTTATACCGCGTCGTTATTTATTCCACAGCCTGCGTTGCCTTGCCTTCTAACTTGTCAGTCAAAGCAAGGATTCTTGGGCTCATAAGGTAAAAGCAGTGTCCGTCTGAGCGGCCCTTCGGGCCCTCGGCTGGCACTGTTCGAGGGCCCCCTTCCTCCGATAAAAAATAAATAGCGATCTTCCCACTAAAAAACTTTGTATTCAAATTTCGACCAAAAATGTTAGAAATAAATTATAATGAAAGAATATAAAGGTTAATAAAACTACAAAATAGTCAATGTTCGTTTTTGTTTTACTGTCAAATTAAAAAAAACACTAAATCATTACATAGTTACACCAATAAACATGATAAAATATAAATTAGATGGGCCTCATAACTAATAAAGTTTTAAAGAAATTGATCAAATTTATAATTTTTTTTAGTTCTTCACTGCTAACTGCTGTCGACGTTTCGACGCGTTCTCAGTCGTTTAACCTTCTCTTCCCTACTGGCAGTAGGGAAGAGAAGGTTGAACGAAACATAAACATTTGATTAAGTAAATACTATTTTTAAGGTGACTCGATAACTCTAAATTTTTCTCGATATCTTTCGAAATTTTTTCCCCCATACTTTTAATATGGGTTCGGTCAGTGGCGTACGCAGACCATAGCCTTGGGAGGGGATATAAAAAGTGCAGTGTGATCTACCAATTTTATAAACATATGTTTTACAGAAAGTTATAAAATAAATATTATTATAATACAAAATCCAATCGCCTTGGCTGTTGTGAAAGTTCCTCTATTATTTCATCTTCTGAAATGGGTAGTTCCCTATGAATTGACATCATTGCCAATCCATAAAGTCTGTTCTGTGAGGTTGAATTTCTAAGATAGTTTTTTTAAAGGATTAATAAGAATAAGCGTAAAATAGAATGAAAGGGTTGGACGCTTGGGGTTATATATCCCCCCTTACCCCCCCCCTTGGTACGCCACTGCCATCTGCCGACCTGGCCAGAGCGACAATAGGTGTTTTCTTTCTGCATCACCACAGGGTTGAGCACATGTACAATTATCAAGTGATTAAAGTGCCTTGCGTCATAAGACATTTCTGCCTCAGTTTAATATAAAACTTAAAATAAAGCTTTTAAAACGAATAGGGGCCGGTTATTGAGAACTGAGTCAAATTATTTTTATAAAACGAATGGTGTGTATTGACAGAGCTGACTTAAAGCTACCACAAAATGCAAAAAGAAAACACCTACTGGGTAAAAGATAAGGCAAGCATTTCAACGCAGGCTGTTGAACAAATATGACAACGCGGTATAAGCCGAAAACTAGTTGGCTTGAGAATTTGAGGAGACGGTGAAAGCCTCAAATTATTTGAGGTATATTTTTAGTTATTGAAAACTATAATAGCGTATACCTACGTATTATTACTTGCATCACTTGATACCAGCAGTGTCATGTCTTGTACTTATTGTAGTTATAATCTAATGTACGAGGGGCACCCAATATTAACCGGAATAGCATTGTCGTGCGCAGAGCTTGTGTAGTACGCATGTCTGCCGCTGGGCGTGTAGGTATAGTGCAACGAAGGTGTTTTCTTTTTGCACGTTGTGGTTGACTTAAGTCAGCTCTGTCAATAACACACCATTCGTTTTATAACAATAATTTGACTTAGTTCTCAATAACCGTATTGGTTTTAAAAGATTTATTTAAGTTAAACCTATTAACCTGAGGCAGAAATGTCTTATGACGCAAGCTTGACGCAAGGCACTTCAATCACGTGATAATTATGACTTTGACTAACCCTATGGCTGTCCAAAAAGAAAACACCTAAAAGACTCTATACAAAGGAGTATTCTCATCCACCATTTCTCTTCCAACTTTAGGTATACTAAGGATTTAAAAAGTGTGCTATAATTGTACGTAGATACGGCTTTCGATCTCGCTAAGGCTCTAATCTCCCTATTAACGTACAAATTAATTTGAAATATCGCTTCTCTTGAACTAAAAAATAGATGTTAATTGATTCTTCATTAAGTAGACATGTGTTCTTAAACACTATATTTGTTGGAATTAAAAAAATAGGCCTCGTGGGCTAAAGGTTACGTATACAAAATATACCAAAGTTCACATGTTTGGAAGGAAAATGGCGGATGAGAATACCTATGTTAATAGTGCTCTAGCGCAACTCATTGCCAGTTCAGCGCTGGCTGTCTGTGTTGTCGACCTGTCTTCGTTCTGCCGATTTGCAGTGATTGTTTTTGATAGCGCTGTTTTGTTCTTGTTTTGTTTTTTATGATGGCAAATTTGTGAACAATGCTGCTAAAATTGTTTTAATCTTGAAAACAGCTTCCAGATGACGCTGTGGGAAAAACTCAAGTAGAGTCCCTATAACTCAAGTATAGGTATAAGTGGTTTGCTCTGTTTAAAAATGGCGACATGTCGATTGATGACAAACCTCGGTCTCGACGTCTATCAACTGCCCGAATCGACGAAAATGTTGAAAAAATTCGAGAACTTGTGCTGACAGACAATGGGCTCATTTACGATTTTTTTTTTATTGGCCCAATCGAAAGATTGTACAATTTTATGAGTCCCTGCAAAAAACAAAAATTTTTCAGGACGTACAAATAACTTTAAAATAATAAAAACCCGAACGCTCGAGCTTCACCGCGAAATTGCACTGTGACGTCACTACATGCGAATTCATAGTTCGGCAGCATACGATACGTGAGGTTCGTTTTACCGTTGTTAGCAAACGTCGACTGTTTCTTATCGAAATTAATTTTTTTATTATTAGAGATTATCTAGGTATTTATTGGATATTGCCATGGCAGATACAGGAAAGAAGAAAATAGTTATAAATACTGTATTCATCAAATCCAAAACTCGTAATAACTTCAACTTAGCGCCTAGTACATTTTAAATTTTCTTCCACGTAAAATTACTTTATAAAAATCTAAACAACTTTGTACCCTATCGTTTGCGGGATTTGCAATTTGTTTATTACTTATTTACATGTTAAAGAAAAATTTTCGAAGGTCTAAGTAACTCTGGGTGGTTACTGGTTAGATTATACTATACTGCAAGGATTTGTTTCAATAAAGTTATTAGTTTACTACTAAGCTCTGCTTTGTTTCTTAATAATGAGTGTATTTTACCGCCAAATACGTTCTCACGCTGTCAAAATTTAACTACCTACGTTGATGTAGCTCTAGAGTAGATAGCGTAGAAATCCAAAAATGTACCAGATTGTGTGTAATGTTATACTCCTATGCAGCTATGAACAAGGCTAAGGTGCCGTTATTTACTACGGGGAAAGAAATCTAATTTTCAGCTTTAACTGTGACATAATAATATGTAAAACATTAACTTAGTTTTACATTTTAACTCCTCTCATTTCTGTACTTATAAAATCGTGACTTTTATTAAAATATTCCATGACCATAAATAAGTCTACTTCCGCCTTCCGGTAGATTTGAAGAGTCACCTTTAATAAAATTTGCTTCACACATGTTTCTTAAAACAAACAATTTATTATAAAATACAAAACCGCTTCTAAATGGCACAAAAGTGATGGATTGTGAGAATGAAAATGCGTTAAAATGTACAGTTGCAATACCGACGATTCACGGTTTCCCATTCGGTGACGTCACAACTCTCAGCGTCTGAATCGAGAAGCGCTCGTATTTAAAATGTAATAACTTGTGAACGGCTTATCGGATTGATTTGAAATTTTCAGGATTATTTAGTGTTTAAGCATTTTATATGTAAAACAATTTTGAGCCATATCCACGGTTCATTAAATGAGCCCATTGATCAACTGTCACAGATTAGTACACGAGGTATCTTTTGGAGCTCGGTTGAGCGAATTTTAACAGAAGATTTGGGAATGAAAAGAGTTGCTGCCAAGTTTGTTCCTTTGGTATTGACTGACAATAAAAAAGAACGTCGAGTTGAAACAATAGCTTGAAACTGATCCAGATTTTGTGTCTGGTGATGAGTCATGGTACTATGGTTACGATACAGAAACAAAGCAACAGTCAGGAAGAGGTCGTTGTCACCCCGTGCAATAAAATGTCGTCAAGTCAAATCAAAATGCTGATTTGATTTTTTGATGTCAAGGGCGTAGTACATTCAGAGTTGGCTCCCCCAGGTGAGACCGTCAATCAAACCTTTTATTTGGAAGTTTTAAGAAGATTGCGCAACAGCGTAGACTCAATTTGTGGCAGACAAGAGATTGGTTGTTCCACGACGACAATGCACACACAGCCCTTTCTGTTAACCAATTTTTGGCTAAAATGGCATTGTTCCGCTGCCCCACGTACCTTACTCGCCTGACCTGGCTCCGTGCGTGGGGCATGAAAGGACACCGATTTGACAACACTGAAGAGGTGAAGAAAAAACGAGGAAGGATTTGTCAGCCATTTCTGAAGAGGACTATAAAAAATGTTTCGAACAGTGGATTGTGGAAGCATCGATGGGACAAATGAATTAGTTGTAATAATTGAGAGTGTTTTGAAAAAATAATTCCGGTTATTTTTTGGTACCCCCTCGTATATTAATCTAAATAAATCTATATCCACTAAAAATAATTATTTATTATACAAGGGGGGAAAGCTAAAATTTACTCCGCCTCTGTGTATAATATATTTTTTTTATACTCCTCAAAATAGTGATTACTTCTATAATGGCTAAAAGTAATGATTGTCGACGCCGCTGTTTAAATACGAAGAACATCAGGGTCTTTTGACACAGACCAATGGTCTTTAGTGGTCTGTGTCTGTGGTCTATTTTAAATGGCAACCCCTATTTTTTATTGCATTTTTGGATTCTACGTGATATCAAGGGGTATATAATCTCTTTTGGTGATATTTCATGTCAATATCTACAATTTAATGAAAACTTTTTGAAAAAAATGTCAAATGCAGACGGCACTTTGAGAATTCGCATTACTTGAAAACCCTTTTCAGCAGCGCATAGAGGAAGAATAGGCACTCCCGGAAGTGCTGCTACTTTGCAAATATTTTACGACGATTCGGTTTTCCGAATAATCCCCAAGTACAAATTTTCAAAAACCTACCTGTAAAACTTTTTCAGAAACGTTTAACCACAAGTGGTTTGTGCGTTTAACTGAAGCTCCCAATAAAACACCCTGTATATGGGATACAGAAAAAAAATAATTAACACCTCAAATGGAAATTCAATTGAACTAATCTAGTAGATCCTCAAGAAACATACACAACAAATAAAAATGTACACAAAAACTTGAAACTATTGATAAATATCGCTCCCAGAAGTAAAAAATTCGAGGTTATCTGGACACTGGTATTTACAATGAACTGTATACTATAGGGTACGTATAGTATACAGTTCATTGGGTATTTATTTCGTGACGTCATAATGACGCGTCTGGGTAAGGGCAGTGAGATTACCTTCTTTTAGTCTACCTTGCTATATACATGGTATTTCAAAATTTCGGATTGATAAAAATCTGAAAAAGTTGTTTAAAATTGAACAATATTAGACGAAAAGTAGGCAACAATGTAACAAATCCATTTTCTATTAGTTTAGTTAATTAAAAAATTAGAGACAATGAGGTTATTTATAAATCAAACAAAAGAATTGAGGAAAGCAGTAACAAAGAGATGGCATTAGTGTGTTAAAGCCCCCCTCGTTTACTAGTGTTATTTCTGAATGTTGAAATTTGAACATGTTCAATTTTCAATACGCGTAGTATTTGTATAATAATCGTCCTTGAAATTCAGTAAAGGAAGCAAACGGAATCGTATGAAAACAATGGCTAAAGAGGAGGAAGAAGATCATCTTCCGGATAAGGATGCAGCGAAAGGATTTTATGCTAAGTACGAGATGAAGGAAATCTTAGGAAAGTAAGTGAATTCTGCCTGATTTTTTATGTATCAATGCATTTTATGTAATAGAGGCATCAGTTCTACGGTACGACGGTGCATCGAAAAAGAGACGGGTAGAGAGTACGCGGCGAAAATTATCGATTTAAGTACAGAGACCGAAGAAGGAGCCTCATCTTACGAAGCGGTTAAACAAGAAATCTCAATTTTACGTCACGTCGCCGGTCATCCCTACATAAGTGAGTCCGCGCAACGATAACATTAACCTCCACTAATTTTTTTGTTTGATTCTAGTCGAATTACAAGACGTCTTCGAATCTAGCACATTTATTTTTTTAGTTTTCGAATTATGCAAACACGGCGAATTATTCGATTATCTCACTTCCGTCGTTACACTCTCCGAGAAGAAAACACGTTATATTATGAGACAGGTTTTCGAAGGTTTAGAGCATATACACAGTTGCGGAATTGTGCATCGCGATCTTAAACCGGAAAATATTCTCTTAGACGATAATTTAAATGTCAAAATTACCGATTTTGGTTTCGCGAAAAAGCTCGCACCGGGCGAACAATTGTTCGGTACGGAATATTATTTTTATATTCCTCTCGAATTTTGTATAAATTATGGTGCTTTGCAGATTTATGTGGAACACCGGGATATTTGGCACCCGAAACCTTACGTACAAATATGCTGGAAGATGCGCCAGGTTATTCTTATCACATCGATATGTAAGTGTGTGTTGACAAAACTTATGTACATAGATTAGTAAGGCAAGTCTAGGCTTCCACCACTTTTTCTCCTTTACTTTTTCTTCTCAGGTCATAATTGTGCACCTTTATCCTCCCATTACTCTCTAAAATTTCCCATTGTTTGCTTGACGTGACCTAACCACCTTGGTCTCTTCCTTTTCTCTCCTACACTCTCAGCATTTCCTGTTCGATTTGTCCCATCAGACTTTTCGACAGGTTATAGTTACACCACAGCTCTACTCAAAATTACTCATATTTTTTCTGTAATTGATTTCTCCAAGGCCTTCGATAGCATACCTACTTGGGGCAATTTGATAGTCTCTTTCGGTGTCTATTTTGTGTAGTTATTTAAAGAATGGTAAGCAGGCGGTTTTATAAAAAAATGAAGTGTTAGTATTGGTGTGTCACAAGGCTCTATTCTTGGGCCAACTTTGTTTTCCAATAGTAGTAGTAGTGTTTTGTTTCATTGATTTGTTTCCCATTTATACGTCCATTCTCCAAGTACACATATATGCAGATGACACTCAATTATATCTTTCTTTCGCACCTCAAGGTGAGGCCTGCACGATTTTTATTGACAAATTAGCCCTTCTAACTAAAATAACAGAGCAGCACTACCTAAAATTAAACCCTACGAAATGTACAATAATTATATTTTATAATGACTTGGATCAAGTAAATATTAAAATCTGTCACAATCACAAATTTAATGATTTTCACTCAGAGGTGGGAGGTTAAGTGGAAGAGCAGCCATACTGAGCTGAACTTCATCTCTGGTGTAATTGTAATTGTTGACCTTATGTGTCTCTTATTTTTTGATTAATAAAGTCATTATTATTATTTTACTTCGATTCCTATGGATACTTCACTAAAAGCACAGATCGAAGTCAAGTTAGTCCTCCTAATATATTCCAAAATATTCCAAAATAAATTTAAAGTAGGTGTAAGAAACATAATGATATCTGTTTTGCAATACTGTGATGTTTATTGCTTAAATGTTTGTTGTTTAATCCGCACCATAGGTTGCACTCCAGTGGGTAATGTGTTGTTTTGTGTTGTTAATGGTGTGTTCTAATGCTGTGAGCTGTATATGTGGATGTGGAGGTGTCACATGAGTGGTTATTGAAGTGCTGTGTGCTTGTAATGCACTTTCTGTAATGTTACGTTATGTATGCAACATTGTTTCATTTTTTGAAGGGAAAATTGCGTGTCGTGGTTCTGAGTGATGTACAATGTGTATTTTTAAACATGTTCTAACTATGTGGGAAGTGTTAATAATGACTGCCTTTTGTAATTGTATATACTATATGTTTTTGTCTAAGCCTCAAATGTGTTAAGTGTAGTATGTTGAGCTATATCACTGTATTTCCTGTGTTTCTCTGCGTATATATTGCCTAATTTGTTTGTGTTGGGAATAGGCAATAGCAATATCTATTACGTATATTTATTTATTTATTATTTGTTATATACAGGGTGTTTCAGACCACCCGTACCGCCCAAATATCTCGCGAAATACAAAACGCATTGAAAACAGAAAAAATACGTGTAAAAAATTTTTTAAAACTATTGTTTGATAGTAATAGGATGTCCCCACTTCCACCCCCGGGGGGTGGAGAGGGGGTAACTTCGTAATCTTAAATAGCACCCCCCAGTTTATTATGCAGATTTGAATTCTGCGTTAACAAATAGGAACTTTTTGTTTGAAACATTTTTTGAAGTTCGTGACAGATGGCGCTATGATCGCCGAAAGAAGTTCTTCCTGTTACATATGCTAATTTGATGTCAGTTTTGTTAAGTGACAATCAAAAATGTTAATGCTTTGTAAAAGGGAGGAGGGGGAGCTTTATTTACCCCCCCCCCCCCCGTCCCCCACACCGCCACTTCACCCCTAATTTTAGATTTAAACGTATCTCGAATGTCAATGTGCTCTTTACTCGTGAAATGAAAGTATTTCAAATTTTTTTTCTACAAGGTGCGGCAGCATTACTTCCTTTTTTAAAATGTGCACCATTTAGTCAGTTGATGTCATAGCGGAGCGCTAGTGGTCTCGTTCGAGAGGCGGGACTATAAAGTTTTGTGCTGGCACAGTTCAGTCGTCATCATGCGTTGGAACAGTGAGGAGCGTGCGTTTGCCGTTGAGGTCTACTTTTCGAGCGGATGTTCTGTGATCGCAACCCAGCGCGCCTTTCGGAATCGCTTTAATTTAGCCCCGTTGGCCCCTGTCCCGGACCGGAAATCAATTGTTACGTGGGTCACTACGTTCAGACAAACTGCAAGTGCGACAAGACGAAGAACTAGAGTCCCTCGGCCCATTAGATCACCGGAGAACATTGAATTAGTGAGAGCTTCAGTGTTGCGATCACCACGGCGTTCTGCGCGCAAACATGCGTCTGCCCTTGGACTTTCCGATCCCGTGTTTATGTGAACCGTCCAAGGACCCTACAAGATTTGAAGACCAACATCCAGGAAGAAATTGCCAACATAACGCCTGCTATGCTGGCAGGAGTCATGACAAACGCCAGAAATCGGTTTACTCAGTGTATGGCGAATGGGGGACGTCACCTAACTGATTTGATCTTCAGAACCGCGTAAAACAAAACTTTATGTATGTGCCTGTATTATAAAAAACGAATAAAAATTTTCTGATTCATACAATGGGTTTTATTAAGTTTTGAAAAAAGGAAGTTATGCTGCCGCACCCTGTATTTTCCATCAAAGACAAAAAAAATTTACAAAATTTAACTTCTTCAATCGTGGTATTGAACAGTTGTTTAAATCTAAAATGGTTGCGTTTTCCCATCCTAGGTTATGGGCCGTAGGGGTGAAGTGGCGGTGTGGGAAAGGGGTTGGAGAGTTAATAAAGCTCCCCCTCTTCCCTTTTACAAAGCATTAACATTTTTGATTGTCACTTAACAAAACTGACATCAAATTAGCATAGGTAATAGGAAGAACTTCTTTCGGCGATCATAGCGCCATCTGTCACGAACTTCAAAAAATGTTTCAAACAAAAAGTTCCTATTTCTTAACGCAGAATTCAAATCTGCATAATAAACTGGGGGGTGCTATTTAAGATTACGAAGTTACCCCCTCTCCACCCCCCGGGGGTGGGAGTGGGGACATCCTATTACTATCAAACAATAGAGTCTTAAAGAATTTTTTAGACGTATTTTTCTTTTTTCAATCGCGAGATATTTGGGCGGTACGGGTGGTCTGAAACACCCTGTACATAATGTTTTAACAAAATTCGATTCGATACCTAACTACAGAAACAATTTATTTGCCATACAATTCCCTGACCACCTTCCCCTAGTACGTGCTTCCTTTTTCTCCCTTCCCTCCGCGGGTCTTCACACTCCACCGCTATGTGCTGCCAACTCTCATAATATATCCTTCCCTTCAGTACTAATTGCCATTTTCCTTATTCCCATACCTAAACCATGCTATCATCCTCTTCCCGCTAAGCTTTTTGTTTTTAAATCAGTCCTGTTTATGCTATATTCATAAGACTAAAAAACCGCTAAGCCCCCCCCCTCCCATTATTCCGCCATTTTTTCCGTCACCAACTCTCTATACCCTTCATTATATCTTCCTTCCCCGTACCTTATCGTATACTCCAGGTATTTCCATTGATCAACACATTGTATCTCTTCCCCCCCCCCCCCCCCCCCAATGTCGATTTCTTCACCTCCTTTTTCTTCGCTCTTCTTCTTTGGAATATCATCATCTTCGTTTTCCCCACATTACTTCTCAGGTCTTTCCTTTCCAAGTATTTCTTCACCACTGTTATTGTTCCTCTCATTTCCTTTTCATGCTCTGCTAACCCTGCACATCGTCCCACACGCCTGTACCCAAACCTTTGACCTTCCTCCTCTTTGCTGCCCTTTCATCTCCTCCAATCTCGCTACGCATAGCGAAAAAAGGGACCCTTGTCTCAGCCCTTTATTCGCCGAGAACACTTCTCCCAACTTCCCTTCCCTTCTGGTACTGCATCTTGTCTCTTCATAGATCTCCTCTATCGCTCCCACTAAATCCTCACTTATGTCTTTTTTCCCTCCACAGTTTCTGTCTATTCCAGCCTCTTGTTCACCAGCTGTTTTGGTACATAAATGTTATCCATGGTCCCCCTTTTCCTTCTAGGCTCCGTTTGCCAATCCCCCACCAGATTTTTCTCCTCTCTCTTTTGTTACAACCTCATCCTTAATACGTCTGCATAAATCTTGCACCCAGCACTTGCCATGCTTATTACCCTATAGTTTTTTCACATTCTTCCTTTCTTCCCCTTTGTATATCGGATGCATTATTACTTCCTTCCACTGCTCCGGCAGTCCATCTATTACATATATGATTTCTTGAGTTTTATCTATAAGTCTTATATCTGGCCTATTGCCCAATTGTCACTAATGCCCTGTATTTTTCATTGTAGCTTCCCTCCCTAATCCTTCTCCTCCTCCCCTGTATGTACAGATCCTCATCTCTCCTTACTATATATTCTCTGCTATCTCCCATCTCTTTTCCTCTCTACCTCCTCTCTAGCATATCCCTCTCTTTCATAGTCTCGCCTTCTTCCTTCCTGCCCATATCTTAACCTCTTTTCCTTCACCTCGTTCCAGCAGCTGTTCAAAATCCCCCCTTCGTTCCATCCTTCTCTCAAAGGCCATCGCTCTCCTCCCCACCACAATTCTAATCTTCTCTAACTTTAACTCCTCCGCCAATCACATACCCCAGGGTTTCCTTATGCAACCCTAGCACCCACTTCCAGTGCTCCTTTCTAACGGCTCTTTTTCTTCCCACCCTCTTCTTCTGCCCTATATAACACCACACTTTTTACCAACCTGTTGAACACCAGCTTTCTGTATGTCTCCTCCCATCCATCTTTCCCCCACTATTCCATTTCCCTTCCTTATCTGCGCAGACTTCATCTACACTTTCGCGCCCCCTCCCCCACATCCATTCCCTCCTCTTCCCTTTTCTTTTGAAATCCCATTATCTTTGTCTTATTTGTATTTACTTCCAATCCTATTTATGGTGGGCTTATGATGTGGCATAAGAATCTTTTGTATTTTTTTGAATACAATAAATACAGCGTGTCTCACGGTGACCACCCATTAGAATATTTCAGAAACTATTACGATTTGAATTTTGAAAATTTGGGTGATGGGGTTTTCGGGCGTGGCCTCCTCAAATAAAATAATGGCGTCTACGTAACACTTCCGGTTTTTCCGGAAATGACACCAACTTTGTTATTTTAAATGTAACACCCTATATATTATTCCCATTTTGGATTCTACGTAAAATTTTAGGTGGACTTTCATCAAGTTTTCTTATTCCTAAAATTAACCGTTTCCGAGATATTTAATTTTTTAAATAAATATTAAAATAAACACTATCTAGCTTAAAACCGTGTGAATTCTACAGCAAGAAAGATGAAGGAACCATATTGATACGAGAGATAGCTGGACCCCTAAGCTTCCCATCCGTACTTTCAAAGTGGCTTAATTGCATACAGGGTGGTGGAAATTTAATGCCGAGTTTAGTTAACTTCAAATCATCATAAGTTGGTTTTTTCAAATGGAACACCCTGTATGTTTCGTCGTAGTCTGATGCAAAATTTCATTCTCTTTCGAACGGTACTATGGTTCCCTATACCTATCTCTTCTAGTTTTTGAGATATCTACTGTTTTTTGTGTAGTCAACTAAGGTCATTTAGTTTCTTGCGTTTGTTGTTTTCAATTTTTTAATAAATAGTATTCAATTTAACTGTCACTAGTGGTGTTAGACTGACAACTAATAACTGGTGGTTTGTTTTGAAGTCCTGCTAAGCCATTTTCGCAAGAAATTGAATGACCTAGGCTAGGGGAATGCAGTGACCAATAGATATGTTACAGATAAAGCTAGAACTAGGCCTCCACGTTTACCCTCTCTCTCACCTGCAGTATCCCGGCTTAGCATAACCACGCACAGTCCATTTCTATATGTCGATGGTTCAAAGTGAGGTGAATGAACTTTTTACTCTGATAGTCGATAGTTTCAAAAATGTATGTCGGTTCAGGTGTACAGTTTTTTGTACCTTTGCCGGTACTTGGGTACTAAATTTTTACCTGTTTAATGTTTATATAATTGTTAATTAATCCAACATTTTCAAACACTAATCTTTAGATTTTATTTGTTGTCGTTTTTTTCTTCTACAGCATTTCTATTGTATTTTAGCTAATAATAATTATTATTATTATTCTCAGCTTGCAGCCTTACCAACTTAACTTACGAAACTATTATGCCTATGAAACAGTAGGTACTTTAGGTATAATACCTAGGTAGGTACTTGTATACTCATTCTGCCTGTATTAGATTTGATTACCCTAATCTTCCGGTTATCCCTCCAAAGTATTTCAATGCTTTGGTTTCCAGATTGTTTTGTCTCCTGAAATGTTGATACAGTGGTACTAGTTTTCAAATGTCTTTAATACATTTTCCTCATCCCAGTTCTTAACTCGGAGTTCCTATTTTACAAATACTTCTTCCTTCATAGGCTATGTCTTTTCCATACTGCTTTCATCGTGTTGTGTACTAATTTTTTGCTTCTAACTTCCCTTCAGTTTTGCTCCAGAGACATGTCATTCCTTTTGCTGAATCCAATCTTCTTCACCTTTGTCCTGTTCCTCTCTTACTCTTATTAGGTAACAAACTTACGTACCTTTTTTTTTTCTAGATGGGCTTGTGGCGTAATTATGTACACTCTGTAAGTAGTTACGTAAAGATATAGTTAGCATTCTGTCTGTAGCTTAGTAGGTTGTCCACCGTTCTGGCATCGAAAGCAAATGATAATGCTAAGGAATATAATGGAAGGGAAATACTCGTTTACATCACCCGAGTGGGCAGATGTTTCAGGTAAATACATTTTTAATTATAAAACCCGCTACAAAAGTACACATTTTTAGAATCGCCAAAGGATTTGATCCGTAAATTACTAGTCGTCGATCCGAATAAACGTATTTCACTTGGTGAAGCTTTACGCCATCCATTTTTCTTAAGTGTTGTAAGTTTTGAAAACTTTATCTATTTTATACTTATGCGTTTTTCTGTAACTGAACGTAATTAGAAGTCCCAATTTCAGCAATTATGGAATCAGGATATTGCCCCACTTAAAAACTCTCTCGATTGTAAAAGCCATCGCTTCAGTATCATCACAGAACTGGTTTCGGTAACTTTCCCCAATCTTTCTACAATAACTGTCGTTGTTTTGTTTTTGTTTTTTTTTTACTAACCATCCTTATCGTTACTACCGTTTGTATTCGTCGTATTAAAATATTATATTCGTTATAGAAATTACAACAACGTTCGTTTCACCCGAGGAAAAAATTTCAGTGGGCGATTCGTGTGGTTCGTGCTATGGTTCGTATTCAACGATTACGTTATACGCCCGAACCTCTTAGTTTGGACGTCGCACGTATCGATCCGTATAGAATTAAATTATTACGAAAAGTGAGCATCATTTTACTCTGCGGAATGCTCCGTATAAATTGTGTTTGTTTGTTGTAGGTCATCGACGGTTGCGCGTTTCGTGTTTACGGGCATTGGGTGAAGAAAGGTGAAGGGCAGAGTCGAGCGGCATTATTCGAAAATCAACCAAAAACCGAATTAAAATATATCTACGTAACTAACTTGAGTAGATAACTAGAATGTTTTCGTCCTTGTTTTTAGTTCAATTTTTAGTTAAATTAATAACCAATTTGTATTACTACCAATTTATTTATTGTCAGCTGTGACATAGTTACCATGAAGTGAATGACCAAATTAATGTGCTTACTAAACAGCACGTTTTAGTAATGTTTTTTCTTCATATTAGTATTTGTTATGCAGTGTATTGCAAAGTTATATGTATGATGAAAATAAAGTGGTAATAGTTCTTAATGTCTGGGTATTTTTGCATGACAAACATCAGAAATTATTAACCAATAAACAGTGAACAGAAATAGTGAAAGTGATCGATTAGGTTTAGCTTACAGGGCGCGTAATGAGCGTGACAAGATAAGATGGGATATGAAGAAGAAATAGAACTCCACAGAAGGGCGACAAGGACAGGGAAATAAAATACATGTTGAAGAACTAATGCAGAACACCAGAACAAAGAAAATTTTGGGAGTAATTGAAGGAGAATGCTAGAGAACGCTACGCAGATAAGAAAGAAAATGAAGATGATGGAAGAAAAATTACGAAGATTGAAAAGGGTCAAAATTAGAATGTTATAGAAAGAGTAATAGGAGAGAAGCTAGATGTGAAAGAAACTAAAATTGGTAGGTTTGAGAACACCACAGACAAAGAAAGAATAAACACAAAGTGAACGGGAATACAAAGAAAAGAAGAAAAACAAGAATGGGATAACTTACCAAAAAAATTAAAATTGTTTGAAAGCAGCGAAAGTGGGACAGTGAAAAGAAGAAATGAATACAAAAAACCGGTAATAAATGAGAAAGCAAATAATAAGATATACAACTTGCGCAATGAAAAAAGTATAAAACGGGTCTTAATGTAAAAATAAACTGCGAGACGGAATGATGAAATAAAAATAACAATAGCGTAAAAGAAAAAGTAAAGGAAATTATATAGAAAGAGAAGATACAAAGAAAAAAGGAACAAAGGCAAGCTGAAGCCAAACAAAGATCTTGAGAATATTGTAACGTTATACTCCTTTTTATCGCATATTTATATAACCAGGTTAAGTGGAAGAGCGAGGAAACTTTTTTTTGCTTCTGGAAGAAAACTTTAATATTATGTATTTGTGGCGATCGCGTGAACAGTCCGCAGCGCAGTGAGAGGAGGAAAATGAAGAGAGATTATGACAGATTTATTGACGAAGTTCCCTAATTCATCCTGACTCGTTCACTAGTAGTTTTTCGCTCACTACAATATTTAACCTCAACCCCTATGATGGAGTCTGTGGCGACCGCGTGTTACGGTCCACAGCATAAATTGAGAGGTAGCTGCAAACTCATTGGCTAACCAATGAGAGGGCGGTGTGACAGGTCGCAGTTTAAAGGCAACGCATCGCGACGCAGAATACACATTCGTGATTCGCTTTCCGATCGCGTTAAAGAAAACGTCGACCTGGCCTCCAGCTACCTGCTACCTGCAGAATCGGCCGTCTTCCGTTCAACTCACGGCAGATTTCTGCTCCGTCGATTGTTTGCCACACGAACCATTAACTGTGTAACGGCCGAGAACCCAATCCCCTTTGTTTATAGAGTTTTTAGTTCTCTCTTGCCATTTTTACTGATTTTTAATTGATTCCGGGAAGCAAAACTCCACGGTCTCTGTGTGATATAACTCCGCCCAGCACTGCACACAAGGGGTGCACTAAGGAGCGCTAATGATCTACATACTTATACGTCACAACGTTAGTGCTTTGGAAAAGGGTAGGACGTAAGGACTGCACAAAGGGGTAGTGTCATTTGTTCAAAAATGGCCAATCGGCGTGCTACAAGTTCTACATTAGTGCTTGTTAAAACTTGACGTGCCAGACACACTGTGATTTATTCTGTCCATGTTTTCTTTTTATTACCCCCCCCCCCCCCCCAGTATACATTCTTCCTCTTTTGATGCTTCCGGAATAGGACCGTGTCAATGTTGAACGAAAATAAGTTTCGTGAGAAGTAAGAAACAAAATAAAAATAAAAAACAACAATAAAAATAATAATTTGTTTTATTTTGTTGTTTTTGTCCTAATGAAACCCCTTACGAAAGTGAGCGAAACGTTGATTTTTCGTTCACCATTGATACGGTCTCACTCCGGAAGTGGATTTTGTCTTACTGCTCGGTACGTGGAAGCCTCCACGCTTTGGTTTGTGGCAAGTTGACCGAGAAAAATTTTTTTCGACTCCTTATAGAATTTCTTCGAAAACAGCCGGTCGGGCTGACGCAGATTATAGAGAACTAACGGAGCGCTAACAATCTGCGTAGACCTCCATGTGGCCAAAAAACCGGTACTGCACAAGGGATGTCATTTTTTTAGCAAACGCCCGGTCGTGTTGATGCAAGTTATAAGCACTAAGAGACAATAGCGAAGCGCTAACGATCTGCATCGGCTCAAACGTTGGTGCTTTCAAAAAGGATTGGACGTCAGCACTGCACGCGGGGTGTCATTTTTTTTTAAACGAGCGGTCCTGTTGCGGCATGTTGAAAAGCACTAAGGAGCACTAGTGGTCTATACATATATAGGTCACAACGTTAGTGCTTTCAAAAAGGGTAGAACCACAGACCATTGGTTAATAGTGTGTGGGTAGGACGTAAGGATCACTGCACAAAAGGGGTGTCATTTTTTCAAAAACGGCCAATCGTGTTGCTTCAAGTTCTAGATTAGTACTTTAATTGGCGGTGTTAAAACTGCACGGGCCAGACACACTGTGATTTATTCTGTCCATATTTTTGTTGTCGATATATTAGCGTCTCAGCGTCTTAGAGAAAAACTAATCTTTTGTTGAACGTTCGAACTGCTATTAATGCTGGTAGAAATTAAATACACTGGCACGGTCACTATTACATTCATACAATATTTATATGGCAGTTTTCGTTATTATACCGGGTGTTTTTAAGTACGTGACCAAACTTCAAGGGGTTATAATTCTTTAAGTGATTTTAAGCCGAAAGTTCATATGATATGTCCGGTAATGCTTCATTGTCAAGATATCTACTAGGTGTCAAACTTTTTTAAAAAATTGGTTTTTCGTAAATATCTTAATAATCCTTTAGCCGATTTTGTTGAAATTTGGTAGCGTTATCTATGATAGGAAGATGCTAATTTAGCCCGAACTTGATTCAAAATATTAAGTCTAGTGGCGTCCCGGGGGATACCTTAACCAACTCTTTGGCCAAAAAAATGTGCGCCACCGACTTTTTTAAACTTTTATATTTTTTTCGCATTAAAGCGACTAAAAATACAATTTTTTTGTCTCTTGAATTTTTTTCGTATCTTGCTTTGAAAAGAATTAATTTAAGAAAAATCAAATAAGAAACACGATTTATTAAAACTACACTTAAAAAATCACTATACAATTTTTTTGCGAAAAAAACATTTAACAAAAGTAACACAAAATTTATAATACCTAGTTGCTGAAAATGTCCGCCTTCAACTTCAATGCAAGCATTAACTCGTCGATTGCCGAATACGTTGACATGCTGTATCTTGACAATGAAGCATTATTACCGGACATGTTTATATGAACTTTTCGGCTTGAAATCACTTAAAGAATAACCCCTTGAAGTTTGGCCACGTACTTAAAAAACATCCGGTATATTTTGTTTTTAGCCTGCTTGAACAAATTAGCATATACAGGGTGTCCCAGGTTTAATGATCAGGACCACAGGTCTGTGTCAGGACTTTGACATTTTATAGAAAAGCATATTTTAAGGTGGATTGCTCCTATAAACACAGGTCCTAAAATTCTTTGTTTCTGAGATACAGGGCGCTAAATTGTCTAAAAAATAAAGTTTTTATTTATTTATTTCCGAACTGTAGAAAATATTCAGACCCAAATTGGCACACAAGATACATGGACAGAGGGTCATAAGATTGAATAATATGAATTTTTTTAATCAACCAGTGGCGGAGATATGGGTAATCCGTTCTACTATAATGTGATAAATAAAAAGAGTACGGCTCTGAATTAAATATTCTCAGTATTTTTTTCGATAGAGCATTCAATTCTGAATAAAAAATGTCTCTTGACTTTTTTTCGGTTCTGTTACCGTCCGGCCGCAAACTATAAAATTTTTGTCATTTATTTCACGAAAAACGTATTTTGGCCGTATACAAAAACGATGGTTGCCATGGATCTTATGACCCTCTGTCCGTATCTTGTGTGTCAATTTTGGTTTGAATATTTTCCACAGTTCGGAAATAAATAAATAAAAACTTTATTTTTTAGAAAATTTTAACACCCTGTATCTCAGAAAAAGAGAGTTTTACGAGCAACCCACCTTAAAATATGTTTTTCTACAAAATGTCAAAGTCCTGATCATTCAACCTGGGACGCCCTGTATATGACGGCACTTTGATATTAAGATATTATACAAAAAACAAAATGCGTGTTACTTATATATTCCAACAATTTTACGCCCCCCCCCCCACTTTGCAACCCTCCTCTTTTGAAGCTTCCGGAATAGGACCGTGTCAATGTTGAACGAAAACTTTCGTGCGGTGCAAGAAACAAAATAAAAATAATAATTTTTTTTATTTTGTTGTTTTTGTCCTGATGATACCCCTTACGAAAGTGAGCGAAACGTTGACTTTTCGTTCACGATTGACACGGTTCCCACTGACCTGTATGATACAGGTCAGTGCACGGTTCCATCCCGGAAGTCGATGTTGTCTTACTGACTCTGTACACGTGGAAGCCTCCACGCTTTGGCATCCTCGCGTCTTTTGTTTGTGGCAAGGTGATCGCGAAATATTTTTTTCGACCTCTTATACAGGGTGTCCCAGGTTTAATGATCAGGACTTTGACATTTTGTAGAGAAACACATTTTAAGGTGGGTTGCTCCTATATACATAGGTTCTAAAATTCTTTGTTTCTGAGATACAGAGTGTGTCACAATTATCTAAAAAATAAAGGTTTTATTTATTTATTTCTGAACTGTTGAAAATATTCAAACCAAAATTGGCCCACAAGATAAATGGACAGAGCATAAGATTCATGGCAACTATAATTTTTGTACACAGCCAAAATAAATTTTTCGTGAAATAAATGACAAAAATCTAGTTTGCAGCCGCACAGTAACAGAAACGAAAAAAAGTCTGAGACATTTTTTGTTCAGAATTGAATGCTCCATCGAAAAGTATATTTCGAATATTTAATTCAGAGCCGTACTCTTTTTATTTATCAAATTAAAAAAATTGATATTCTTCAATTTTGTGACCCTCTGTCCTTGTATCTTGTGTGCCAATTTTGGTTTGAATTATTGCCACAGTTCGGAAATAAATAAATAAAAACTTTATTTTTTAGAAAACTTTAACGCCCTGTATCTCAGAAACAAAGAATTTTAAGAACTACGTTGGTTTATAGGAGCAACCCACCTTAAAATGTGTTTTTCTACAAAATGTCTACAAAAAGTCCTGATCATTAATAACCTGGAACACCCTGTAGAATTTAAAGAAGCTATAAAGTGAATATTAATGCAAAATGAAATTCTGGTTCTGAACACGTGATATAATTTTTGTTTTGAGTGGAATGGCAAGTTATCACTTACTATGGTGGATGGGTTTTCGGGTGAGGAAGTAAATATAGATGGCGCTTAAAAATTAGCAATGGCCGTCAACGTCGGGGTTGAAATTGTAGTTTATGGAGGTGGATTCATGGTGGAATACGCTAACAACTGTAATATTTTGTCCAAGTTGGTCCCGGTAATTGTCTTTTTAAAGATAAAACAATAGAAAACGAAAAACACACGAAACGTTACGTGCTTTTATGCTTTTCACCCCGACGTTGTTAGTTACACTTGGCGTCGTTGCGATCGCCGCCTCACCCGAGGCGACGTTTCGCTAAACAATTACCTTTTTCAAGTCAAAAACATTTGAAGAATTTAAGAGAAATATCCAAAAATTATTAAACTTTTGAAAAAAGCATGTAACAATTAAAGTTAGGTTAGGAAAAGTTTAATAATTTAATTAAAAAAAAGTTTAATAATTTTTGGATATGTCTCTCTTAAATTCTTCAAATGTTTTTGACTTGAAAAAGGTAATTGTTTAGCGAAACGTCGTCATTACACCTAAATATAAGATTATCATGGCAATAAATTAAACCCATCCACCATAGTATGTGACGTTATTTTGATCCACGTCACTCGTGCCAATGTAGTAAGAGAAAATCAACAAAAATTGATGAGTTTAGACCAAATTGAAAGGGTAATAATAAACAATAGTGCCTCATATTTCTAGGTCACCCTGTATTCACACATTTTTCTGTATTCCTGAACAATTTTTGTTCGTAGGTATACCTCTATATCAGAAGATCGAACTCTGTATACGAGAGGATACATCAAATTAAGTCAGTTGAATGATCACTTTATTTAAAGCAATGTCGCGTGAAATAAACGTACACCTTCCTTCAAACGAACTGCGGTCCTTCCATAATCCCCAGTTCTACAAGCGCGCATTGCGGATATTAAAAAAAAAAACTGTTCCAAAATCATTTATCAATGTAAATATTGTGCATGAATGAAACATGACAAGTTGCCTATATACCGAGCTGAAAGGAATATTGTTTTCGATTGCCACTTTCACTTTATATTGTATAATATTTTGATGAAAGTTTTAGTCACGACGGAATCAATGTTGTTGTGACGTAGTAGTTCTCCTCAATGAATCATTGCAACGTGCTTTGTTTTGTGTGACGTTTGGCTGCAAAGATAAAGTAAGTTGTTTTCGTTTCTCGGTTCATTTGTTTTAAAATAGACTTAATGCGACGCACTTTTTTTTTTATGTAATATCTCCAATCCAATAACGGTACTGTTGCTGCTGCTGCTGCTGCTTTTAATTTAATAGTTTGAATTTGGGGCGAATTGCGCATCAAAGTGCGCACCACAAGAAACGGCATTCCTTTAAAGAAGGGGAAAACAACTTGCGGAAGGGGGTTCAAATTGTAAATGGTGGAGGGGGGTGGGAAATGTGATTGTTCTGTAACATTTGTTTTAAACATCAATTAGAAAAACAAAACTTGTTGTCATAATCGTACGCGTTAAGTGAAAATGACGCGCGGAAGGTAAAGTGAGGTGTGCGTTTTTCTAAATTTAATTTGAATGCGATTAAAGAGTGTAGGGCGTGTGTGCTCCCTACGTCACGCGCGCATTTGTTTAGACGCGCAGCGCCCATTGGTCGATACAGCTACAGCACACACGTGATGTGGCTGCTTTGAAGCGTGTACAACACCAAACGAAGGGCTCACGGGGTGGTGTCCAGGTGTCGAGCACCTTGGTGGTCATTTTTACGTTTTTATCCACCAAGTTCGAATGGTGAGAAGTGAAGGTGCATCGATAACATCCTTCTCGGATTCAATATCCTTCCGGATTCTTGCTCTCCTTACAGGTACGACGTTTTATAAATAAATCTCTGAAGGAAAAATGGGGCCATCTGAGATCGTACACAAAGGTGTCCGTTATGGCCACGTTATCCTGGCGAATTTAGCTCATATTGACGTTACAGCGTTGCCATTACATGATTCATACGCAGCCCTTTATTTAAAAACAAAATACTCGTCGGAGGGGCCTCTTTTAATCTTAAAATCTTAATTAAATTATATCGCGATACGAGGAGTCGATTACAGTCGTAAGGTTGTGGGGTCGAATTTCTGTTTAACGTTTATTTACCGAAAATAATATTATTCAATGATAGGACAACGTTGCAACCTACGGTCAATGTAGCAAGCAAGGTGTCTGGTGCACGCGGGTATTTGCATGCGAAATTCGACCTTATCGCCTTGGTGATAGTAGTCACTAGCTGGTGACCGCGTGAGTAGGTACACGACGATTTGTAACGAATTGACCCGATAAAAGCACGTGTTTAAGGTAAACGTACTCCGTATGCCACGTGGAGGGGCGTCGGTTGCACAGTTATAATACTATATTTACGTGTTTCATTTAATCAACTTAATATAAAACGCCATTCATGGCCTTATTAAGCTTCCTCCTCGTATTTATATTACTCGAAAATTATTCTTCAGGTCAACTTACGACCCCGAGGAGGAGGAGAACATGAGTTTGGATACATTGCTTGAAGCAGCAAGATATTTGGAGTTACAAGAATTAAAAGAGCAACAACAACAAAGACAAGCAGCGGTAGCTCCCATTGTTTCAAGCAACAACAACCCCCCACCACTTGCAACACAACCCGTTGCAATTATCAAACCGATACAAGGTCAGTCCATTAATTATGCAACAACAACCGAGCTATACCAAAAGATAAATTACAGAAACACCAATCAACAACGCACAGCCACCACCGCCGACAACACGAGTCATACAAAACAGTTTCGATATTATTAATCCCCTTGTTATCGATGAGGGAGGTGAACAAAAACGTAAACAACCCCCTTTAGTATTTCGATCGGGAACACGAGAAGTACACAATAAACTTGAGAAACATCGACGTGCCCATCTCAAAGGTAATAACGAAAACAACCCCCAACCCTTACGTTCTATGTATTGCATTATGTTCGTTGTAGAATGTTTCGATTTTCTTAAAAAACAACTTCCGGTCCAAGCGGATGAAAAGAAAACGTCAAATTTAAGTATTTTACATTCGGCGTTGCGATACATTCAAAGTTTAAAACGTAAAGAACGTGAACTGGAACACGAAATGGAACAGTTGGCGCGCGAGAAAATTTCGGCTCAACAAAAATTGGCTGTGCTTAAAAAGGAAATTGCGGTACAATGTGATAATATCGATTTTAATGTTTTATTACCGGAACCCGTACCCGTTACGACCACGGCAAACGAAACTAAACTGGTAACGACACCAATGGAACGGATTCCTTCACTTCCCAAAACTCAAAATGGCATTAAAGAGGTAAAATTTCATTACGGTTCACCGATTCGACTAACAACCGTTGTTTTTAGAATACAATCGTCACAAATCAACACCAAATGCAAACGACAGCTTTATCAGTCGTTCCTATGACCAGCTACCCTGTTACGCAAGGTGTCGTTCTTCACAAGGTCGCGCTTATACCGAAAGGTATAGCCGATTTGACGCCGTTAACGGCCGTCTCCAGTCCGGTCACACATTTCATAGCAGCTCCCACACAGCAACTTAACGGAAAGGTGATTATTTTTTCGTATGTCGAAGTCCCGATTAATAATTTTGGCAAACAGGTACTGCCCGTGGTGAATGCTCAATATGTCGTTAAACCCGTCGTTGTGGTTAGTTCACAACCGTCTGTAGCGCCTCGTCCCAGCTAGCCAATTTTTAATTGGTGCATTAGAAACGGTTTATTCCAATTTTTGTTTCAGCAGCGAACTGATACCGACTAGTATAAAAATGTAGTATTATCACACATTTTTTTTTTTTACCTTTCGCCCCCCCTCCAGCCAGAGAGGGGGTGGAGGAGTGTCCTTTAGGTTATTGTAGGTAACTTAAACATGAACTGAAGTGTGCGCATTTAACCGACGAGAACAATTTGCGCGTCTATATTTTTAATTTTATTTTATAGTGCAGGACGCTATTCTTCCAAATAATAATAATTTTATTTGTATAGACAAGTGCTGTAATTTTATGTATATTTATGTACCTATTATTTTTTTATTAATCACCCTTGTCGTATATTTATTTATATAAAAAAATGTTTAATGGCTGTACTAAAATTGTCCCATTTTTATTATGGGGCAACATATTAAAAAGATCTCTAGAATTTCATTGTAAATAATGTAGAAGTAAGCTGCACTTATTTGATGTGTAAATAAATTTAATGTGCATTATGCAGCTTATTATTTACCTTTTTATTTATTAAATTATGTGTAAAAACAGTTGATTGTGTCTTTCATTTGTTGTACCTACTAACAGACAGTTAACAAAGGAGCCGATTTCCTCCTATAGATATTATATCATCGATTATTATTTCTCTAGGTTCTCTTTGTTCCTAAACTGATAAAGCAGCCACCTAACATAAACTAAATGAAACTTCTAGCGCAATATTATATAAAAATGAAATATTTCCGAGCCGTCACTATTTAAAGGTGAAAATAGGGAAGGTCCTCGCAGACCCCTTTCCTCCCTTACCCAACAAATGAGACACTTACAGGTGAACCTTCTACACTTTTTGTACTTTAAACTGCTGAGTATAACTTATAGGTTGTGAATCAACAAGCGGCAACACAACATGCATCAAAATTTCAAGGTCAAAAATTTCGCTATTCTACAAACGAGGGCGTCCCTAGAAACGCTCATAGATTGTAACATAATGAAGTTACTTAAGTGCTTCTCCGATGATCATACGTACGTCGTAGCCACTACAAAACGCACCGGCACCACACATTCTTTGACACACTCATTGAACTGTACGCTATACGCAACGACGCAACTGGAAACGTAACGCTAATACGTGACATTGAATCCACAGACAAGTTAGGCAACCCTCAACGAATGGGTATCTCTGTCTCTTTCTTTCGCACGCAAAGTCATACTCAACGCCGTAGCACGAAAAATAAAATAAAATAGGTTGACAGTTAAGCTGGATTTATAGTGTCAGTATCGGTAAGCAATAAGAAATAAGAAATAAGCAATAAGCAGTAAGAAATAAAAACGCATTTATAGTTCTTTAACGGTAACAGAGTAGGCACGCGCATTGCGGGTTTAATTTAAATTATTACTGTGTTTATGGTACGATTCTTAGGTTACCTAATGTACGATTGTAAAATTAAAATCAACCTGACATAATATTTTCCCATCGATTCTTGAATAAGACTCAAATATTTCTTTAACACCTGATTTATATTGATGTCATCTGTCTTTTCTTAACTCGTAAGCTGACATCGTATACGACTGTTGCCGATTCGGTAACGGTAACGGTAAGAAATGAAATTGAACCAATTCCTTATTTCTTATTGCTTATTGCTTATTTCTTATTTCTACTATAAATGATATACAGGTTATCCATAAGTTCATTTCCTTACCGCTTATTTCTTATTTCTTATTGCATACCGATACCGACACTATAAATCCAGCTTTACGTTTGCTCAACTACCACAACAAGCTAGAATGCGACAGAAGTACCTACTCTGCATCTGTCTTCTGGCTTCAACGCCACTGACCTGTATCTTAAAGGCGATTTACATTACCGTTGGTGGCGCCATTGTCGTCAACAATGTGGCGGCGCAGAGTAGTATACCCATGAGGTGTTTATGTAATTTCACGTGAAGAGTAGCACTTGTCGTTAGTTTTACAGTCTGTCTTTATGTTAAATACAAGTTCATTCATTACTATCATTTAATATTAAACGTGTTTAAATGACGCTCCCTTCCTTTGTTTGTATGACATCCATACACACAACAATTCACATTAGACTTATTACTACTCATAATAGGTACAAAATAAAGGAAATGTCAGTGTAAGAAACACAAACTAACGTTTACATTAACGTTTTAGCGTGATATTTAATTGTCGAAGGCAATGCGAAGCGAGGGTATACTACTTACAGTAGTTGCATATGCTGCCACTGACACTGGCGCTTCAGTTAATGTAAACCGCCTAAAGGACTGAGCATTCTAATGATCCCCTCCACTATTTTTGAAGCAAATTGAAAACCGGTATTTTAAGGTGCCAATTAGTAATTTAGGTTTGTTGTGTTGGTGATTATTGGTAACACTGTAACTAATGTTTTTATTTACATAAACATAACCTTGTTTCATACGTAGTATAAACTACGTTTATGCATTGCAATAAAATACAATTTTTAATAATTTACGTTTTTAAATAATTATGAGCCTGTAATTATACTACTTTTCACCAGATATTAAGCATATAGATTAGAACAAGCTAAACTGTAACAGCTGATACCAGTACTACCAACACATTATAAACACCGAGCTACCATCATTATATAACTAACGCACTAGTTGGCACCTGAAGTAACTAATATTTAGGTGGGGCTTGTTTGCTTCAATGTTGTATTGAAGAATGCTCAGTCCTTTATGATACAGGTCAGTGTTCAACGCCTACAATGCATTGGAAATACATAATTGGAATACGTCGTATACCTTCCAGTTGCGTATAGCGTGTAGCAAACTTTCCTTTTCGTAAAAAATATAAACTTTATGCACTTGTTTTAAAAATCAATATTTCCAAATAACATATTATGATGCTACAATTCAGATATTTTTTATTTGAAATTAAAAAAAAATGAGTAGGCACTTCTTACGTAAATAACGAGCGAGGTAGATTTGCTTGGAAGGAGCGAGAAAGCAAAACAGTGTAAAAATGGGGTAGAAATATCCCATTCAAGGTAGCTGTGGCAACCCTGTGCCAGCGAATTTACAGGCAACTATAATAAAAAAAATATTTTACTTTGGATAACAGTTGATAGATGTCGCGGAGTTTACTTCATAAAAGATAGTTTAAAGTAGAAAAAGTGTACCAAGTTCGCCTATAAGTGTCCCATTCGTACGATAATGGAGGAAAGGGCTCTGCGAAGGGACCCTCTATTTGGATCTTTAAAGAGCGATATCTCCGAAACGGTTCGACTTATAATGGAACGGATTGGAATTATTTAATTGGCGTGTAATGATCTAAAAGAAACGATCTTTACTTGGTCGAATTTCGTGAGTTCGTTTTTTAGCCAGAAAAAATATCAAGTGGTTAACCTTGCTTTTTTGGCCAAAAAGTGAAGAAATTTTTTATTCGAAAAAAGTGTAGAATATGTTAGTTTACTTCATAAAAGATAGTTTAAAGTACAAAAAGTGTACGAGGTCCACCTGTAAGTGTCCCATTTGTACGGTAATCGAAGAAAGGAGTCTGTGAAGAGACCTTCTATTTTGATCAATAAAGAGCGATTTCTCCGAAATTTCTTCATTTTTATGTAATATTGCGCTAGAAGTTTTTTGTAAATAAAATTTTACTTTATTTACTTTAGGGGTTTCATTTAAATGCAGTTTCTTCGAGGAGTTTCATTTAAATGAAATTTTTCCTTAGGCGTTTAATTTTACTCAAATTTGGCGCTAAGAGTTTCTGCATCTTCATCATCCTCTCTTTCGCAATCTTCTGGAAAATTTTATCCTGCAATGAATTATAAATTAATTATAATAATTATAAATCTGTACTTACGACGCGACCTCTGTTTGTACTCATTCTGGATTCTAAGAAATTCAATAATTAGCAAGTGTTTCTGATCAGCCCCTTTTCTGACGTCCAAGATCTTCCAAAACCTGAACTGCCCTCCAACAGTTCTCCGTGCAGATGTACGGCTTAAACTATAAATCATTTTTATTCCTTCCCCTTCGACTAAAACAAAAAATTATGTGTTCTGGTATGTATTGAAAGAGTTAGAAAACTTGTGGAAGAAAGAGTATGTTGTACCTACTCTGTACACGTAAAGTTCCACATTGTTGATCTAATGCTTTCGTTTACAAACTCGAAAACGAGTTACCTTGAAACCATATTAGGGCAACAATTTAGACTGATTTTTGAACAATTTTTAAAGCTATAGTGTGACGGCCGGGCTCAGATTTTTTCAAAATCTTGCAAAATTGATTACGGAAATGCATTCCAGTTGCTTCGTAAAAGATTTCAGCAGCGTCTTAGACTGAAAAGTCAAAATTTTGTTTTTGATATTCGAATTATTGTTACTTATATTTAAAAAAAAGAAAAAATCCACTTTTATAAATATTCGCTTGGAACGTATTAAATATGGAATTTATAAATTTTTTTACACCCATTTTATATATAAGTATTAAATTTAACTTCTTCTACACATATTTTTTTAGGTTAAATAAATGTTTTTCATTATTTTTTGTTGACATCTTAAACATTAATGTTTAAAATACGTTATCTGGGCATATATTACTATTAGATATAATAATAAGAATATGTATTTTGTATATCTTTTAATGTTTTTTAACTAACACATTTATATCATTGTTGTTATTATTACAAAAAAAAAATGTATTTTATAGATATTCACTGTTTTAACGTTATAATTCAACCGTCGCTACAAATTTTATTTATAGTAGGTAAGTATAGCACCCACTATTATTTTTATCCTGATGATGACATTCTAATTAGTATCGAAACACGTCGTATTAACGAATTTAATCTAGAAATTTTATATAGGTATAGATATCATATTCCTTAATTGGATCAATTATTCAATAAATTTTGTGCATGGGGAAGGTTTTGTGATTACTCATCCTTTTGAAATTATAGTCATCCCCACATATGTAGAAATAACAACATGATGGATTCTAGTTTACATATTCAATAAATGTTTTATACATTTTCAAATGTCTTATATCGTAATACAAGAAACTTAGATAACATATTTGTGTTACTTGGGGTAGGTTCTATACCTACATATTTTTTTGTCAAATAAATATTCTCCAATTGACACGTTAAAAAATAATTTTTATAAAAAATTTCCACACCTTGGGAAATTATGGGGAACAGGTGGAAAATCGCTTAAAGAACCGACTTGGAAAACTGCTGACATTCCCGTAAGAATATGAAAGAGGAAGTGACAATGAAAGAACCAAAAACCGGGATTAGTTGCTCTAAATCTAAGTATCACATATCCACCAGTTGGGATTGTAATAGTATCTTTACCAGGTGGAAAGCCGGATTTTCTCGTTTTCCTATCCATTTCTACTATTTCTTTAATTGTCATATTATGCCCTTGTGGCAGTTTCCCATTTCCCAAAACATAAAACGACATGCCGTGCAAATGCAAGGGATGATTAATACCTGCTGTGTTATCTGCAAGGGATGAAAGGTGATAAAGAACAGTGAATAATTTATAATAAAAAATTACCTCTGTCTAGAACGATCAATTCAACGGTACTGTTTAATGGAATTTGTATTAAATGTGTACATTTACAAATTCCACTACAATTTGTCAATCGTTGATCACCATTACAAAGTATACCAGGATCGAGTTCACGAAATTGTGATACTAAGGGCGAGGGAGGTGATGCAAATGATATGTTATCCAACTGACCAGCCATGTGGTCCCCCGCACGTGTATCTATAATAATATAGCGATCGTGTATGAACGAAATAAAATATCACATAATTACTGAAAAATTGTTTAAAAGTGTTAGAGAAGAATAATTCTTCATCGCCAAATACGTGGAATGACAAAGGTAATACTATTTTTACGTCTGGGTTAGCTGTTAATATTTCTCTATCCAATTTTTCAGCTGCGGCGCCGTTCCTTAACTGACTGACACATATGGCATCGTCACGTTTTACATTACAATTTGAATCTAGAGGATTTAGTACCTGAACAATGAAATATTAGCGCATCATTCTGTGACTCTAATTTATGTACCTTCAAGGATGGAAGGCTTTCATTCAAGGTAGGAGCGGCGGTCATAACATCACATCCAGGGTTGTATTCTAATACAGCAAGTTGATTAAGCCCCAATGTTGCACATATTTGAAGCCCCTTCAGTTGAATCCAATAACGACGAGGTTTTTTGTTAGCGTCAATTACAAAATCATATCTTTCGGCTGAAATAAATACACCAAATAGCTAACCTTTTCTTTTTCTTCTAAGCGAGCGCTTACCAGATGCTGAATTAATACTATCAACTTGCACGGGAATTACTGGTTCTCCGTCCGTTGCGATTACGGTCAAATTGTGACCTTCTACGATTAACTGTACAGGGCAAATTGACGCGAGAGCATTAATGAATCTAAATCTGTATTTTTTCCCAGGCGTGACCACAAATCGTTCCAACTCCAATGTGTCGTACTGCACCGTAGGATTACTGTAGAATCCTTTACCATTTATTAAAAAGTTGTCAGGTTCTTGACCAATTACACCAAATCTTCTTCCAGGAAATGCATCGGCGGTCAATCGGTGCATCCAGTCCTGAGTAAATATAACATGCTCACTCTTATCGAAATCGTATAGACTGCTATGCGGATCCCTTTTTGCTTCTTGACGGATAATGATCTTACCGGCGACGCCTTCCATTTTTTGTACTCCAGTATGGGAATGCCAAAAGTGCGTTCCGGCGTTGGTCGCTTTCCAGGCGTACCTAAATCATCATACGCATCATTCAAACGGTGAGTATGTCAAAATAAATTTTCTAACCGAAACGTGTTGCCGGAAAGAATGGGACATTGGGTAACGTACGGAACTCCGTCGTAGTACGGGGTGTCCCATTGGTGCACCCCATGCCAGTGAATCGTAACCTCTGAGCCCTCCATTTGATTTATGACATCCACTATAACATGATCGCCTTGACATACTTCAATGCCGGGTCCTGGTATCATTCTGTTGACCGATATGACGGGTCTTTCAACACCATCTGCTAAAATACATTGACAATTGTTCGTTTTGTTAGGGGCGCAGGAATCACACGCTCTGTAACATTCAATCTGAGAGTAGGTTAGCAACGAAACATACATTACCGCGTAAGAGTGGAATATTGTTCCAAATGAAAGATGTAGTAACATGTCTTCCTATAATTTGATCCTTTACATTCCCTTCTACACTCTTCGGGCGAAGAAAAATTATTTTTTCTCATATATTCTTCAAGCGATAGAGCTGTTTGTGGAATAAAAGCCGCGGATTGAACATTTTCTTTTTCTGAAAAATGTGGTTGTTTGCTTGTGATCAAATGTAGTATTTTTACCATAGTTATTCGAGACACGATATGAAAACACAGCTACCAGGTGCAGCGATATAATTGTTGAAAAAAATAAAATTTTCATTTGGTACTTGGCCAAGACCATTTCTGCGATTCTCCAAGTTATACTGAAGTCGTTTAACACTGTGAGAGCCTTTTATCTATTTTTCACAGTGTGATAAACATTTACTTGTTACCTACTATAAAATGATAATACATGGCATTTATTAAAACGAGAGTATCTTATTTAAAAAATTGATAATCAAAGAATAAATGAGCGAAGAACTCATTGGGTACTGGTACTGCCCTTCCATTGGTACTTGTAAAAGACTTGATACCATTAGTCGCTTTGTCATTGGCGAGCAAAATCTTTTGCAACACAGATAAAACGTGTAAAGCAAATTATAGAGCTCTACATAATAATTTAACCATGTTAAAGGATAATAATTTGTTCAGCCAAATATACCTACGTAACATTAATTTACTTTCTTAATATCAATTTATCAATAAAAGTAGATACATAAATGACGTGAACAACTGTTTGTGAGCCTAGCCTAGTTTCAAATTTTTTCAATGTTAGCAATTAGGTAATAAAGATATTAAATACAGTGCTGTTATTTTCGATCTTTAGTAATTTTTTCCTACACGGAACCTGTTATTTCATTTGTGTCAAACTCGCCAACTATCCAACAAAATCTCTTCCTTTTTTCTGCATTGTTTACTTTGCGTTTTTACTGCAACCCTTGCGTTCGTATTTAATCATTTGTACCTACCGGTACTTGGATGTCTAATAAGTTTTGAATTATTTAGCAGTGATTCACCAAGCCAAGTAGCTTGACTTTTAGCTTTTTAAGAAGAAAAGCTTGGCTTGGCTTGATCGTTGAGTGAAAGTCTTTATTCAATGGCTTGATGTTTGCGAATTCAGTCTTGGCTTGGTTACCAAGCTTTCCCAAGCTTTTTAAACTTAAGTCTTGCTCCTCCCGTAAGAGTAGTAATAGGTTGGAACACATTGCGCATTACGTCATACATATATAGCTCATTGTCTGACTTTCGAAGTATTACTCAACTGCTGGTTAGCGGACGATTATTAAACTAGAGTTCTAACAAATTATCTGAAAATTCCGAAGAGCCGTTATGTAGAACGTACATTTTCGAGAATATCTACACATTCCCATTTTCTAATTTATAATTTTTTATCATTTTTGACTTCGTACAAATCAAAAACCATTGCAGAAAATCACCTGATAGCCGTATCCTTTTACAATTAAAAACTAGTGTTACAGCGTGACGTGCAACAGATTTTGTACAAGGTACAGTTGCGCCCATTGGGATTTTGAGAAATATATATCTATATATCTACTGGTAATTTTTTTTACAATTTTACAAAATATTCTTTTCTTACTAAATTGAATCAACATACCTACTAATGGTATATTTTGTTTGAGTAGAGCACAGACTATTTCAAATAATATACCCTGAATTACACGTAGATACCTACTTCTTTTATACCGAATGAATATATTTTATGGTAGATTGCAAAATCATCAGCTGGATCTTCTAAGAATTATGTTCCATGGAATATCAAAAAAATGCTTAGAAATATAAGCTTGAAAGCTTAGGAAAAGCTTGAAAACTTGACTTGGAAAAGCTTGATAACTCCAAGCTTTTCCACAGATAAGCTTGGCTTGTATGATACTTAGGTAAGCTTGGCTTGGTTTTTTGTAGGCTTGACTTGATTTTATGTCAAACTTTAAAAATTCAAGCCAAGCCCGTGAATCCCTATTATTTAGGCTGTACAAATGTCGTTTGTTGGTGTTACTCTAGTCGGAGATATTGGTTCCTTGTAAATAAACACCTTATCGTTTAACTTTATGCCTAATCAATCGTTACTAATTAACAAAACCTGGTTGTAGTAGTCGACCGAACCCAGCCGAGCATCTGCAACCGATCGCTCGTCGCGCGCGGACATCTCTCGCAACTTGTACATATCTCTAAATAAATGCCTTGAGTTGCAAACGACGTGCTTTATATTGAGTCTACCTCATTAAATAACTGGTGACGTCTGACTCGAGAAAACAAAGCAACACGTGAAATCGCACTATTCAGACATTCAAAAAAGAACCCAAATTATCGTTCCACCAACTGGAGTCACAATTCCATATTTTCGGGATCACCGACGATTGTAAATACACCACCCGAAACGAACAAGTACGAGACACTCAAGAAACGACTCATCCATTGCTTAACCGACAGTGAGGAATGACGACTAAAAAAGCTTCTCGGGGTTAGAATTTGGCGATCTGAAAGCATTACAACTAGCCGTTATGTCTCAGCAACCTAGCATCGGCGACGATATCTTCAAATCACTCTGCCATTAAGCAATATCAACGGTCAGCGCCGGTAACCTCGAGACCCTAATAACGATGACAGTGTTGTCGTGTCACCCAAGCCACTAGCACCAACCTTCCGTGAGTTGAAAACGGCATTTTTAAAACTTACGGCCATTCGCAACAAAGAGTCTGAGTTGCAATACAAAGTGCACAACCTTCAATTATACCATAAATCAACCCCATTTTATATAGGAGCCAAACTATACAATGCATTAAGTTCAGAAATAAGGTCTATAAAAGACAAAAAACTATTTAAAACCGCCACAAAACGTTTTTTTAATAAAAAATGCATTTTACTCCATCGAAGAGTACCTATATGAATGTTGTATAGTCTCTATGTTATTGTATTGTATTATATGTATGTATTGGAATTGTTAGAGTTTTATCTGCAATTGTATTTTTATTGACGTATCCTATGTTATTTATACAAAACCAAGAGGAAGAATAAATATTATAATAATAATTATTATTATTATTATGCTTCTTGCAAAACACATTTACATTTTTGTTGTATTATTACAAAAAAAATGTATTATATAGATATTTAATAAACGTTTTACACATTTTCGAATGTTTTAAATCTTAATACAAGAAAAATAATATACAGGGTGTTTCAGACCACCCGTACCGGCCAAATATCTCGCGAAATACAAAACGCATTGAAAAAAGAAAAAATACGTCTAAACAATTTTTTAAGACTCTATTGTTTGATAGTAATAGGATGCCCCCACTCCCACCCCCGGGGGGTGGAGAGGGGGTAACTTCGTAATCTTAAATAGCACCCCCCAGTTTATTATGCAGATTTGAATTCTGCGTTAACAAATAGAAACTTTTTATTTGAAACATTTTTTGAAGTTCGTGACAGATGGCGCTATGATCCCCGAAAGAAGTTTTTCCGATTACCTATGCTAATTTGATGTCAGTTTTGTTAAGTGACAATCAAAAATGGTAATGCTTTGCAAAAGGGAAGAGGGGGAGATTTATTAACCCCTCCCCCTTCCCCACACCGCCACTTCACCCCTACGGCCCATAACTTAGGATGGGAAAACGCAACCATTTTACATTTAAACAACTGTTCAATACCACGATTGAAGAAGTTAAATTTTGTAAATTTTTGTTGTCTTTGATGGAAAATAGAAAAAAAAATTTGAAATACTTTGATTTCACGAGTAAAGAACACATTGACATTCGAGATACGTTTAAATCTAAAATTAGGGGTGAAGTGGCGGTATGGGGAAGGGGGAGAGTAAATAAAGCTCCCCTCTTCCCTTTTACAAAGCATTAACATTTTTTATTGTCACTTAACAAAACTGACAACAAATTTTGCATAGGTAATCGGTAAACTTCTTTCGGCGATCATAGCGCCATCTGTCACGAACTTCAAAAAATGTTTCAAACAAAAAGTTCCTATTTGTTAACGCAGAATTCAAATCTGCATAATAAACTGGGTGCTATTTAAGATTACGAAGTTACCCCCTCTCCACCCCCCCCCCCCCCCCCAGGGGTGGGAGTGGGGACATCCTATTACTATCAAACAATAGGGTCTTAAAAAATTGTTTAGACGTATTTTTTCTTTTTTCAATACGTTTTGTATTACGCGAGATATTTGGCCGGTACGGGTGGTCTGAAACACCCGTATATTAATACGAGAAAAAGGTTAAGCTATTACTTAGAACATATTTGTGTTACTTGGGATAAATTCTACACTTATCTTTTTGTCAAATAAATATTCTTCAATGTTTGTTTTTGACACATTAAACAATAATTTAGATAATTTTAAAAAAAGTTTCCACACCTGGGGAAATTATGGGGAACAGGTGGAAAGTCGCTTAAAGAACCAACTTGTAAAACTGCCGCCATTCCTGTAAGAAGATGAAAGAGGAAGTGACAATGTAAGAGCCAAAAACCGGGATTAGTTGCTCTAAATCTAAGTATCACATATCCACCAGTCGGGATTGTAATAGTATCTTTACCAGGTGGAAAGCCGGATTTTCTCGTCTTCCTATCCATTTCTACTATTTCTTTAATTGTCATATTATGCCCTTGTGGCAGTTTCCCATTTCCCAAAACGTAAAACGACATGCCGTGCAAATGGAAGGGATGATTAATACCTTGTGCATTACCTGCGAGCGGATGAGAGGTGATAAAGAACAGTGAATAATAACTTATAATAAAATAATTACTTGCGTCTAGAAGGATCAATTCAACGGTACTGTGTAATGGAATTTGTATTAAATGCGTACATTTACAAATTCCACTACAATTTGTCAATCGTTCATCACCATTACAAAATATACCAGGATCGAGTTCACGAAATTGTGATACTAACGGCGAGGGGGGTGATGCATATGATATGTTATCCAACTGACCAGCCAAGTGAGCTCCCCCAGTTATAACTATAATATATCGATCGTGTATGAACGAAATAAAACATCACGTAATTACCGTAAAATTCCTTAAAAGTGTTAGAGAAGAATAATTCTTCATCGCCAAATATGTGGAATGAAAAAGGTAATACTAATTTTACGTCTGGGTTAGCTGTTAATATTTCTCTATCCAACTTTTCAGGGGCGGCGCCGTTCCTTAACTGACTGACACATATGGCATCGTCACGTTTTACATTACAATTTGAATCTAGAGGATTTAGTACCTGAAAAATGAAATATTAGCGCATCATTCTGTGACTCTAATTTATGTACCTTCAAGGATGGAAGGCTTTCGTCCAAGGTAGGAGCAGTGGTCATATCATCACATCCAGGGTTGTATTCTAATATAGCAAGTTGATTAAGCCCCAATGTTGCACATATTTGAAGCCCTTTCAGTTGAATCCAATAACGACGAGCTTCTTTGTTAGCGTCAATTACAAAATCATATCTTTCGGCTGAAATAAATAAATCAAATAGGTAACCTTTTCTTTTTCTTCTAAGCGAGAGCTTACCAGATGCCGAATTAATACTATCGACTTGCACGGGAATTACTGGTTCTCCGTCCGTTGCGATTACTGTCAAATTGTGACCTTCAAATATTAACTGTACAGGACAAATTGACGCGAGAGCATTAATGAACCTAAATCTGTATTTTTTCCCAGGCGTGATCACAAATCGTTCCAACTCCAATGTGTCGTACTGTACCGTAGGATTACTGTAGAATCCTTTACCATTTATTAAAAAGTTGTCAGGGTCTTGGCCATTTAGACCAAACCTTCTTCCAGGAAATGCATCGGCGGTCAATCGGTGCATCCAGTCCTGAGAAAATATAACATGCTCACTCTTATCGAAATCGTATAAATTGCTATGCGGATCCCTTTTTGCTTCTTGGCGGATAATGATCCTACCGGCGACGCCTTCCATTTTTTGTACTCCAGTATGCGAATGCCAAAAGTGCGTTCCGGCGTTGGTAGCTTTCCAGGCGTACCTAAATCATCATACGCATCATTCAAACGGAGAGAATGTCAAAATAAATTTTCTAACCGAAACGTGTTGCCGGAAAGAATGGGACATTGGGTAACGTACGGAACTCCGTCGTAGTACGGGGTGTCCCATTGGTGCACCCCATGCCAGTGAATCGTAACCTCTGAGCCCTCCATTTGATTTATGACATCCACTATAACATGATCGCCTTGACATACTTCAATGCCGGGTCCTGGTATCATTCTGTTGACCGATATGACGGGTCTTTCAACACCATCTGCTAAAATACATTGACAATTGTTCGTTTTGTTAGGGGCGCAGGAATCACACGCTCTGTAACATTCAATCTGAGAGTAGGTTAGCAACGAAACATACATTACCGCGTAAGAGTGGAATATTGTTCCAAATGAAAGATGTAGTAACATGTCTTCCTATAATTTGATCCTTTACATTCCCTTCTACACTCTTCGGGCGAAGAAAAATTATTTTTTCTCATATATTCTTCAAGCGATAGAGCTGTTTGTGGAATAAAAGGCGCGGATTGAACATTTTCTTTTTCTGAAACATGTGGTTGTTTGCTTGTGATCAAATGTAGTATTTTTACCATAGTTATTCGAGACACGATGTGAAAACACAGCTACCAGGTGCAGCGATATAATTGTTGAAAAAAATAAAATATTCATTTGGTACTTGGCCAAGACCATTTCTGCGATTCTGCAAGTTATACTGAAGTCGTTTAACACTGTGAGAGCCTTTTATCTATTTTTCACAGTGTGATAAACATTTACTTGTTACCTACTATAAAAATGATAATACATGGCATTTATTAAAACGAGAGTATCTTATTTAAAAAATTGATAATCAAAGAATAAATGAGCGAAGAGCTCATTGGGTACTGTCCTTCCATTGGTATTTGTAAAAGACTTGATACCATTAGTCGCTTTGTCATTGGCGAGCAAAATCTTTTGCAACACAGATAAAACGTGTAAAGCTCTACATAATAATTTAACCATGTTAAAGGATAATAATTTGTTCAGCCAAATATACCTACGTAACATTAATTTACTTTCTTAATATCAATTTGTCAATAAAAGTAGATACATAAATGACGTGAACAACTGTTTGTGAGCCTATAGATATAGCCTAGTTTCAATTTTTTTTCATTTTTAGCAATTAGGTAATAAAGATATTAAACACAGTGTTGTTATTTTCGATCTCTAGTAATTTTTTCCCACACGGAACCTATTATTTCATTTTTGTGTCAAACTCGCCAACTATCCAACAAAATGTCTTCCTTTTTTCTGCATTGTTTACTTTACGTTTTTACTGAAACCCTTGCGTTCGGATGTCTAATTAGTTTTGAATATTATTTAGGCTGTACAAATGTCGTTTGCTGGGTTACTCTAGCCTAGGTTCCTTGTAAATAAACACCTCTACTTCATCTACTTCATTAAATAACTGGTGACGTCTGACTCGAGAAAACAAAGCAACACGTGAAATCGCACTATTCAGACATTGAAAAAAGAACCCAAATTATCGTTCCACCAATCTGGTGGCACAATTCCATATTTCCGGGATCACCGATGATTGTAAATACACCACCCGAAACGAACAAGCACGGGACACTCAAGAAACGACTCATTCATTGATTAACCGACAGCGAGGAATGACGACTAATTAGGGCTTCCTCATGGGGTAGGAATTTGGCGATCTGAAAGCATTACAACTGCTCTTATGTCTCCGTAACCTACCATCGGCGACGATATCCTCAAATCATTCTGCCACCAAGCAATATCAACGATCATCGTCGGCAACCTCGAGACCCTATCAACGATGACATGTTGCCGTGTCACTCAAGCCACTAGCACCAACTTCCGGTGAGTGGAAAGCGACATTTTTAAACTTACTGCCATGGTGGACAGCATGATAGCCAAAGATGAGAACAAACATTGGCAACAACAACGTGCTTTATTTCGCTCCGGTTTATCCATTCCTTTTCACGATCCGACCAGTTCTCGTCAAAGACACTATAAGCCTATAACCACAGACAACATAGTATTATTTTTTATAAGTGCGAACATTTCCTTTGAGAGGCTTTGTTTCTAATATTTTGGTTTTTTTGAGTTTCTATTTTGGGTCCTGATGTATTTGTGTAGGTATACAGGGTGTCCATTTAGTAGCCCATTCTTCAATTACGGCTTCATTGTTAAATTTACCAAAAAATAAATATACGAGATGGCAATTAGGTTTGATGAAGCACATTATTTTGCAAATTAGTGAGATACATACAGGGTGTCTCCGAAAAGTATGGTGCAATTTGTTTTCTATTTGACATTTTACAAAATTCCATTTGTATTCGTAACGTGACTAAGTTTCCAACATGAAGTACTCTCGGCCGGAATTAATAAATATGATATACATAATTGTAAATCAACATAAAATATGTTTATATGTTTATCTTTTGCCAACAACTATCTCACAGAATAAAGAAATCATAGCTAGATGAACCGTTTCGGAGATATCGTTCAAAATCCAAAACAAGTGAAGCTTCCTTTTCATCAATTATTATCGTAAAAAGCTCCGTTTTGTACACTTTTTAACTTTTTTCGCTAAAATTACAACGTTACGTTTAATACCTACTTTTTTTAAAGACGCCGGAAACCGTTTTTAAAAGAAATACAAATAAATATGTGCCTTTAATGCCTTTTCACAAATAACAGCACTACCTTTGCAAATTAGGGAGTAGGTATATTTGTACTGATCGTCTCCCTTATTTATAAATCTTCTTTTAAAATCGTGAAATCTGATACGTTGGTTGCCTATGTATCTGAAGGACATTAAATTTGTCAATACCTGGACTTAGATTAATATGGAATTTATATATTTCTTTAGAGCATACCTATATTAGATTTTAATGTAACTTATGATACTTGGAATCGGTTCTACATATATTTTAGGTTAAATAAATATTTTTCATTATATTTTATGTCTACTCTAGATATTGTTGACAAAAATGTTATCATTTTTAAAATACGTTAGGTATGTGTGTAGGTACATATTATACTAAGAATGTGTATTTTGCATATATTTTACAAGTATGGGTAGATACTTGGTATTATTATAACAAATATTTAAATAACAAAGTTTACAAATAAAAGTGTGGTGCTATATGGGGCAGTAGTATAGTGGGGAAGGGGCAAAAAGAGGTGGAAGGGCTGCAGGAAAAATACTAGAAATAGGTTCCGGGATTGGATAAGGATACAGGGTGTTATCATTAATAATGGGAAGTATTTAAACTGGAGAATCCTGAGTTCAAAATATTAAGATTTAAGGCTCCTAAGGAGAGCTCTGCAGTTCATATTGGTAAAATGGCCATTTTGGACGTAATCATCTAACAAAAATTAAAAAAACGATGCATAGGTCAAATTCTATGTAGGATAGTGATCAATTCCTCAAAACCTTCTGGTTTCAAATTAAATATTTAAGTTACAATCTTGGTCGAAAGTTTTGAAGGAGAGCTACTACATTTACGCAACTTTCGATCAAAATTGTAACTTAAATATTTAATTTGAAACCAGAAGGTTTTGAGGAATTGATCACTATCCTACATAGAATTTGACCTATGCGTCGTTTTTTTAATTTTTGTTAGATGATTGCGTCCAAAATGGCCATTTTATGACCATTTCAGCAATATGAATTGCAGAGCTCTCCTTAGGAGCCTTAAGCCAAATCACTTAGATAAAATGTTGCTCGCCTTACTGAGTTACAAGGTGTTTTATTTAAAAATTGAAAAAGTAAGTTTGCCCCACAGATTTCTATCCATACCCCTAGATTGGCAACTTCATTGTTAAAAAGTGTGGCCACAATAAGTGCCAGTTTGACAAATGGCAGAATGGCTTCATTTTCGTATCCATGGAATATATGAAGTTGTTTTCGATGAGCGCCCCTTTCAGGTAAAGAACCCTGGGCCCCTCGACTCTTTAATCCGGGCCTGCTGAGGGGTGAAGGAGAAACAGTAGAAGAGAATAATTGCGAGGTTCAGGTGCGGGAACGAGGAGGTGGGCAATAAGTACTGGAGAGGGGAGGAGTGGAGACGGAATGAGGAACATGTCGACATATGTTAGGGGAATGTAGGGAGATGAGAGAGAGGAAAGGAGGGTGGAGGAAATATTAGACGCGAAGAGAAGTGGAGCGAAGTGAATGGTGAAGAGGGTAATTGTGAAATGCGTATAGAAAGTTGGTGTAATGTATAAATTTAAAAACAAATGTAAATTTATTATGTAAAAGAAAATGTAACACGATAATAGATCTGCGCAAGTAGAGCGCAAATAAAGAGAAACTTATATAAACATTTTGTTGTATTCAATATTTATTGTTGACACCAGTGGCGGCTCGTGACTTTAGAAATAGGTGACACAAAATTTATACAAACTCAAATTATACAGAAAAATGGTATAAAACCATACGAGTTGAAATCCGTAAATCTCTAGTGAAGCAACCCGCGTCACCTGGCGAGTCGCTCCACTGGTTGGCACAATTTTGATAATTTTAAAAAAAATTTCCACACCTAGGGAAATTATGGGGAACAGGTGGAAAGTCGCTTAAAGAACCGACTTGTAAAACTGCCGCCATTCCCGTAAGAATATGAAAGAGGAAGTGACAATGCAAGAGCCAAAAACCTGGATTGTTTGCTCTAAATCTAAGTATCACATATCCACCAGTTGGGATTGTAATAGTATCTTTAGCAGGTGGAAAGCCGGATTTTCTCGTCTTCTTGTCCATTTCCACTACTTCTTTAATTGTCATATGATTCCCTTGCGGCAGTTTCCCATCTCCCAAAACGTAAAACGACATGCCGTGCAAATGGAAGGGATGATGAATACCTTGTGCATTACCTGCGAGCGGATGAGAGGTGATAAAGAACAGTGAATAATAATTTATAATAAAAAATTACCTGTGTCTAGAAGGATCAATTCAACGGTACTGTTTAATGGAATTTGTATTAAATGTGTACATTTACAAATTCCACTACAATTTGTCAATCGTTGATCACCATTACAAAATATACCAGGATCGAGTTCACGAAATTGTGACACTAACGGCGAGGGGGGTGATGCATATGATATGTTATCCAACTGACCAGCCAAGTGACCTCCCCCACTTGTAACTATAATATAGCGATCGTGTATGAACGAAATAAAACATCACGTAATTACCGAAAAATTCCTTAAAAGTGTTAGAGAAGAATAATTCTTCATCACTAAATGTGTGGAATGAAAAAGTTAATACTATTTTTACGTCTGGGTTAGCTGTTAATATTTCCTTATCCAAATTTTCAGGGGCGGCGCCGTTCCTTAACTGACTGACACATATGGCATCGTCACGTTTTACATAACAATTTGAATCTAGAGGATTTAGTACCTGAACGATGAAATATTAGCGCATCATTCTGTTTAATTTATGTATCTACCTTCAAGGAAGGAATGCTTTCATCAAAGGTAGGAGCAGTGGTCATAACATCACATCCAGGGTTGTATTCCAATACAGCAAGTTGATTAATCTCCAATGTTGCGCATTGTTCAAGCCCTTTCAGTTGAATCCAATAACGACGAGGTTTTTTGTTAGCGTCAATTACAAAGTCATATCTTTCGGCTGAAATAAATAAATCAAATAGGTTTCTTTTCTTTTAAGCGAGAGCTTACCAGATGCTGATATAATACTATCGACTTGCACGGGAATTACTGGTTCTCCGTCCGTTGCGATTACTGTCAAAGTGTGACCTTCAAATATTAACTGTACAGGGCAATTTGACGCGAAAGCATTAATGAATCTAAATCTGTATTTTTTCCCAGGCGTGACCACAAATCGTTCCAACTTCAATGTATCATACTGTACCGTAGGATTACTGTAGAATCCTTTACCATTTATTAAAAAGTTGGCAGGTTGTTGGCCAATTACACCAAATCTTCTTCCAGGAAATGCATCAGCGGTCAATCGGTGCATCCAGTCCTGAGTAAATATAACATGCTCACTCTTATCGAAATCGTATAGATTGCTATGCGGATCCCTTTTTGCTTCTTGACGGATAATGATCTTACCGGCGACGCCTTCCATTTTTTGTACTCCAGTATGGGAATGCCAAAAGTGCGTTCCGGCGTTGGTAGCTTTCCAGGCGTACCTAAATCATCATACGCGTCATTCAAACGGTGAGTATGTCAAAATAAATTTTCTAACCGAAACGTGTTGCCGGAAAGAATGGGACATTGGGTAACGTACGGAACTCCGTCGTAGTACGGGGTCTCCCATTGGTGCACTCCATGCCAGTGAATGGTAACCTCTGAGCCCTCCATTTGATTTATGACATCCACTATAACATGATCGCCTTGACATACTTCAATGCCGGGTCCTGGTATCATTCTGTTGACCGATGTGACGGGTCTTTCAACACCATCTGCTAAAATACATTGACAATGGTTCGTTTTGTTAGGGGCGCAGGAGTCACACGCTCTGTAACATTCAATCTACGAGTAGGTTACAAACGAAAGATCCATTACCTTGTAAGAGTGGAATAGTTTTCCAAATGAAAGCTGTAGTAACATGTCTTCCTATAATTTGATCCTTTACATTCCCTTCTACACTCTTCGGGCGAAGAAAAATTATTTTCTCTCATATATTCTTCAATCGACGTAGCTGTTTGTGGAATAAAATCATCGGATTGAACATTTTCTGTTTCTGAAAAATGTGGTTGTTTGCTTGTGATTAAATGTAGTATTTTTACCATAGTCATCCGAGACACGATATGAAAACACAGCTACCAGGTGCAGCGATATAATTGTTGAAAAAAATAAAATATTCATTTGGTCCTTGGCCAAGACCATTTCTGCGATTCTTCAAGTTATACTGAATTTGGTTAACACTGCGAGTGCCTTTAATCTTGTTACTATAAAAATGATAATACAAACGAGAGCATCTTACTTATAGAATTGATAATCAAACAATAAATGCGCAAAGAACTCATTGGATAGGTACACGTCCTTCCATTGGTACTTGTAAAAGACAATACCATTAGTCGCTTTGTCATTGGCGAGCAAAATCTTTTGCAACACATCAGATATAACACATGTAAAGCAAATTATAGAGTTCTACATAAAAATTGAACCATGTTAAAGGATAATAATATATTCATAACATTTACTTTCTTAATATCAACTTGTCAATAAAAGTAGATACATAAATGACGTGAACAAAACAACTGTTTATGAGGAGCGCATAGAAACAACCGAGTTTCAATTTTTTTCATCACTAGTAATTAATAAAGATATTAAACACAGTAACGGACTAACAATCCCTCTAAAATAAACCAATTGTCGTTATAATGTCATGCATTTTGTCTTTCGATGCAAAGAATTCCCAGTCCGTGTTGTTATTTTCGATCTCTAGTAATTTTTTCCCACACGGAACCTATTAATTTTTTATGTGTTAAACTCGCCAACTATCCAAAAAAATGTCTTACTTTTCTCTGCATTGTTTACTTTACCTTTTTACTGCAACCCTTGCGTTGGTATTTAAATTTAAACATGTAGGTAATTGTACTGGTGCTTGGATGTTTAAAGTCTGTACAAACGTCGCTTGCTGGGATTGCTGTGGTCGGAGATATAGGTTCCTTCTAAATAAACAACTTATTGTTTAACATTATAATTAATCGTTATTAATTAACAATAGCTAGGTTATAGTCGATCGAACCCAGCCGAGAACCTGTCAAGCGATCTTCGCAATTTGTACATATCTGTAAATAAATGCCTTGAGTAGAAAACGGTAGTCGGAAAAAAAACCTGGAAAAAAACCCGGAAAAAAACCACGGAAAAAACCCCCCGGAAAAAAAACCCTGGAAAAAACGCCCGGAAGAAAAACCTCCGAAAAATAATTATAGATGGCTGTGAATAAATATATAAATATACAAAGTTTGGAAATAAAAGTAATGCCAAACTTAAACGTAGATTGCCACTAAAGCGCCTAGGTTATTTGCAGGTTTAGTATATTTTTTTTCAATTGATGCTTTTTCATTCTTTGATACCTTGTATATTACGTATGATTTTGTAATATTGATGTAAAATATAATGCAGTATAAATCTAAAGTATATGTTATTATATCATTTATTCAACGTTTATGTTTCATTCGGTGCAAATGACAATCTTCATCAACAACAAAATTTATTCACAGCCATCTATAATTATTTTTCGGGGGTTTTTCTTCCGGGGTTTTTTTCCCAGGATTTTTTTCCGGGGGTTTTTTTCCGTGGTTTTTTTCCGGTTTTTTTTCCAGGGTTTTTTCCTAGATTCGTACAAAACGACGTGCTTTATTATTATGAACACACGTGAAATCGCACATTTCAGACATTAAAAAAATAACCCAAATTTATGGTTCCACCAACTAGAGGCACAATTCCATATTTCCGGGACCACCGACGATACCACGCAGTTACTACACAGCCGTCGCCGCCATCGGTATCGGTACCTTGACTGAAGTGGCAAGCATTGTAAATAGACCACCCGGATCGAGCAAGCGCGGGACACTCAGGAAACGACTCACCCATTGCTTAACCGACAGCGAGGAACCTCCTCAGCAACACTAGCTTCTTGATCGACCCCGAAGGTGACGTGTCCGTCTTTTCCGTTTACAACTTACGACGTCGTCAAGGACCAGACAAGTATCAACTTTCGCCGCCAATTGTTATGGCTATGCCATGGGTTTAAATTGATGCCCCCAGACCTCGGTCTCCGTCGTACCGAACGACAGTTCAATTTGTTAATGGACGTGAAAGAAAAGGAGTTAATCGATGGACGATGGGTAAAGTTTAGTGCTTCCTCGCCCACGAATTCGTGACGTGCAAAATTCCGGACGGTTCGCCAATCTGTCGAACCGCATCGATGATGGAACTGGGTAGATATCTGCTGTCCATTGCCGTTTCCCTTGTCACCTCATCCCCCCCCCCCCCCCAAAGTAACGTTAGTGGAGACCTTGCGGCTGAACAGCTCAACAACTCTAAACCGGTATCCACTTCCATACATCCAAGACGTGTCGCAGATCCTAAACAAGTGTAACATATTTTCCCAATTGGACATCGTGTGCGCGTTCCATCAAATGCCTGTTGAATATCTAGAAGACTGTAATAACAGCTCCTTTCATATTATTCGGGCTTCCGGTTATAACATTTGAATTACGCAATGCAGCGCAGACTTTCCAACGCCTAATTAACCAAGTTCCTAAGGAACTACCATATTCACATTCGAGTACCTCGGCGAGGTCATCGTGCCATCGCCCGATTAAGGGTCACGTGTGAGCGGTACTGCAACGTGGTTGTCAACACGACACTACTATCAACGGGACTAAGTGCGAGTAACATTACTCGCGTTTCTCGGCATGGACATGTCTGCCATACTTAAGAACCTCTAGTTACCATGTAGGTATGGCCCAAGTTATGCGCATAACATTGGGTATGTTCAATTACTACGGTTCATCAAAAATGCCCCACAACTTAGCGATTTACTTAAAGCAACGAGTAATAGAAAGAGAAATAACAATTTTTCTCAAAATTTATGTATGCAACCAACATTACGGCTGTTACGCTGATTCCTATAGCGTTGAATCCCTTTAAATTTATAATATGCTCTGTGGTAGAAGCGTTGAATGAGAAATATTTTTCACTCAACGATAGAAGCAACAGTTTTCAACTTATTATTGATTTTATTATGCAAAACGAGCAGCGATTGTGTGTTAGAAAAGGGTTTAAATGTCAATATTAATCATATGGAAATGTTTAAAAAAACGAAATTTAAATTCTCTACAACTTTTATTTGAAGCATTTCGCTATACGAATGGCTATTCTCGAGATATAAGCGACTAATCGAGATACGCGCGATGTGCGCACATGTTATCGTTTCACCGCAAAACGTTAAAAAAAATCTATCTCGGCACCTATTGGTCGTAGAGACAAAAATAAAACATGAAAATGTGCGGAATTTTGTCAGCTACAACTTTCTTAACGTTTTTGTTTTTGATAAAATTAATACTTTTTCAGTTATTTACGAAAACCTGTTTTTTGGACACCCCCCCTTGTCTTAGGGGGGGGGGGGGTACGGGTGGGGACTTTTGAACACTCGAAAGGGAGAACAAAACAAGCTTGTACCCAAATTTTCAAAGCTGTAACCATTATTTCGTCCAAATTTTCTCATTTTACTGGGCTATAAGCAAAAGAATAAACAAACAATTCTGGCAAGTACTGCCCACGAGACTTCCCTTGTACCAATAGATAGAGGCTCAAAAAAAATCATCCCAACAATGTTAACAAGACCGTTGATTGACATAGGCCATGATATCATTTTTTAATTTTAATACAATACTTCCCTTTTACTTCGTACCTACTCGGGAAGTAAAAACAAAGAGATTTTGTTCAAAATAAAGAAGTGTTAATTATATTAATAGATAATTAAGAATGTGTATTTTACGTACCTACGTACCTAATATAGGTATTATACGTTACTTTTGTATATCTTTTAATGCTTCTTGCAAAACACATTTACATTTTTGTTGTATTATTAAAAAAAAATGTATTTTATAGATATTTAATAAACGTTTTATACATTTTCGAATGTTTTAAATCTTAATACAAGAAAAATAATCACTATATAATAACCGAGACGTGTGTATATGTTTGTGTTGCTGTGCACTTTCCGACAGTCGCCGAATCCTGACGAGTGCGGATGTGATATTTTAAAACCAAAGCTATTATAAATTTATAACCTACAAATTAATGCTACAAGCTACAATTATAGATACCCCGCAAACCACGTAAATATCTGCACTAATTTTTTTCAAAGTAAGTTTTAAACATTTTAGTATAAAAGTCCGTCATCTTATTCAAGCGGTATTTGTGTCTAAATATATTTTCTTTACTTAGAAAATACGTTCAAAGTTTCCTTATGGAGATTACGTGTAAAATAGAATTCGCTATTTGTGCTTATTTTTGGGTGAAAATTTTGTGTAAACATGCAAAGTTTGTTTGTCCGAGGTCCTTAACCCATTTCGAACATTAAAACAATGGCAGAAAGTATTTTCGCGAAAATTTTCAAAATGAGAAGTATCGGAAACGTTTTCTCGATAACATGGAAATTTAATTATTTCAAGTTGAAAAGTTATTTAATGATGAAAAATGATTCTATTATGCCTCGAGTTAACATTTTCATGGTTAAAATGATGTAAAAAGTAGTAACAGCAGTGTCCCGATACCATCTTTCGGTAACTTTCGAAATGTACATGTTTGTGTGCTTATTTCGAATTTAGAGATTTTGAACGATGAACGATGCCGTAGGTAACATATATAGTCGAATGTTTTCACCGAGAAAAATGTTTTTGTCTACATATTTAACTTAATATCTATTGATGAAAGTAGGTAGCAAGTGCATTGTTACGTTACACTATACCAAAGAGAATACCTATACTTGGACTATACTTCTAAATATACAACTTATATTGTAATTAAGAGGAAGTAAAATCCATATTTACTGCTGTACATATACGTGTAAATGGTGGCCTTTAGTTAGTGAAATAAATAAAAATTTGAAACTGTTTAAGGTAGAGAAGGTCTTTCTATAAAACAGATGTTATGCAACTTTAGACCAGCTTCTATTTGTACATTTTATGTTTTATGGTATTTTTAATAATAATAATAATAATAATAATAATAGGATTTATTGTCCAACAGCCAATTAGCCAATTACAGGACAACATAAAAAAAATACGATACAAAAATACATAATAACAGAAAAGTAACTAACTCTATTTAACTAAAAAAAAAAAATAACCCACATACTAACTGAAAATAAAAGTAACTGTTAACTATTCATATTCTCTATGTTCTCTATAGTTTTACTATAGTTAAAGATGAATGTTAAAACGTTCTCCCTAAGGCCATTCGTATTCCCAAAAAGTTGCCAGTGTCCAAATTGAGTTCTTTTACATTCAAAATTCATTCTAAACTATCCTTATGAAGTTCACTCGGAATTTGTTATACTTTCGTTAATTTTTGGGCAAAGACTATGTGCAAAGACGTAATTAACATTGTAAAAGGGCCATTATGTATTTTTGGTCTCAAATCTATTCCAAAAAGTTTGCATTTTACATTTTTTTTAATAATTGGTAAAAATTTACTTTAAGTAGGTAGGAACGAATTCGTATATCTTTACCAAATATCAACCGATTTTTGTGATTTTTACGTCAAATGTAAGTAAATGTAATCCTTTATTTTAGTTACTTTAATAACTTGCTAAATTACAGATACCTACAGGGTCAAAAATCTGAAAAGGTACAAAAACGTAATTTTTTTTCTTTTTTCAAGCAACTAAGCCAGCTCAACAAGGTGTGATATTTTAAAACAAAAGCTATTACAACCTACAATCACAGATACCCCCTCCCCCCAAAGCACGCAAAACGCGAGAATCGCGTGTACCTCCGTTTATATTTCAATAAAATGAAGCTCCTAACGTAAAACCTCATTTAAATCAAACTTAACGCAAAATTTCAATAAAATGAGACTCCTAAAGTAAAAATTCATTTAAATGATACTCCTCGAGCAAAATTACATTTAAATGAAACTCCTAGAGAAGAATTTGAAGTTTTTAAAGCTACCTACTCATACGTTTTCATTAGAGGAAAACTGTTTGGTCCCAATTTCTCCTCGCGTTCATGTGGTCCTAATAATAATTTTTCTCTGGTTTTTAAAACTATTCAGACATGTTAAATGAAGTTATTTTATTTATTTATTTATTATTGTTAATTAAACGACTTTAGTTACACTGTATAAAATTTAATTTCTTTATGAAATTAATATCTGTCGACAATTTCAAAGCATCCACCGATTTTTGAGAAAGTAGAAATTTGTTATTTTTCATAAATACCTACTTATTTGCTTTCAGAAAAATTCAAAGTAGAAACAAGTATCAAAAAGCGCGAATTGTTATAGAATTCTAACTTCAAATCTGTAACTAATTATGGCATATACTATACAGGGTGTCCCGGGACTAATGGGAAAAAAGTCAGGAGTGTGTGTGTAGCCTGAGCCAAAATAATGTTAGCACCTACTTCACATAAACATTTTCTATGCAGGCCCTCGTTTTCGAGTTATAGGGCTCCAAAGCTTGAATTTTGAGTTTTTTTTTTATTTTTAATATTTTGTACTGGTTATTTGATCTTTATAAAATGTTCCGCATAACTATAACGTACGTGTATGTTTATTTTGGAAAGGTAAACAGATTTACAGTAGTGCCTTGAAGCCAGGGACGGACTACTCGCAATGGTTAGTGATCCAAAAATTTTGCAGGGATGGTACACACTGTATGAAATTATCGAAAATGACTTCCCCACGCATTAAGCTAACAAAAAGGTACTCTTGTTCGAATTCGATAAAATGAGCTTACGAAATTTCCTTGTTGCGAAAGTTACGTTTACTTCGTATATTCGGGAAGTAAAAACAAAGAGATTTTGATTAAAATAAACAAGTGTTAATTATATTAATAGATAAGAATGTGTATTTTGCGTACCTACGTACATACCTAATATAGGTATTATACGTACTTTTGTATATCTTTTAATGCTTCTTGCAAAACACATTTACATTTTTGTTGCATTATTACAAAAAAAATGTATTTTATAGATATTTAATAAACGTTTTATACATTTTCGAATGTTTTAAATCTTAATACAAGAAAAATAATATATTAATACGAGAAAAAGGTTAACTTATTAGAACATATTTGTGTTACTTGGGTTCTACACGTATCTTTTTGTCAAATAAATATTCTTCAATATTTGTTTATGACACATTAAACAATAATTTTGATAATTTTAAAAAAAATTTCCACACCTGGGGAAATTATGGGGAACAGGTGGAAAGTCGCTTAAAGAACCAATTTGAAAAACTGCCGCCATTCCTGTAAGAATATGAAAGAGGAAGTGACAATGGAAGAGCCAAAAACCGGGATTAGTTGCTCTAAATCTAAGTATCACATATCCACCAGTTGGGATTGTAATAGTATCTTTAGCAGGTGGAAAGCCGGATTTTCTTGTCTTTATATCCATTTCTACTATTTCTTTAATTGTCATATGATGCCCTGGCGGCAATTTCCCATTTCCCAAAACGTAAAATGACATGCCGTGCAAATGGAGGGGATGATTAATACCTGCTACATTATCTGCAAACGGATGAGAGGTGATAAAGAACAGTGAATAATTTATAATAAAAAATTACCTGTGTCTAGAAGGATCAATTCAACGATACTGTTTAATGGAATTTGTATTAAATGTGTACATTTACAAATTCCATTACAATTTGTCAATCGTTGATCACCATTACAAAATATACCAGGATCGAGTTCACGAAATTGTGATACTAAGGGTGAGGGAGGTGATGCATATGATATATTATCCAGCTGACCAGCCAAGTGACGTCCCCCATTTGTAACTATAATATAGCGATCGTGTATGAACGAAATAAAACATCACGTAATTACCGAAAAATTCCTTAAAAGTGTTAGAGAAGAATAATTCTTCATCGTCAAATGTGTGGAATAAAAAAGGTAATACTATTTTTACGTCTGGGTTAGCTGTTAATATTTCTCTATCCAACTTTTCAGGGGCGACGCCGTTCCTTAACTGACTGACACATATGGCATCGTCACGTTTTACATTACAATTTGAATCTAGAGGATTTAGTACCTGAACGATGAAATATTAGCGCATCATTCTGCCACTCTAATTTATGTACCTTCAAGGATGGAAGGCTTTCATCCAAGGTAGGAGCAGTGGTCATAACATCACATCCAGGGTTGTATTCTAATACAGCAAGTTGATTAAGCCCCAATGTTTCACATGTTTGAAGCCCTTTCAGTTGAACCCAATAACGACGAGTTTCTTTGTTAGCGTCAATTACAAAGTCATATCTTTCGGCTGAAATAAATACACCAAATAGCTAACCTTTTCTTTTTCATCTAAGCGAGAGCTTACCAGATGCCGAATTAATACTATCGACTTGCACGGGAATTACTGGTTCTCCGTCCGTTGCGATTACTGTCAAATTGTGACCTTCTATCATAAACTGTACAGGACAAATTGACGCGAGAGCATTAATGAATCTAAATCTGTATTTTTTCCCAGGCGTGATCACAAATCGTTCCAACTCCAATGTGTCGTACTGCACCGTAGGATTACTGTAGAATCCTTTACCATTTATTAAAAAGTTGTCAGGTTCTTGGCCAGTTACACCAAATCTTCTTCCAGGAAATGCATCGGCGGTCAATCGGTGCATCCAGTCCTGAGTAAATATAACATGCTCACTCTTATCGAAATCGTATAGATTGCTATGCGGATCCCTTTTTGCTTCTTGACGGATAATGATCTTACCGGCCACGCCATCCATTTTTTGTACTCCAGTATGGGAATGCCAAAAGTGCGTTCCGGCGTTGGTCGCTTTCCAGGAGTACCTAAATCATCATACGCGTCATTCAAACGGTGAGAATGTCAAAATAAATTTTCTAACCGAAACGTGTTGCCGGAATGAATGGGACATTGGGTAACGTACGGAACTCCGTCGTAGTACGGGGTCCCCAATTGGTGCACTCCATGCCAGTGAATGGTAACCTCTGAGCCCTCCATTTGATTTATGACATCCACTATAACATGATCGCCTTCACATATTTCAATGCCGGGTCCTGGTATCATTCTGTTGACCGATATGACGGGTCTTTCAACACCATCTGCTAAAATACATTGACAATTGTTCGTTTTGTTAGGGGCGCAGGAATCACACGCTCTGTAACATTCAATCTGAGAGTAGGTTAGCAACGAAACATACATTACCGCGTAAGAGTGGAATATTGTTCCAAATGAAAGATGTAGTAACATGTCTTCCTATAATTTGATCCTTTACATTCCCTTCTACACTCTTCGGGCGAAGACAAATTATTTTTTCTCATATATTCTTCAAGCGATAGAGCTGTTTGTGGAATAAAAGCCGCGGATTGAACTTTTTCTTTTTCTGAAAAATGTGGTTGTTTGCTTGTGATCAAATGTAGTATTTTTACCATAGTTATTCGAGACACGATGTGAAAACACAGCTACCAGGTGCAGCGATATAATTGTTGAAAAAAATAAAATATTCATTTGGTACTTGGCCAAGACCATTTCTGCGATTCTGCAAGTTATACCTACTGAAGTCGTTTAACACTGTGAGAGCCTTTTATCTATTTTTCACAGTGTGATAAACATTTACTTGTTACCCACTATAAAAATGATAATACATGGCATTTATTAAAACGAGAGTATCTTATTTAAAAAATTGATAATCAAAGAATAAATGAGCGAAGAACTCATTGAGTACTGTCCTTCCATTGGTACTTGTAAAAGACTTGATACCATTAGTCGCTTTGTCATTGGCGAGCAAAATCTTTTGCAACACAGATAAAACGTGTAAAGCTCTACATAATAATTTAACCATGTTAAAGGATAATAATTTGTTCAGCCAAATATACCTACGTAACATTAATTTACTTTCTTAATATCAATTTGTCAATAAAAGTAGATACATAAATGACGTGAACAACTGTTTGTGAGCCTATAGATATAGCCTAGTTTCAATTTTTTTCATTTTTAGCAATTAGGTAATAAAGATATTAAACACAGTGTTGTTATTTTCGATCTCTAGTAATTTTTTCCCACACGGAACCTATTATTTCATTTTTGTGTCAAACTCGCCAACCATCCAACAAAATGTCTTCCTTTTTTCTGCATTGTTTACTTCACGTTTTTACTGCAACCCTTGCGTTCGTATTTAAACATTTGTACTGGTACCTGGATGTCTAATTAGTTTTGAATATTATTTAGGCTGTACAAATGTCGTTTGCTGGGGTTACTCTAGCCTAGGTTCCTTGTAAATAAACACCTTATCGTTTAACTTTATATCTAATCAATCGTTCAATACCTGCAGTCTAGATTGTAGTTGACCGAACCCAGCCGAGCACCTGCAACCGATCGCTCGTCGCGCACGGACACCTCTCGCAACTTGTACATATTCTGTAAATAAATGCCTTGAGTTGAAAACGACGTAATTTATATTGAGTCTACTTCATTAAATAACTGGTGCCGTCTGACTCGAGAAAACAAAGCAACGCGTGAAATCGCACTATTCAGACATTGAAAAAAGAACCCAAATGAGCGTTCCACCAATCTGGTGGCACAATTCCATATTTCCGGGATCACCGATGATTGTAAATACACCACCCGAAACGAACAAGCACGGGACACTCAAGAAACGACTTATTCATTGATTAACCGACAGAGAGGAATGACGACTAATTAGGGATTCTTATCGGGTAGGAATTTGGCGGTCTGAAAGCATTACAACTGCTCTTATGTCTCCGTAACCTACCATCGGCGACGATATCCTCAAACCATTCTGCCACCAAGCAATATCAACGATCATCGCCAGCAACATCGAGACCCTATCAACGATGACATGTTGCCGTGTTACTAGCCACTAGCACCAACTTCCGGTGAGTGGAAAGCGACATTTTTAAACTATGCGTTGCCTCGTTCGTCATTATCTACTGCCGTAAGGAATAGAAAATCTCAATTGCCGAAAAAACTATCACACTTAGGTATGGGGTAAGCTTAATAAAGTTGCACTCAAATTTACCCGGGGATTCCAAATATGCAATGATAAAAGGGTGTGCTTTGATGCGCATGTGCGCAACGCTCTTGATGAAAGCAATATTTCGTCATTCAAACTGGTACAAAATAAAAGGCTAATGCGTTATCTACGGAGTGTATAATGATGTAAGATTGTAACGTACGCCATAATTTGCAAAGGTAGCTAACATTTTTATGAGAACACAAAATTCTCGAAAATCTACAAAACAAAGATGTTTTTGTAGATTTATTGAAAGACAATTCTTCTTCTTCAATTCAAATCTTACCTAATATAGTAACTTTGTGATATTTAATAATAATAATAATAATAATAATTTTTATTTTGTCCATTTTGGATGCTAAAAGCATATAGGATATGTCGAATGTCGATTAATTAAGTATACACAAGAATATAAACACAATACAAGAATACAGCGCAAAACATAATACAAGATACAGACTACAAAGTATAAAATAACATATTAAAAGATGGGATAACATATTAAAAGAAGAAGTATCACAGTATTTTTTGACTATCACAGACGCGCTTAAATTCAGTTAAGTCATATACAACATTTTCTAATAAAAGTTTTTTTATTACGCGTTTAAATTGATTTCTTTGTTGTATTTGTTTTATGTGCTGTGGTAAATTATTAAATAGTTTTAGTCCGATAGTTGTCTGTTGTTGGGATTGGTTCTACACGTATTTTAGGTTAAATAAATATTTTTCATTATTATGTTTAATCTAGGTATTGTTGACACCTTTTAAACAATAATTTTATCATTTTTTAAATACGTTATGTGTGTAGGTACATATTATACTAAGAATGTGTATTTTGCATATATTTTACAGGTATGGGTAGATACTTGGTATTATTATAACAAATATTTAAATAACAAATTTTACAAATAAAAGTGTGGTGCTATATGGGCCAAAAAGAGGTGGAAGGGCTACGGGAAAAATACTAGAAATGGGTTCTGGGGCTGGATAAAGATACAGGTTGTTATCATTAATAATGGGAAGTATTTAAACTGGAGAATAGTGGTGGCAAATTTAATTTTTTTCGTATTCGAATATTCGTCAAAAATATATTCGAATATAGAATTATTCGAATTCGAATAATAGTCAGAAAAGGAGTAAAACGATAAAACGAATAAAACGAATAAAACGAATACAACGAATAAAACGAATACAACGAATAAAACAAATACAAAGAATTCAACGAATAAAACGAATACAACGAATACAACGAATAAAACGAATAAAACGAATACAACGAATACAACGAATACAACGAATAAAACGAATACAACGAATAAAATGAATAAAACGAATACAACGAATAAAACGAATAAAACGAATACAACGAATTCAACGAATAAAACGAATAAAACGAATACAACGAATAAAACGAATAAAACGAATAAAACGAATACAACGAATAAAACGAATAAAACGAATACAACCAATTCAACGAATAAAACGAATACAACGAATAAAACGAAAACTATTTTATTTAATACGTCATTGTAGTAAACACGGGAAAGTTGTGTGCCAGTTTACTCGTCATTTAATTTTTAACTGCAATAAAATTCAAAAATAGAATAAAGTACTCAAGTAGTTAATGAAAGACTCAAGCAGTCAGATTGCCCGCGTGCTAGTACCGCATTGATAGAAGAACAGTAGGTCCCCTTTCACGTAAAGAGCCCCGGGCCCCTCAACTCTTTAATCCTGGCCTGATAATTCCTGATATTAGATGTCCATGGAACATTAAATTTAATATCGGACAACAGTTCAGGAGAATCAATGAAACCGCGGACAATCTTGTACAAAAGCATAACACAGGATACAACCCTTCTCAATTTTAAGCTACGGACATTAGCTTCACTTCGAAGTAACGCCCAAGGAAGATCTCTAGAACAGTACTCTAGCCATTGAATAACTAATCAATGCTCTAGCTTAGATTTAACAAAAGCACAATATAACATAAGGATTCCTTTAGTGTTTCTAAAATGTGTAGTACCTATTTCTTTTTATAAATCCAATCATTTTAAAAGACCGACTTACTAAAGAATCCACATGATTTACAAATGCGAAATTATTACTAAAAACTATACCAAGGTGCCTCCTAGAGGACACTGATTCAAGACGTTAATTATTAATTTTGTACTCGGGGGAATACAGAGTTTTTTTCCGAGAAATAGACATTACACAACATTTCTTGATATTTAACAGTAGTTTATTTTTAATACACAAGTTATGGAGTGCTTCTAAATCCTTTCTATAAGGCCATTGAATCAAAGATAAGTTTAGGTAAAAAAATTGAAAATTAAAAAAAAATTTGAGTTACCTACTAAATAACTACGTATACAGCCGTCATATAACCCACGTATTAAAAACGTTCGGAAATGACGTCTATAACACGTCGTAATTTGAGGATGTAACGTAACTGACTAATTATGACCGAAAATGTACATCAAATATACGTCATTTTATAACTAATGTTTACTTACTGGGTTCTTGAACCTTAACAATCTACCTTCTTGCTTGTTCTCTTTCATCTGTTTTATCGTTCACGAATTTTCCAACTATTTCTTCTTCTACAACTTCTTTTATTATCACGTCATCTTTTGATCTCATCTTCACTTTTATCATAACCTCGTAGGGAGTACGGTTTACACTTCGTTCTTTTTATTGCTCTCTCAACTGTCTACTTTAGGTTTGGAATATGGCATTCTTCTTTTACTACGTCTTTTCTTCGCTTCGTTCCGAAATGACCTTTAGTAATGATTTCGCGCTACATTTTCTCTGGTATCACTATCAATTCTCGTCCATTTTGTATCTTGCATAATATGTTATATTTTATAAAATAATCTTCTGCTCCTTCTTCCCTCTCCTCGTCTTCATTGTTTGCCACTTCTTCCGCTTCCACGGCTTTATCGTCTTCAAAGTCTTTTTCGTCTTCTTTTTTTAATGCAACGTTCTTAACGCTTCATCTTCTTAACAAATCTTTCGAAATATTGACTGTTTCGTCTTCGTCTTGTGCTCTTTCTAACTCTGTGACAGCATCTTCGTCTTCTCCGTCCAATTTACCTTCACTCTTCCTCTTCATCGACCTTTTCAGCTTCCGCAATTTCCTCCTCTTCTTCTTCTAATTCCACACCATTTTCTTCTTTTGTCGTCTTTTTCACATCCTTCGATCTCTTCGTTCCTTTAAGTTCACATTTTGCATCGGCCACACTTTTGTCATTTTCTAATTTGTCGACGGAAAATTCGTTATTTTCTTTCATTTCCGGTAGGTATATAACAATCAATCATGTTTTTTACTTAACCTTGATATCAGCTTTTACTTCTTTTCCTATTTTAATTTCATCGTCATTCGTACAAACGTTTATGTTCAGCATTACTGCTTCCTCCACTTTGGTAATTTTAAGCTCATTTCTATTTATTACTTCTGCCAAACCGTAACAAATCCATTCCTAGTATCACGTCAGTGGATGTAAGTGAATCATTAACTATTGTACTATACATAGATAGGAACATAAAACAACTGATAATTAACGTTAATTTCACCGTTAAAACAACCCAAACTTGCAATTTTCGTATTACCAAACTCATTTAGTACCAAATTAGTTATTTTTAATCTAGGTGACCCAATTTTTACGCTAATAGGCTGACTGTTACGGTAACTTTTGGGTTGGTAACAAAACTTTAAACGCAATGACCACTGCCGCTCAGTTATAAGGGGCAAAATGGGGGCGGGCCAGTTATGACGAATAAAAGAGAGATTTTATAGATAATGTGGGTAGTAAAAAAAAGAGAATTTCCGGTTAAGGGCGCCACGGAGTTTTAGAAAATGTTTGTTGTTCCAAAACTGAAAATTGGAACTACGAAGATGTTTTCAGTCTAATCAACGGTGATGTAATACCTGAAAGAGCAATAAATAGAGTGACGTAAATTTAACGTGGTTATAAATAAATTAAAAAAAAATGGTAACAAAATATAATTGATAATAAATTAATAAAATTGATAAATATATAGCAGGTTTTGAACAAGAACGTATTTAATCTAATTTACCTTGGTAAGAAACGTGAGTGGGATTAAAATAATGACGTTAAATAGCAAAATGCAAAATATCAGAATACGATTTAATTTCTGTACAAATGAGCCAGTAAATGGAAACTAAGAAATCTTACCTTTTAATTGATCCGCAGCTAACTCGTTGCGCAATGACTCAACTGACGAAATACCTATCTAATAGCCCAGTAAAATGGGAAGAAAAACGATTTGGAGGAAATAATGGTTACAGCTATGAAAATTTGGCAACAGGCTTGTTTGTGCCCCCTTTGAAGTGTTCAAAAGTCCCCACCCGTACCCCCCCCCCCCCTCCGAGAGAAATGGGGAGGGGTGTCAAAAACTAGGTTTTCGTAAATAACTGAAAAAGTATCAATTTTATCAAAAACATAAACATTAAGAAAGTTGTAGCTGACAAAATTCCGCACATTTTCATGTTTCATTTTTGTCTCTATGACCAATAGGAGCCGAGATCGATTTTTCTTAATTTTCGACTGTTTTGCGGCGAAACGGTAACACATACGCGCATCGCGCATATTTTGCTTATATCTCGGGAATGGCCGTTCGTATCGGAAAATGCTTCAAATAAAAGTTGTAGAGAATTTAATTACGAACAATTTACACTTTACTGTCTACAAGCAGTCAAAACATAGTTACTTGCAAAGAAACGCTTGAAAATGAGAATTTTTCATTATTTCTTCCTCCATCGCCTTATAAAGATTACCAAAATGATATTTCGTATATACATTATAGATTCAAAATTTAATTCTCTATAACTTTCATTGGGCGTGTTTTTTAAAAGCTAGAACCACGACTCGAGTACCTACCGATGGTCGTTTTATAATAACTCGAACTTATGCATATCTTTTAATGCTTCTTACAAAACACATTTACATTTTTGTTGTATAATTACAAAAAAAATGTATTTTATAGATATTTAATAAACGTTTTACACATTTTCGAATGTTTTAAATCTTAATACAACAAAAATAATATATATTAATACGAGAAAAAGGTTAAGCTATTAGAACATATTTGTGTTACTTGGGATAAGTTCTACAGTTATCTTTTTGTCAAATAAATATTCTTCAATATTTGTTTATGACACATTAAACAATAATTTTCATAATTTTAAAAAAATTTCCACACCTGGGGAAATTATGGGGAACAGGTGGAAAGTCGCTTAAAGAACCAATTTGAAAAACTGCCGCCATTCCTGTAAGAATATGAAAGAGGAAGTGACAATGGAAGAGCCAAAAACCGGGATTAGTTGCTCTAAATCTAAGTATCACATATCCACCAGCTGGGATTGTAATAGTATCTTTAGCAGGTGGAAAGCCGGATTTTCTTGTCTTTCTATCCATTTCTACTATTTCTTTAATTGTCATATGATGCCCCGGCGGCAATTTTCCATTTCCCAAAACGTAAAATGACATGCCGTGCAAATGGAGGGGATGATTAATACCTGCTACATTATCTGCAAACGGATGAGAGGTGTTAAAGAACAGTGAATAATTTATAATAAAAAATTACCTGTGTCTAGAAGGATCAATTCAACGGTACTTTTTAATGGAATTTGTATTAAATGTGTACATTTACAAATTCCACTACAATTTGTCAATCGTTGATCACCATTACAAAATATACCAGGATCGAGTTCACGAAATTGTGATACTAAGGGTGAGGGAGGTGATGCATATGATATATTATCCAGCTGACCAGCCAAGTGACGTCCCCCACTTGTAACTATAATATAGCGATCGTGTATGAACGAAATAAAACATCACGTAATTACCGAAAAATTCCTTAAAAGTGTTAGAGAAGAATAATTCTTCATCGCCAAATGTGTGGAATAAAAAAGGTAATACTATTTTTACGTCTGGGTTAGCTGTTAATATTTCTCTATCCAAATTTTCAGCGGCGGCGCCGTTCCTTAACTGACTGACACATATGGCATCGTCACGTTTTACATTACAATTTGAATCTAGAGGATTTAGTACCTGGACAATGAAATATTAGCGCATCATTATGTGATTCTAATTTATGTACCTTCAAGGAAGGAATGCTTTCATCCAAGGTAGGAGCAGTGGTCATAACATCAGATCCAGGGTTGTATTCTAATACAGCAAGTTGATTAAGCCCCAATGTTTCACATGTTTGAAGCCCTTTCAGTTGAATCCAATAACGACGAGGTTTTTTGTTAGCTTCAATTATAAAATCATATCTTTCGGCTGAAATAAATACACCAAATAGGTAACCTTTTGTTTTTCTTCTAAGCGAGAGCTTACCAGATGCCGAATTAATACTATCGACTTGCACGGGAATTACTGGTTCTCCGTCCGTTGCGATTACTGTCAAATTGTGACCTTCAAATATTAACTGTACAGGGCAATTTGACGCGAAAGCATTAATGAATCTAAATCTGTATTTTTTCCCAGGCGTGATCACAAATCGTTCCAACTCCAATGTGTCGTACTGTACCGTAGGATTACTGTAGAATCCTTTACCATTTATTAAAAAGTTGTCAGGGTCTTGGCCATTTAGACCAAACCTTCTTCCAGGAAATGCATCGGCGGTCAATCGGTGCATCCAGTCCTGAGTAAATATAACATGCTCACTCTTATCGAAATCGTATAGACTGCTATGCGGATCCCTTTTTGCTTCTTGACGGATAATGATCTTACCGGCGACGCCTTCCATTTTTTGTACTCCAGTATGGGAATGCCAAAAGTGCGTTCCGGCGTTGGTCGCTTTCCAGGCGTACCTAAATCATCATACGCATCATTCAAACGGTGAGTATGTCAAAATAAATTTTCTAACCGAAACGTGTTGCCCTAATGAATGGGACATTGGGTAACGTACGGAACTCCGTCGTAGTACGGGGTGTCCCATTGGTGCACTCCATGCCAGTGAATGGTAACCTCTAAGTCCTCCATTTGGTTTTTGACGTCCACTATAACATGATCACCTTGACATACTTCAATGCCGGGTCCTGGTATCATTCTGTTGACCGATATGACGGGTCTTTCAACACCATCCGCTAAAATACATTGACAATTGTTCGTTTTGTTAGGGGCGCAGGAATCACACGCTCTGTAACATTCAATCTGAGAGTAGGTTAGAAATGAAACAAACATACATTACCTCGTTAGAGTGGCATAGTGTTCCAAATGAAAGCTGTAGTAACATGTCTTCCTATAATTTGATCTTTTACATTCCCTTCTACACTCTTCGGGCGAAGAAAAATTATTTTCTCTCATATATTCTTCAATCGATTGAGCTGTTTGTGGAATAAAAGGATCGGATGGAACATTTTTTTTCTCTGAAAAATGTGGTTGTTTGCTTGTGATCAGATGTAGTATCTTTACCATATTTATCCGAGACACGATATGAAAACACAGCTATCAGGTGCAGCGATATAATTGTCAAAAAAAATAAAATATTCATTTGGTCCTTGGCCAAGACCATTTCTGCGATTCTTCAAGTTATACCGTTGAGTGAAAGATATATTCAATGGTTAATTGGTTATACTGAAGTCCTCTAACACTTGTGAGTGCCTTTTATCTATTTTTCACAGCGTGATAAACTTATTTACTTCATTCAAGGATAATAATACATTGTAGTAGATATAAATTAAAACGCAGCTTCTTACGTAAAAAAATTCATAATCAAACAACAAGTAAATGCCCAAAAAAACCATTTGATACGATCAGGGCCGTCAAGAGTTAGCTCGGGCCCGGGGCCTACACTTGTCTGCGGGCCCCCGCTTACGGGCCCCTCAGGTTTTACATGCAAACATATCGTATTTTGCAAGAAAAAAATATGAAAAATAATTACGTAAGTTATAATATGAAATGTAAATATATTATCCCGGCTTGCATACAGCGTACGGGCCCTTACAGGTGACTCGGCCCCGGAGAATTTGCCCCCTCAGCCCCCCCCCCCTTGTCGGGCCTGGATACGGTTCTTCCATTGTGTACTTTGTAAAAAATTTTATACCAATTAGTAGCTTTGTCATTGGTGAGCAAAATCTTTCTCAACGCTAATCTCTACATACGTTCAAAGCAAATTAAAGAGTTTCTACATAATATTATAAATTTTAAAGGATAATACTTAATTCAGAGAAATTTACGGATACCTAAGATTTACTTTCTTATATCAATTTGTCAATAAAAGTAGATACATAAATGACGTGAACAACTGTTTGTGAGGAGCCCATAGAAACAGCCAAATTTCTAATTTTTTCATCTCTCGCAATTAATAAAGATATTAAACACAGTAATGGACTAATAATAATCAGTGAGAACTGAGGTCCTCTAAAACAATTATTGTCCTTATAAGAACAGTTTAACGTCTTGCATTTTGTCTTTCAATGCGAAGAATTCCCAGCCCGTGCTGTTATTTTCGATTTCTAGTGATTATTACCAATACGGAACCTATTAATTTCATTTGTGACAAACTCGCTAACTATCCAACAAAATGCTGCATTCTTTGCTTTACGTTTGTACTGCTACCCTTGCGTTCAGGGGTGCCGGAAGAAAATTCGTTAGGGGGGAGCAGGGTTGCAAGGTGTCGACAATGTCACGTCGACAATTAAATCATTGTCGACGTATTGTCGACGCCATTGTCAACACCAATTATAACCATATCAAAAATTACATATTAATGTTGCAAGACATATAAACGTCATTTATTTGATTCAAAAATACAACAAAGTAAACTAATATGTCGATAAAACATAGTAGTGTAGTACATTCAAAATCTTTCATTATAGGCATCCAAGCATTTATACCATCGCTGTTAAGATGCTTAAATAACAACTTGTTAAGCTCATTTTTATGATGAGATAACAACTTATTATTATTATCATAACTACTAACCAGGATGAAAATAGTACCTAAGCTACTAAACTGTAAACGTTGAGAGCCGTTTCTTGACGATGTTTAATATTTCACAACAAAATAAAAAACAAACATAACCTCAAAACAACTGGTATTGACTTTGTTGACATACTCGACATTGTTGACGTATTGTTGACATTCACTCGACTTGAAAATTTTTACCTATTTTTAAATTAGTAAAGCAATAGGCTATGCAAAGTCACCGATGGAATAGAATATTATATTCCAAAAGTGGCTGTCCACTAGTTCTTTGTGAGCTTTAAACATTTTCTAAAATGGATTTACGTGATTTGTAAAATTCTAGGGGGGGGGCCCGGGCCCTTTAGTAGCGGCGCCCATGCTTGCGTTGGTATTTTAAACACACAGTCGTAGTCACGTTAAAAGGCGGGTGCGGCAATGCGCAAACGACGAATTTACGCTGCTTGTAAAATTGGCGCGTCAGTGTGGTTTCATGTTGTTTTTGTAAATTTTTGTATTCATCACTAAAATGAACATTAATGTTATTTATTAAATTATAATTACATGATATAATTACATACTTTAGTGATATACAGGGTGTTCCAGTGCTCCGTAATCGGTCGATAATTCAATGTGGGTTGAAGATACAGAAAAAAGTTTCCAATAAAAGTTGCTTTGATTTGAATTGCGCATCTTTTAAAAATATTCTTACATCTACAGTATGTTGCATTTTCACCTGGCAGGAAAATGTCACTTTTTTTTTAAATGGGACACCCTGTATTTTTTTCCCTTCATGTATCGACCAACCCTATTTATATCACGTCTGAAATTTTTTTTGATGTTGGATGTGCGGTTGCCAAGTTATTAATTATTTTGTCAAAATTTTGTACAATTCAAGGTCGGACTATAATATTCATAACTAAGTTATTCTTCAAAAAAGGAAATATTTATTTGATGGATAATATTACCCTAATGTCGTGTTACTCTACAAAAAAAACTAAGTGATTAAATTTATACCGAGTGTTTAAAATGAGAATTCAAAGTTTGTGAACTTTAAGTAGAATTTATACGAATATTTTAAATGGAACACCCTGTATTTTTATTTACCATCAGATTCTTGACAAAAAACCCTATTCAACGGTGTATTATTTCCTGGTATTATTTTTTGTACTTTTGTTAGTACCTATTTACGATTTTTAAAATTTCACGTAAAAAAATTTGTTAAAAGTAATTTTAGTTTCATTATTATTACAAAATATAGTTTAAGTAGTTGGTATCAACGCAAACAAACAAAACTCAAGTCCTGTGACTATCTTAATTTCTAAATAATTAAAATTTTAGTTTTCAAAGATGTATTTTTACAATATTATTACAATATTGTATTACCTTTGTATAGATATAAAATACTGAAAATAGGATAAAACCAATTTTTAACAAAAATTTAACGGCCATTTTTTAGCGAAAATCGGGATTATTAATAAAATTTCAATTTTTGAGAATACCTTCAAACAGCTGTAACTAGCGAACTATTTGTCGTACGAACTTCTGCCGAGCGTGCGACACTCATTTTACAGGTACGTTAATTATCTTTAAAAAACTATAAGACACTTTACTTCTACAAATAGTCAAAAACATAGTTATTTGTAAAGAAACCCTTGAAAATGAGAATTTTTTATTATTTCATCCTCCATCGCCTAATATTTCGTGTATACATGTAGATTCAAAATTTAATTCTCTACAATTTTCATTATATGCACTAAGTACGTAGAATCAATAGTTTTCGACTTATTATTGATTTTATTATGCAAAACGAGCAGCGATTGTGTCTTATAATAGCTATTTATGATATGAGTGTTAATACAGGGTGGGGCACGGGTGGCTCCCACATTTCAAAAGGCTGGCAAAACAAAACTAAATGATATATTCCAAAAAAGTTTTATTTCCTGGAAAGGTTATATAATGTAGTTTTTTAAAGTTATGTTTTAAAACTAATGTCCTTCAAATGATGGCCTTGGCGGGCGACACACATATTGAGCCTTTCTTGGAAGTTTCGCATGACTTTCTCGAGTGTGGCGGGAGTTATCTGCACGATTTCTTCCTCAATTGCAGTCTTCAGGCCATCCACAGATAAAAATCGCATGGGCTTAAATCTGGAGACCGCGGGGGCTACTCAACCGCCTCGCGCATGGAGATCACCTTCCCAGGGAACATTTCCTGAAGAATAGTGCCTGAAGGACGGGTAGTGTGTGCTGTAGCACCATCCTGCTGGAACCTGAAGCTGTGTGGATCGTGCTCTTGACCAAATTCTTCGATTTTAGACCTGACAAAATTTTCAAGCATGTCACAGTACCGGTTCACCTTCACCGGTTACTACTTAAAACTAGATCATCTACCCCTCCAAAGAAGACCAACCCCATTTCTGTGGAATGGCCCATTCCCCCACAGCCAATCATTGAAATGTGGGAGCCACCCGTGCCCCACCCAATAGTACTATTTTATTTTGTGAGTGAAAGTTTGCGAAACGAGCGAAGCGAGTGGAGCAATTTCACGAAAATGATGTCCAGAGGCGCAGCCCCACAACACCTCTTGTGAATGATTTCTTGCGGTTGCAAGAGCTAGGGGTTGTTGGAACGAGTGCAGCTGCAGGAAGACAGGGATGACAAGCTTATCAGCATGGACGAAATGGGGGGGCTTGGGGGGGCTAAGCCCTTCCAAACTTCAATTTAGCCCCTCTAGCTTACCGTGACATCTTAAAAAACTATAGACGTTATACACATATACATACTTCTTCTCATATTATCTGTGGGGCTTGACCCCCCCCCCCCCCCCCCCCATCTGTTCACCTAACTTCGCCCATTCTCATCAGTCTGCAGGCACTGCAGCGGGGCCTCCTTCACAACGTACCGGATATTGCAGTAGAAATAGACTTCGATTCCCCAGAAGGCGGCGATCTGTCCGATGTCGACATGGATGTTGTCTTGTGGGCACAAGACATCGACGATACATCGCGATCTCCTGATAGGGACATGCCATCACGATACGATGATCCACATACGGACGAACCTCAACCGGACCCTTCCAAGAAGGAAAAATTAACTTAATTTTAACATCCCACCATAAAACGTACAGAGCTTCGATAATATAACAGGGGTATATTTCAGAAATATGAAAAATGTAAAAGATGGGGAGGGGGGAGTCTGCGTACTCTTCAAACCTCTTTAGAATACACTACAATATAATCGAGGGTGGGGGCCCGAAGAAATAGGATCAAAATTCGTTCAGAACAACAAATTATTGCTAAAAATTGCGAAGTTCGACAAAAATGAGAAACTTTGAAAAGCTTTATCTCGGAAACTATTGGGTCTACAGAGACAGTTTTCATCTCATATTGTAGACAATTTAGTCTACTTTAAAAACTTACTGCTTAGGTATTATCGAAAAACTAGCCCTTTAGGCTTAAAATCGCCAAAAACTGAAATAAAGTCGAAAATGTTGCGGTTTTTTCGATTTATGACAAGGTTGCGTTCGGCGCTCGAGGTCTCAAACTTGGATTGTTCATTGGGCCAACATCATAAATAAGTCAGCAAAAAATCAGAACTACCGGATTTGACGCAAGGTCTGAAGTATAAGGTTACTGGACTAAATATTATACAAAGTTTTTTGTATAACTATTTTGATAATAAAATAGAAATTATTTCCATAAACTGTCATTTTGACGTCTCTGGTCAGTTAATTATTTTTTGACGTATCAACAATTATTACCGCATTTTAAGGTTAAGTGGGTGTGTTATGTGACGCCGTATTACCTTAGTTACAAAGAAAACAAATATTGGTTACAGCTCTACTATTGGCTAGTCTTACAAATATATTTTTTTATTGGTGCCTATTTTAGCCTTTTAAACCACGCCCCAGCGTGTCTAATCGCACTTTTAAAAACGCGCGTGTTTTAAAGTTGCCATGCTAACATCACCAATTTGAAAAACGTGAATTCTATTGGTTATTGATCTGACAGGAGTACTTTGTTACGTCAAATTAACTGACAGATTGCCTTAGATTATTTTTATATTCTAAGCAGATTGCAAATTAATTTCCGTTTTTCTCATTTCCATGACAACGAAAGGTATACTGATTTCACATTAGGAATTTAACCATTTCACATTATTAGTTCTTATTTCCATTTTAATACCAGATTTCAAAGTGAACCAATAAAAAAAATAGCGTAAAGTATTCGTGGATAAACAGGTCTTTAAAACACTTGCTCTATTTCAAGCACTCCGGCTGCGCCGTCGTGCTTGAAAACTCGCGCGTGTTTTAAACACCTGTTTATCCACTTATACTTTAATAAGTATACATACTATTTAACACTATACTGTAACGAAACTTTATTTAAGAAACCAAGTCGAATATTTATTTATTTACACGCTAATTATTAATCACTTATTTCTAATTACGAATAGGTACTTAGTTGTTAACTTAAGAATTAATCACTTTATTTACACTAGAGGTTCACTAATTATTTTAATCACACTTAATATTTAATCACTAAAAAAAGTCTAACCGAATCAACGTAATCACATTTTAAACTTCGCGAACGCGTTAAACTGTAAAACTGTGAACTATGAACTGACTCGTAATAATTGAGCGGCATTATTTATACAAGTCCGCATTTGCTCTCGAAAATTCTAGAAGGAACGGTAAGTCATCGCGCGCGGCTTTCTCGAAACTTCCGGCGGATGAGTCATACCCGCCTTAACCAATGCAATCTTTGTAACATTGCCCCCTCATTAAAACCAATTTCGTCTCGAAATTCATTAGCTATCGTTGGTAAACCATGTCCAAGATCGCGCAACGCTGTCCGCCGACAATCCACCGTTCCCGGAGTGGGGATCCTTTTCGGGTTAAACCTGCAAACCAAGATTTGCACACCGGTTCCCTGGAATATCTCCTCCAGCATATTCCGGACCTTCCTCCACTCGAGACCATCTAAACCACAGCCAATTCTGGGCATTGCGATCTTCCTTATGCCACTCCATAACACTCTTCTTTTTAGATCAAGCAACGAATTCTACATTTCTCGATAATCAGGTTTTCCAGACGATAACTTCTTTGTCACCAAGTAGTAAATGAATCGTTCTTGATCCCTTAACCATAGCACTCTTCCGACACGTGGACCAAACTCTCGCAGCTTCTCTACTTGACCAAACTTCGCTTTGAAAACGGAAGCAATTCCACGGGACATGCGGAGATCGGCCGCCACACAATGAGCAAGTGAATATTCTGACGACAGAGTGAAGAGGTCTTGTTGTCTCTCAATGGTTACGCCGAATGAAGCCACTTTATTATCTCCATACATCCTCTGAAACTCTTCGTATGAGACTTCCTTCTTCTGTTCCGTTACTCTGCGTACACCATCCGCATGGTTGTTCCCGTTATAACGTCCTAGTCTATTAAAATGGACAACTCTCGGCTTTCCATTTGGCATTTTACGAATACGATAAATGACATCGTTAATTCGTTTTACCACTTTGTATGGACCCTCCCAGTTATTCTGAAGCTTGGGGGACAAACCACGACGCTTTTGAGGGTTATAAAGCCAAACCAAATCTTCTTCTTGGTAACCCCCTTCTTGAGCTCGAACGTCATAATTTTGTTTCATTCGGTCGCTTGCACATTGAAGATTTGATCGCACTAGGTTATGAATGCTATCCATTTTCCTTCTTAAGTCGCTCACGTAGCCCTCGCCAGCCAAATCTTCACCAGGTTTACTACCAAAACTCAAATCACACGGCAAGCGGAGTTCTCGACCAAAAATGACGTTAGCAGGGGTTTGCTTAGTGGATTCATGGATGGATGATCGATACGCCAGAAGGAAGAAGTTGAGATGTTGGTCCCAGTCTCGTTGATTGGCAGATACCACCTTGGACAAATACCTGTTAACTGTTCTGTTCATTCTTTCGACCATTCCATCTGACTGTGGGTGTAAAGCCGTCGTTCTGGTCTTCTTGATGTCCATGACTTTGCAAACTTCCTGGAAAACAGCAGACTCAAAATTTCTTCCTTGGTCAGAATGTAATTCTAGTGGCACTCCAAAACGGCAAATCCAGTCATTAACCAATACTTCAGCTACAGTAACGGCCTCTTGGTTAGGCAAAGCGTAAGCTTCAACCCATTTGCTGAAGTAGTCCATCGCGACCAGAATGTATTTGTTGCCGCGTTCACTTTCAGGAAACGGACCAGCGATGTCAATTGCAATTCGCTCAAATGGACTCCCCACATTATACTGCTTCATTGGAGCTGTTGGTCGTCGATGCGGTCCCTTGCTAGCGGCACAGACGGTGCACTTCTTGCACCACTCATCTACATCTTTCTTGCAACCGACCCAATAAAATCTTTGGCGCAACTTTTCCAACGTCTTCTTCGATCCAAAGTGACCTCCACCAACTTCCTCGTGAAGTTGCTTCAATACTTCCGCGACCCTGCTTCTCGGAACCAGCAATTGCCTTTTCCGCTCTTGCCCATCGTCACTCTCCAGGATTCGTTTAAGAAGACCATCCTCCATCACCAAGGAATCCCATTGTGCCCAGTACGCCTTAACATTGGGGGAATGTCGCGCCACCTCTTGCCAATTTGGTCTATCTCCATTCTTCTTCCATTCCACAATCGGTTGTAGATCAGGATCCGCCTCTTGCTCTTGAGCAACGACAGCAGGTTGCCAAAAGTCATCCACCAAAGTAGTAGCACAAATTGACCCCATCTTTTCTTCTGCTCGATTACAATGGTTGCTATCTAACCCGCAAGGTCTCCGAGACAATGCATCTGCATTTCGATGACTGGTTCCTGCTCGGTGCTCAGTTCTGAAGTCGTACTCCTGAAGTCTCTCAATCCATCTTGCAATTTGACCCTCTGGACTCTTAAAGTTTAGTAACCATTTCAAAGCTGCATGGTCTGTTCTTAATAGGAATTTTCTCCCATACAAATATTTATAGAAATGCTCGATGGACTTCACAGCCGCCAGAAGTTCTCTTCTCGTCACACAATAATTACGCTCTGGTTTTGACAGAACCTTGCTGAAGTACCCAATCACTTTTTCCTGCCCATTTTGTTTCTGCGAAAGTACGCCTCCAATCGCAACATTGCTGGCGTCCGTATCCAATATAAATTCGCCCTCGGCTTGAGGATAGCACAAAATCGGGGCACTGATCAGTCGCAACTTCAGCTCTTGAAACGCCGCTTCACATTCCTCGGTCCACATAAACGTTCTGCCATCTTCAGTGAGACGGGTTAGCGGTTTAGCGATGGTAGCAAATCCAGGCACATAGCGACGATAATAGGTGCACAGTCCAAGGAAGCTTCTGATTTGATGTTTATCTTTTGGAACTGGCCATTCACTTACGGCTTTGGTTTTCTCCGGATCAACGGCAACACCTTGGTCGGAAACGATATGTCCCAAATACTGGACAGCTTTCTCAAAAAGGTGACACTTCTTCGGGGAAAGCGTGAGATTGGCCGAGCGAAGCCTTTGGAATACCTCCTCGAGATTCTTCATGTGGTCTTCAAACGTCTCCCCTACCACAATTATGTCATCCAGGTATACCAGACACGTTTTCCACGATAATCCTTTCAATACGGACTCCATTAGCCGTTCAAAGGTGGCCGGAGCGTTGCATAAACCAAATGGCATTACTGTGAATTGCCATAATCCAGTTCCAATTGTGAATGCCGTTTTCTCACGATCTTCAGAAGCTACGCCCACTTGCCAATAACCACTCTTCAGATCAAGGGGAGAAAAGAACTTGGAGCCAGACAACGTATCCAAGGTGTCATCAATTCTCGGTAAAGGATAACTGTCTTTCTTGGTCACGTCATTAAGACGACGATAATCTACACAAAATCGCGTCGACCCATCCTTCTTCTTCACTAATACCACCGGTGACGCCCAAGGACTGTTCGACGGCTCGATGACACCTTCAGATTCCATGTCTTGTATTATCTTCTCGGCTTCCTCTCGCTTGGCAAGTGGCAGCCTTCTAGGTGACTGTCGGATAGGCTGTGCACTCCCAGTATTGATTTTGTGCTGCACGAGATTAGTTTTTCCCTTGGAGCCATTCTTGCTTTCAAATACGTCTTGGAATCGAGCTATAAATTCTTTCACCCTCTTCTGCTGCTCCTTTGATAAGCGGGAATCCTTTGGCCAAAGTTGATTCAGAATTTGGGATGCACCGCTCTTATTAACCGTGTTTCCAGTGTCTACACCGCTAACTTGACGAATCACGCACGAAACACTTGAACATTCTCCAAGAACAGTGCCTTTCCGCAAAGTCACTGGATGATAGTTGACATTCATCACACGAACCGGAATTGTCTTTTTACATCGGAACACTTCTTTACCGACTAAAACACCGCGACCGACCATTTGTTTATCACTCGCGGGCTCGAGAAGCATAACACTGCCCGCAGTAAAGTCTCCGTCCAAACAACCCGCGACCATAACTTCGGTTCGGTCCTTTAGCACTGTGTCCTTGCACAAAATCACTCGCGATTCACACTCTTTTTGTGGATGGATCACCAGTTCCTCATTATTAACATGGATCACTCCTTGTTGTAGATCCATCCTAAAGCCATACTTCGTCAAGATGTCCATGCCCAAAATGAGTTCACTCTGAATCTCAGCTACCAGAACTTTTTCATTTATGCAAAAGTTTCCAAATGCAATATTCACAGTCACTTCTCCATAAATCTTCACAGCATCTCCAGTTGCTGTACGCAGTCCCCATCTGGTAGTTGAGAGTTCCTTCTTGACGACATTTGGTCCCACGATAGTTCTCGTAGCTCCAGTATCCACAAGCATCCTAACTGGTGAACCATCCACGAAAGCATCTACAACAATCGACTTTGGAGTTATGTTATTTAAAAAGGATATGCATGCTGTTAGGGCTCTATTATGAGAGGTCGACGTTTGCCCCTTGACGCCGACCTTTTCTAGTTTTCCTGCTGTTCCATTGAGGGACCTCTGCCATAGCCTCTCCTGATAGGCTTTTTACAGCGACTTCGGATATGGCCCACTTCACCACAATTCCAGCAGCGGACTTCCTTGTTGTTTTTCAAAAGATTCACGGTGCCTTCCAGCTTCTCGATCATTTCGGTCATAGTTGCAGTTAGTTTCTCTGCCCGTTGGTCAGCATTTTCCGATTCCACAGTTCTGACGTATCCATGCCCTTTAACTGCCTGTTTAGCCGCTTGGATCTCCAGCGCTTGAGCAAGCGCAGCTGTTAACGTCTTAGGACGGCTCAAGAACAAAGCCTGTTTTATGTCGGGATCACGCAATCCATCCGTGAACCTGTCTACTGCCCATTCTTGCAGTACAGAATCAGGTACATTATTGTACACGATTTGACTCAGACGGGCAACATCCGCCTCGTACTCTTGCAAACTTTCTCCAGGCTTCTGACTCCTATTCCGGAGCTGCATCCTAAAAGCTCCTACCATATGAGCATGCCCATACCTAGTCCCCAAACGTTCCACTATGTGGCCGTAGCTTTTACGTTGTGCAGGAGGGAGTGTCTGCAGAACATCCAGTGCCTCTCCGCGCAAGGCGACTGTCAATGCTACAGCCCTTTGGTCGTCGTTCCAGCCATTCGACACAGCAGCAGCGTCGAACTGGATGAAGTAGTTTTCCCAGGTTGTTTTCCCATCAAATGTAGGTGGCTTTACTGCTGCATCCAGTCGTCGAATTGTGGGCTCATGCACTTCACTGATTCTACTTACTTGTTCCTCACCGTTGGGCGCATCAGTCTCCATTATTTGATGCCTCTCGGTTTCAATATGTCGACTGTCCAAGCGTCTCTCCAGTTCCCGGAACTTGTCGTAAAATTCTTCTTTTATTGCACCTATTTGTTGAAAGTTTTCCACTATTTTATGTTCCAAAGTCACCGAATTTTCCCTCGAATTTTCCAGAACTGCCTCGATTTTTCTATCGAATTTAAATTCTAATATTTTCGAATTTTCTTCCATTTTTCTCTCGATCGTTCTAGAGCTTCCGGCGAGTTCCTTTAATTCTTCCCTTAATGTCGTGGAACTGTCTTTTAATTCTTTTAATTCTTCCCCTAATGTTTTCTCGATGTTTTGGAATAATAATTCATTCTCGGACTGAAAGTAATAATTTTCCGGATCATTTCCATCATTGATTATTGCTTCTTTTAATCGTTCCACAAGATCGAGTTTTACACCGGTAGTGTCTAATCCCCTGTCTTCCAACTCTACTTTCAATTCAGCAACCTTTAATTGACTTAGCTTCTTCATTTTAACCCCACACCTGACACCAATTGTAACGAAACTTTATTTAAGAAACCAAGTCGAATATTTATTTATTTACACGCTAATTATTAATCACTTATTTCTAATTACGAATAGGTACTTAGTTGTTAACTTAAGAATTAATCACTTTATTTACACTAGAGGTTCACTAATTATTTTAATCACACTTAATATTTAATCACTAAAAAAAGTCTAACCGAATCAACGTAATCACATTTTAAACTTCGCGAACGCGTTAAACTGTAAAACTGTGAACTATGAACTGACTCGTAATAATTGAGCGGCATTATTTATACAAGTCCGCATTTGCTCTCGAAAATTCTAGAAGGAACGGTAAGTCATCGCGCGCGGCTTTCTCGAAACTTCCGGCGGATGAGTCATACCCGCCTTAACCAATGCAATCTTTGTAACAATACTATAAATCAAATAAGAGTAAAGTAGAGGGCGCTTTAATTCAAGTTACATAAGTTACATTTACCTCACTAAATTTTCACAAATGTCTTACATGACAGTAATCTAACCACAAATATTTTACTACATTAGGATGGCAGCGATGCCAAATTTTATATGAAATTTGTTGGTTAGAAATTAACCAACATTTCAGATTTATTAGCTAATTAATGTAAAATGTGTCCTAATTTTCCTTTTAATGGTCGATTTTGAATTTGGCCAAATTTAAATGACGGTCAGAATTAACAAGTTTAGACAATATAATATTGCAAAACTGGCAATGACGCCTTAGCGTCATTTTTAGACAAATTTAGTTTTGTAAACTTGCCTCGTGTGTTAACCAATCAACGCCAAGGTCAAATTTTCCCTATACAATCCTTCACTTTACTCTTAGCTGACTTTTACTATAGTGTTAAAAGTATTTTTAACACGCTACTCTGTAAACGTCATCTTTTAACACTCTTGACAGCCGTTAAAAAAGTCACTTTTAATTGACAGTTGTACAAAAAAAGGTTTAAATGATTATATCTCTGTTAATATTAATCGTATGGAAATTTTAAAAATGAAAATTATTCGTAATTAAATTCTCTACCACTTTTATTTGAAGCATTTTGCGATACATATGGCCATTCTTGAGATATAAACGAAATACGCGCGATGCGCGCACGTGTTACCGTTTCGCCGCAAAACAGTCGACATTAAAAAAATTTATCTCGGCTCCTATTGGTCATAGTAACAAAAATAAAACATGAAAATGTGCGGAATTTTGTCAGCTACAACTTTCTTAAGGTTTTTGTTTGTGATAAAATTGATACTTTTCAGTTATTTACAAAAATCTGTTTCTTTGACAGTTTTTCGCCCCCCACCTTTCTCTCGGAGGGGGGGGGGTACGGATGGGGATTTTTGAACACTTTAAAGGGATCACAATCCTGTTCCCAAATTTTCAAAGCTGTAACCATTATTTCATCAAAATTTTCCCATTTTACTGGGCTAAATAACTCGAATTTTTGTATATTATATGCTTCTTACAAAACACATTTACATTTTTGTTGTATTACTACAAAAAAAAATGTATTTTATAGATATTTAATAAACGTTTTATACATTTTCGAATGTTTTAAGTCTTAATACAAGAAAAATAACATATTAATAGGTACGAGAAAAAGGTTAACTTATTAGAACATAATATTTGTGTTACTTGGGATAAGTTCTACACGTATCTTTTTGTTAAATAAATATTCTTCAATATTTGTTTATGACATATTAAACAATAATTTTCATAATTTTAAAAAAAATTTCCACACCTGGGGAAATTATGGGGAACAGGTGGAAAGTCGCTTAAAGAACCAACTTGAAAAACTGCCGCCATTCCTGTAAGAAGATGAAAGAGGAAGTGACAATGTAAGAGCCAAAAACCGGGATTAGTTGCTCTAAATCTAAGTATCACATATCCACCAGTCGGGATTGTAATAGTATCTTTACCAGGTGGAAAGCCGGATTTTCTCGTCTTCCTATCCATTTCTACTATTTCTTTAATTGTCATATTATGCCCTTGTGGCAGTTTCCCATTTCCCAAAACGTAAAACGACATGCCGTGCAAATGGATGGGATGATTAATACCTGCTGTGTTATCTGCGAGTGGATGAGAGGTGATAAAGAACAGTGAATAATAATTTATAATAAAAAATTACCTGTGTCTAGAAGGATCAATTCAACGGTACTTTTTAATGGAATTTGTATTAAATGTGTACATTTACAAATTCCACTACAATTTGTCAATCGTTGATCACCATTACAAAGTATACCAGGATCAAGTTCGCGAAATTGTGATACTAAGGGTGAGGGAGGTGGTGCATATGATATGTTGTCCAACTGACCAGCCATGTGGTCCCCCACACGTGTATCTATGTATAATAATATAGCGGTTATGTATGAACGAAATAAAATATCACATAATTACTGAAAAATTGCTTAAAAGTGTTAGAGAAGAATAATTCTTCATCGCCAAATACGTGGAATGACAAAGGTAATACTATTTTTACGTCTGGGTTAGCTGTTATTATTTCCTTATCCAAATTTTCAGCGGCGGCGCCGTTCCTTAACTGACTGACACATATGGCATCGTCACGTTTTGCATTACAATTTGAATCTAGAGGATTTAGTACCTGAACGATGAAATATTAGCGCATCATTCTGTGACTCTAATTTATGTACCTTCAAGGAAGGAATGCTTTCATCCAAGGTAGGAGCAGTGGTCATAACATCAGATCCAGGGTTGTATTCTAATATAGCAAGTTGATTAAGCCCCAATGTTTCACATATTTGAAGCCCTTTCAGTTGAATCCAATAACGACGAGGTTTTTTGTTAGCTTCAATTACAAAATCATATCTTTCGGCTGAAATAAATACACCAAATAGCTAACCTTTTTTTTTCATCTAAGCGAGAGCTTACCAGATGCTGAATTAATACTATCGACTTGCACGGGAATTACTGGTTCTCCGTCCGTTGCGATTACTGTCAAAGTGTGACGTTCAAATATTAACTGTACAGGGCAAATTGACGCGAGAGCATTAATGAATCTAAATCTGTATTTTTTCCCAGGCGTGACCATAAATCGTTCCAACTCCAATGTGTCGTACTGCACCGTAGGATTACTGTAGAATCCTTTACCATTTATTAATAAGTTGTCAGGTTCTTGGCCAATTAGACCAAATCTTCTTCCAGGAAATGCATCGGCGGTCAATCGGTGCATCCAGTCTTCAGCAAATATAACATGCTCACTCTTATCGAAATCGTATAGACTGCTATGCGGATCCCTTTTTGCTTCTTGACGGATAATGATCTTACCGGCCACGCCTTCCATTTTTTGTACTCCAGTATGGGAATGCCAAAAGTGCGTTCCGGCGTTGGTCGCTTTCCAGGAGTACCTAAATCATCATACGCGTCATTCAAACGGTGAGTATATCAAAATAGATTTTCTAACCGAAACGTGTTGCCGGAATGAATGGGACATTGGGTAACGTACGGAACTCCGTCGTAGTACGGGGTGTCCCATTGGTGCACTCCATGCCAGTGAATGGTAACCTCTGAGTCCTCCATTTGGTTTTTGACGTCCACTATAACATGATCGCCTTGACATACTTCAATACCGGGCCCTGGTATCATTCTGTTGACCGATATGACGGGCCTTTCAACACCATCTGCTAAAATACATTGACAATTGTTCGTTTTGTTAGGGGCGCAGGAATCACACGCTCTGTAACATTCAATCTGAGAGTAGGTTAGCAACGAAACATACATTACCTCGTAAGAGTGGCATAGTGTTCCAAATGAAAGCTGTAATAACATGTCTTCCTATAATTTGATCCTTTACATTCCCTTCTACACTCTTCGGGCGAAGAAAAATTATTTTCTCTCATATATTCTTCAATCGATTGAGCTGTTTGTGGAATAAAAGGATCGGATGGAATATTTTCTTTTTCTGAAAAATGTGGTTGTTTGCTTGTGATCAGATGTAGTATCTTTACCATATTTATCCGAGACACGATATGAAAACACAGCTATCAGGTGCAGCGATATAATTGTCAAAAAAAATAAAATATTCATTTGCTCCTTGGCCAAGACCATTTCTGCGATTCTTCAAGTTATACCGTTGAGTGAAAGATATATTCAATGGTTATACTGAAGTCCTGTAACACTTGTGAGTGCCTTTTATCTATTTTTCACAGTGTGATAAACTTATTTACTTGATTCAAGGATAATACATTGCAATAGATATAAATTAAAACGACAGCATCTTATTTAAAAAAATTCATAATCAAACAACAGGTAAATGCCCAGAAAAAACCATTTGATACGGTTCTTCCATTGTGTACTTTGTAAAAAATTTAATACCAATTAGTAGCTTTGTCATTGGTGAGCAAAATCTTTCTCAACGCTAATCTCTACATATGTTCAAAGCAAATTAAAGAGTTTCTACATAATATTATAAATTTTAAAGAATAATCCTTTATTCAGAGAAATTTACTAAGATTTACTTTCTTATATCAATTTGTCAATAAAAGTAGATACATAAATGACGTGAACAACTGTTTGTGAGTTAGAAACAGCCAAGTTTCTAATTTTTGTATCTCTTGCAATTAATAAAGATATTAAACACAGTAATGGACTAATAATAATCAGTGAGAACCAGTGGTGTGCTAGAAAAAAGTTAGCAATGGGCTCGCTGCCCTTGGCCGGCGCTGCTCCGCGGGCTGGGGAGGGGATTTTTTATGGTTATTAATTTTCAAAAAAACATTATTTTTTTAAAACAATTTTGTTTCAAAATAATTGAACAAGTTTGTTTGTCTCTTGATGATCTATGGAAAATATTTAAAAGTAAATTTAAAATAATAATAAAGATTTACATCTACGGTTTATCTACCTTCAACAACGAATGTTTTTACTCATTTAAAGCACGGCCAAAACATAAATAACAAAAAAATCAAGAAACCCAATAGGTGCGATCAGTCAGTACGCGATGCACGTTGCACATGTGTAAATTTCAGTAATTGCGCAACCGTCATATTGGCTAGACACGAGGCACGCTTTTCATGAACGCCTAATAGAAGACAATTTGGGTTGCCTGACGCCTAACTAGTGGCGCATAAATCATAAAAATCGTAAATAGTTCGGTAGACGGTAGATTGGGATTGTGAAAACTCTGAAAACCTAATTTTAACAATGGGCTCGCAAACTTTCAGGAAATTTAACAATGGGCTCGCGCGAGCCCATGCGATCCCGCTCCTGCACACCACTGGTGAGAACTGAGGTCCTCTAAAACAATTGTCCTTATAAGAAGAGTTTAACGTCTTGCATTTTGTCTTTCAATGCAAAAGAAGTCCGTGCCGTTATTTTCGATCTCTAGTGATTATTACTCACACGGAACCTATTAATAATAATAATAATAATAGGGACTTTATTGAGAAAAAAAGAACAGCTAGAGCAGAATTTCATTTAAATGAAACTCGCCTAAAGCAGAATTTAATTTAGGTAAATGAATCTCCTATCGCAATATTTCACTAAAAGGAAACTCCTCGAGCAGAATTTAGTTGAAATGAAGCTCCTCGAGCAGAATTACATTTAAATCAAACTCTTAGCGTGATATTTCAATAAAATGAAACTCCCAAACTAAAGCATTGTTTAAATGAAACTGCTATATAGAGCAGAAATTAATTTAAACGAAACTCCTAGAGCAGAATTTAATTCAAATGAATCTCCTATCGCAATATACGTATATTCCAATGAAACTCCTATATACAGTATAATTTCATTTAAATTATACTCCTCTCGAACAGAATTTTATTTAAATGAAACTCCTCGAGCAGAATTTCAATAAAATGAAACTCCTAACGTAAAACTTCATTTAAATGAAACTCCTATATAGAGCATAATTTCATTTAAATGAAACTCCTATATAGAGCAGAATTTCAATAAAATGAAACTCCTAACGTAAAGCTTCATTTAAATGAAACTCTTCTCGAACGGAATTTCATTTAAATGAAACTCCTCGAGCAGAATTTCAATAAAATGAAACTCCTAACGTAAAACTTCATTTAAATGAAACTCCTATATAGAGCATAATTTCATTTAAATGAAACTCCTATACCTATAGAGCCGAATTTCAATAAAATGAAACTCCTAACGTAAAACTTCATTTAAATGAAACTCCTATATAGAGCATAATTTCATTTAAATGAAACTCCTATATAGAGCAGAATTTCAATAAAATGAAATTCCTAACGTAAAGCTTCATTTAAATGAAACTCCTCTCGAACGGAATTTCATTTAAATGAAACTCCTCGAGCAGAATTTCAATAAAATGAAACTCCTAACGTAAAACTTCATTTAAATGAAACTCCTATATAGAGCATAATTTCATTTAAATGAAACTCCTATATAGAGCAGAATTTCAATAAAATGAAACTCCTAACGTAAAGCTTCATTTAAATGAAACTCCTCTCGAACGGAATTTCATTTAAATGAAACTCCTCGAGCAGAATTTCAATAAAATGAAACTCCTAACGTAAAACTTCATTTAAATGAAACTCCTATATAGAGCATAATTTCATTTAAATGAAACTCCTATATAGAGCAGAATTTCAATAAAATGAAACTCCTAACGTAAAACTTCATTTAAATGAAACTCCTATATAGAGCATAATTTCATTTAAATGAAACTCCTATATAGAGCAGAATTTCAATAAAATGAAATTCCTAACGTAAAGCTTCATTTAAATGAAACTCCTCTCGAACGGAATTTCATTTAAATGAAACTCCTCGAGCAGAATTTCAATAAAATGAAACTCCTAACGTAAAACTTCATTTAAATGAAACTCCTATATAGAGCATAATTTCATTTAAATGAAACTCCTATATAGAGCAGAATTTCAATAAAATGAAACTCCTAACGTAAAGCTTCATTTAAATGAAACTCCTCTCGAACGGAATTTCATTTAAATGAAACTCCTCGAGCAGAATTTCAATAAAATGAAACTCCTAACGTAAAACTTCATTTAAATGAAACTCCTATATAGAGCATAATTTCATTTAAATGAAACTCCTATATAGAGCAGAATTTCAATAAAATGAAACTCCTAACGTAAAACTTCATTTAAATGAAACTCCTATATAGAGCATAATTTCATTTAAATGAAACTCCTATATAGAGCAGAATTTCAATAAAATGAAATTCCTAACGTAAAGCTTCATTTAAATGAAACTCCTCTCGAACGGAATTTCATTTAAATGAAACTCCTCGAGCAGAATTTCAATAAAATGAAACTCCTAAAGTAAATCTTCATTTAGATGAACTCCGCGAGCAGAATTACATTTAAATGAAACTTCTCAAGCAGAATTTGAAGTTTTTAAAGCTACTCATACGTTTTGATTAAAGGAAAACTGGTTAGTCGCAATTTCTCCTCGCGTTCATGTGGTCCTAATAACAATTTTTCTCTGGTTGAAGTTTTTAAAACTATTCAGACTTATTTTATTTATTTATTATTATTAATTAAGCGATTTTAGTTACACGGTGTAAAATTTAATTTCTTTATTAAATTAATACCTGTCGACAATTTCAAAGCATCCACCGATTTTTGAGAAAGTGGAAATTTTTATTTTTCCTAAATACTTATTCGCTTTCTGAAAAATTCAAAGTAAAAACAAATATCAAAAAGCGCGAATTCTTATAGAATTCTAACTTCAAATCTGTAACTAATTATGGCATTGCGAGTAGTCCGTCCCCGGCTTCAAGGCACTACTGTAAATCTGTTTACCTTTCCAAAATAAACATAAATTTTATAAAGATCAAATAACCAGTACAAAAATAAAAAATAAAAAACAAATTCAAAATTCAAACTTTGGAGGCCTATAACTCGAAAACGAGGGCCTGCATAGAAACAGTTTATATGAAGTACTAACATTATTTTGGCTCAACGCTCCTGACTTTCCCATTGGTCCCAGGAGCCGGGACACCCTGTATATATACTTAGAGTACTTTCAGAGTAAGCGCCATTTTTTTTAGCCACACGATGGGTAAATATTTGACAGTAATATGTTTCAGGACATTCTCTATACGATGGTGATATCAGATTTTCAGTTGAACGAATTATTTCAAAATGGCGACTTTCAACTTTTTTTAAAAATGAAATACCATAATCGTTTTTTTATTATTGAGATCCTAAAAACATTCTTTTTACGATAGTATTTTGTTTTTCTTAAAAATTCATTTCTTTTCTTATCAAAAAGCAAACTAAAATTTTAATCTAGTAGGTAGCGTATGAATGTTTTACACTCGATGTTATTTTTGTCCAAATATCAATAGCAGCCGTAAACACAAAAGAAACAAAAATAACCTCGCGAGTGTAAACATTCATGCGAGCTACTAAATTAAAATTTTAGTTTACTTTTTGATAAGGAAAGAAACGAATTTTTAAGAAAAACAAAATACTATCGTAAAAAGAATGTTTTTAGGATCTCAATAATAAAAAAAAATTATGGCATTTCATTAAAAAAAAAAGTTGAAAGTCGTGTTACGTTACTCGGTTAGTTGCCTAATTCGCAAAAATCGATCGTATTGATTTTAGTCAGAATTACAGTTACGAAATTTCCTAATTCTCTATTCTGTCAAAAGACTTCACTCTCGATCCTTTTTTTCCCCTAAACTTTCACAACAGTTTCGTTGGTTCCGTTACAGATTTTTCACTCGGCGACCGAAAATCTTTATTTTAATTGGCTACAGAATACGTCACCTAATCCCTGATTGGTAGAACTTTTCCTTTTCGTTTTGCACTTTTCTGTCGCCATTTAGCCGCCGACAAATGTTCGCTGTCGAACGTCGCTGGTTACATTCCTGATAACAACGTTAATTGCTGTTCATCATCTCACCTCTAATTATCTACGAATTTCTGAATTAAGAAAATTAATTACAAGATTTTCATCTGCTGCCATCTTTCGTCAACCTTTGGAAACCATCGCCAAGTTTACTATAATCTTATTAAAGTTAAAACTTAAAAAGCCAATTGCTAATTGGTTAAATGTCAACACTCGATACTGTCTCAAGTTCGTAACTGTTATATTTCAGTCGGTTTGCTTGTTGCAGCCCTAACTCTGTTAATTAACTTTTTTGTTTAGATTAATTCAACAGTACTGTGGTTGCGCAATCAACACTACTGCGGTGTAAGTAAGGTAAGATTTGTTTTAATTACATTTACTGACTTTTGTACAGTTAACAAGTCGGTTGCTGTTATCTTATATTTTGTTACCTACCCTCATTTATTTGTTAAATGTGTATTTCAGTCCTTCTCAAGGTAAAAGTAAACCCCTTATCTTGTTTTATTTAATGTTGTGAAACAGTTTTGTTACACATTATATTAATTGTTCGTTACAAGTGTTAAACGTTATATTTGGTTCATTATAACCACGATTACCCTTATTCCAGTGTAGTTCTTTACCTGGCGTTCTTTACCGAATACCCATATTTCATTCAGCAGTCACACCGCTGTTACTACAAAGCTGCTAAGATTTTCGTAGCCCTGATTACCAGTTTCTTTCTACAGAACTATCGTGGCCCCCAAGGAGGCCGCATAAGGTGCCTGAGTACATTCCAAGCTGTTCACGCAGCGAGAGTTGGGCGTGCGCCGTCCGGTGCGGATCGCACCCACCGCCCCCCCCCCCCCTAGGTACGCCACTGGTCCTAGCCATTGCATTATAAATTGTGTTACCAACGAAAAGTTATCGTAACAGTCGCCATTTTGAAATAATTCGTTCAATTGAAAATCTGATATCACCATCGCGTGTAGAGAATGTCCTGAAACATATTACCTACTGCAAAATATTTTGAAAGTAGTACCACAGTTATCTGTGGTAGTACCCATAGTGTGGCTAAAAATTAAGGCGCTACTCTGAACAGGCTGTATGTGTATATCCCCCCACTTCAGACTCAAGCACCCCGAATTCTGCACAAATGAGTCATTGTTTTTCTTTCCACCCTTAAGGGAGATGGGAGCGGAGAGGGTGACGGACAATTGATAAATCACGAAAAAATATTTTTCCGCGGACCCGGACATGTTCAATTTTCCTCCTTTCCACCCCCAAAAAAGGGGCTTTTGCTTAACTTTAAAAAGGTCTACTTGACTTTAAAAAATCGAAAGTAAACTAAAAATATTTTCTATTTTTGTGTGTGTTCATTTTCCATCGAAAAGGTCCTTAATGCATGAATTTTATCTGTTTTATTAATGTTAATAATTGTTTAAATCAACTATTTATACTTGCTAATAACTTGTCATTCAAGGAAATGATTTTATAGATTATTCTACATTGAACTGTTTACCCACAGCGTCCATCTTATGATTTGTCTTTATAAATGTGTTTTCATTTGTCGTTCTTGTATGTATCTAATAGCGATAATAAACTTCCGTTACCTATTGAATTAGGGACGAGAGTTTTCTTTGTGTAAAAAAATGTTGAATTCAGTTATTTTAATTTAATTTTCTTTGTTTCATCATGTGTACATTCGTTTCTCAATAAGAGCCGCACACTTGCTTTAAGCTTAAACTTAGAGTTTTTAACGTACTCCCTCATTTATATAAGAGCTTTGGTGGATGTAACTAATGATGTTTTTTTTTCTCCCGTGTCAGAGTCGACTGCTGGGCGTTTACTCGAAATACAACTTTAGCCCTAAGCGCCGAATCCAGGTCTACGTGTACCTTTCGAATTGGTGGAGGTTCGAATAACTAACTATTTATATGTGCTTTTATATGTCTAGTCCTAGTGAATGTGGTAGTTGCCAAACAAGGGGAGCGAGTATAAGTAGTGAGTATTTTAGTTTGTGCCTTTGAGTACCGTTACTTCCCGAGTACGAAGTAAAAGGGAAGTATTGTATTAATGTTCAAAAAAAAAATTTGACCTATGCAAATTTTTACATATCTTTACGTTTATGAATACGTAGATTCAAAATATGAAAAAAAAATTTTCCGTCTGTCGTCCTGTAGTCTGTACGTACACATTCCTTGCAACGCTTTAAACTCAGAAACTATTAAAGTTATCGAAATGCGGTTTTCGCCAATCGATTACATTGGGGCCAAGGACGAAAATGCTGATATTACCTTTGATGACGTCACTTCCGGTATAAGCTAAAATGGCGGCACTCGTTTTTTTATAAGATAAAGTTGCAGTTTTTTATGTAGTTTAAAAGAGTGTTTTTTTCTGAATTCAGCAATACATATTGTGCTATACCTATTTTTTGAAAAAAGTGTTAAAAAAATAATTATTAAAAAATGACTGCAACGCTCAATACTCAGAAACTACTAAAGTTATCGAAATCGCGGTTTTCGCTAATGAATTACATTCGAGCCAAGGACGAAAATGCTGATATTACCTTTGATTACGTCACTTCCGGTGTAAGCTAAAATGGCGGCACTCATTTTTTTTATAAGATAAAGTTGCAGTTTTTTTATGTACCTAGTTTAAAAGAGTATTTTTTTCTGAATTCAGCTAAGTATACTTATTTTTTGAAAAAAGCGTTAAAGAAATAATTTTTAAAAAGTGACTGCAACGCTCGATATCTACTCAGACACTATTAAAGTTATCGAAATGCGGTTTTCGCCTATCGATTGCATTCGGCCCAAGGGCGAAAATGCTAATAATATTACCTTTGATGAAGTCACTTCCGGTATATAAGCTAAAATGGCGGCACTCATTTTTTTATAAGATAAAGTTGCAGTTTTTTTATGTAGTTTAAGAGTATTTTTTCCTGAATTCTGCTATATTTATTTTTCGAAAAAAGTGTTAATACGAGGGAAGTCTCGTGGCAACTTGCCAGAATTTTTTTTTTTTGTATTACTTATATACTTAATTGAATTTGATTACCGTTTATATGCTTTTCATTGTAGTGTAGGCATTGTTATGTGCCAGTTGTCCCCCTCACTGCATCGTGTTTCTTTGTGGTTTGTTTAAGTTGTGCACGTAGTTGTCTTGGGAACATAACCTGACCATGTTCTTCCTTCGGATAGTTTCAAGTACACATGGCATTTTCTCTTTTTAGCGGTAAATATGATTTATGAAAATTTTAGGGTTTTTATTTTCTCACCAAATATATATTTACGTTCATTTTAACTGCTTATTTGTTTTCCTCCATCCTACAACTTCACAGGTAGAGTCTCATACATCATTGCTCTATACCTATATGATATTCAGGTCTTGATAAGCGCCATCTAAGGAACCACCATCTTGGCAGGCACCCTCGTCAGTTACACAACGGAGGTATAGATGGAGTTGTGTTCGTTTTTATGTAGGTAAGAGCGCGAAACATGGTGTCTGTTATATCCAGTAAACTCTGTATGTATAGAGTTCACTGGTTACATCATAAACATATGTAAATTACAACACATTAAAATTGTAGCCTTGTGAAGTTTGTAGCTTTGTGAGAAACGGGTTAGTCAAATGGTATATATTGCATTTTTTAAAGTCGATACGTTTGCGCCTCGCCATACGACTAACCAAAACTGCATACTCTGGTTGAATTCCACCACAGTGCTTGCTACACTGGCCTCCCCGGATATAGTCCAGGTATGGCTGGGCTGCAAGTAGGTAAAGGAGACTGTTACCTACTATTAAAACATAATACAATTGATGTTCGATGACTTTAATTAAGTGATAGTGTCAACAACACTTAAAATCACTTAAACATGTCCCCATAATTGTACATCAGAGTTGTCAATACATAAACAAAAAGCAGACTAAGTTTTTAAAACTCTTTTGATTACGATAGGTACAACTAATCGGTATTTTGTACCACATTAAGTAACAAAATACATTTTAATTGTACAAGTACTGAAAGGGCTACTGCCACAAGATAATTAATTGATGGTTACGCATTCTTGTTATTCACAGCTTCCATTCCTTCCATATTTATGTTCTATTGAGTATAAAGAGTAAATGCTGGTATTACATGGGCCCATAACATCATTCCGTAACCCGTTTTCATGTTACAGTAAAGTTGGAACTGTTGATATTTAAATCTTTCAAACCGTTACATCTATTTCCATGTCGAATAAAAGTTCTTTTCCATTTCGTAGATAAACTACAGCTTTGACACTTAAATACACTCAAACTGTGACGTTGTTTGAGATGTTGAACTAAATATTTTCTATGCTTCGTTATATAACCGCAATGAAAACATTGAAACCGTTCCGTACCGTGCTCCCACTTCACGTGTACGACCAAATATTCTTTCAATTTCGTCGTAAATTCGCATTGACGACATTTAAACTCTTCGGAACCGTGACTCGCCTTGATATGTTTCAATAAACACTGTTTCCATTTCGTCGAAAAATTGCACAGGTCGCACGTAAACTCTTCTGAACCGTGCATCACTTTTACGTGACTCACTAAGTAGCGTTTTAACGTCGTAGTGAAGGGACAACGACGACATTTGAGATGTTCCGAATCGTGTTGTTCCTTAAGGTGTTTCGATAGACAATCTCGCGATTTCGTCGCGTAACTACAATGTTCGCATTTCAACGCGCCCGAATCGTGATGAACTCTCACGTGTCTCAGTAAATATCGTTTTAATTTCGTCGTGAAGTCACACTCGTGACACTTTAACCGTTCCGAATCGTAATGTAATTTCACGTGTTCCACTAGGTATTCTTTTGTTTTCGCGGCGTAACCGCAATGATTACATTTGAACTCGTCCGTTCCGTGATGTACTTTTACGTGTCTTAATAAACAGTGTTTCCATTTTGTGGCGTAACTGCACTCGTCGCATTTAAAATCATCCGAACCGTGACTCACTTTGACATGTCGCAGCAGATATAGTTTCAATTTTGTCGTAAAATTACACAGGTGACATTTTAACTGTCCCGTCTCGTGATGTACTTTCATATGTTTCATTAGATATCCTTTACATTTCGTCGTGTAACAGCACCGATCGCATTTGAACTCTTCCGAACCGTGATGCACGGTCACGTGCCTCGTTAAACAATGTTTCCACTTTGACGTATAAGCGCACTGATCGCATCTTAGAAACTCTTTCGAACCGTGATGCACTTTTATATGTTTCGATAAATCGCTTTTCCATTTTGTCACGTAACCGCACCGATCACACTTAAATTCTTCCGAACCGTGATAACCTTTCACGTGTCTCAATAAACACTGTTTCCATTTAGTTGTAAAAATGCACTGTTGACATTTATATTCCTCCTGGGATGCTCCACATTGTTTCGTATGCCGAATTAAATCTTTTTTATACTTGGTGACGTAAACGCAGTGAAAACATTTCAATTTCTTATAATACGTGCTTTCTTTGGAAGTATTGGTACAGTTTAAAGGGGCCTCTAACTTATATTCGTGGCCATTACAAGATTGCATTTGCTTTAAAAATAGTTGGTTAGAGCCGGTAGTAAAATTGTTATATTCCTGTTTTAATGTTACGTCACTATAACCATGGTAATTATCTTCATTTTTTAGTGATTCGTTTACTTGAAATTCTTGTTTTGTAAGGAAGAAATCTAATTCTTCCTCGTGCTTTGGATCAACTGGATGAACCGTTTCTTGACAAGTTGAATTAATTTCGATTTTTTCTTCTAGTGGTTCATTTTTAATTATTTGCATAACTTCTGTTGACATATTCGATATTTATTATTATTGCAGAGTGGAAATTTAAGAAATATTAAAAAATAAGGTTAGATGTAGGACAAAAGCACTACTGTCATCTTTCCCACAGAACTACTACAGTATGTATTAACTACTTAGAAGTAGTCATTACTATCGGAGTAAAAATGCAAGGCCTCTGACTTTAGAAGCTTGTATCTCAGTAATTAGCAATCATAATTTAATGAAATAAAGTGCACTTAAAAGACCCTTTATTTCTACAAAAAGGTGTACAGTTTTAAATTTTTACAATACATCGTTAATTTTTTGTATCAGTGTATGTGCGAAAAAGCGCTAATTATGGCTCAAATCGCACAAGCGTTCCACTTTAAAAATTAATTACGGCTATATTATTGAAACTGAGTGGTAGATACTTATATATTTCAAAAATGTATACTTTTTGTCGATGTGAGATGCTTTTCAGGCCAATTGGTTTATTAGTCTTAAAGCTATAATGAAAAAACGACATCTTGTGTTTATTGCTGTTAATTAAAATAAAAGTTAAACAACTGATTCTACCATTTTGATTTTTACACATGTTAAACATATATAAATGACTAATGTACTGCCCAAAAATGAAGAAATTTCACCCTTCAGTTTTTTCGTTATGAGTGACCACTTTCAGGCCTTGTTTTTACCCATTTTTTCTTTTGACGTGGTACACTTAAAATCACTTGTCACTAACCATTCGGATAAAAATTTTGCCTCAGGTTAAATAACTTATAAGTTTTAAAACGCATAGGGTTATTGAGGTTTTTTATTAATGAGCAGAGTGTTAATGACCACAATGGCACTTTATAAACACGTGATGATTTAATTTTACTAACCTGTGTATGTAAAAAGTGATACACATTATTACGTATCTACAGAGGTGATTGGAACTCACAAATTATGGTATGCGACCCCGCCCAGTAAAAAGAAAACACGAACAAAAAAAAACTAATTCTATTTTCCAACGACAACAACACAAAAATACAAAAACCTCTACAAATCCGCCGCAAGTCAACGGTCCTACACACTCCCGCACTTCACAAAATGTTCCAATTCTTTTTTTTTACAGTTCCAACAACGTCCTTCATCCCAAACTTGAAGCACAATCGTCTTCCAGGATGTAACGGCAACCCTTCCATTCACTTCCAACCACTGTGTAACTTTCATTGAACTGTACGCTATAAGCAACTGGAAGGGAAACGGGCTATTTCAATGCATTGTAGGCGTTGAAGGCTGACAAAGACAGATGCGGAATGGGTACTTCTGTCGCCTCTAGCTTGTTGCGATAGTAGAGCAGACGAGAGAAATAACTGCTGCAATATATTTTTTTATGTGTCAACTGCATTTTATGCTCCGTATCATCGTTTGTATGACGTTGCGTGTAAAAGAAAAAGATAGAGATACCCATTCGTTTGGCGTCAATGTTACTTATGTGCGTTTCCTTTCCAATTGCGTATAGCGTACAATTCAATGGTAACTTTCCATCCCCCCCCTTCTTCTTCTTCCTCCAAATGTCCACTCTCACAACTTTCAATCCTTATACTAGCCTAACTTCATACACTTCAAACTATCCTTTTTTTATACAATTTTCACCCCCACTTATGCGATAACTGCAGTATGTATACTGTCAAAGAATAAATACGTGTAATACGAACAAGAAGCGACAGTACGGAGCCAAATAAAATTAACATATTTTAGTGCGCATGTCTACTGGAACTGTTAAAACTAACCACCTGTATCATCTTTTCCAACTCACGTAGTCATTTAAAAAGGAGCGCGTTTTAGGTGATCCGTGATTGACTCTTAGTAATCTTAGTGACAGCATCAGCAGACATGCGCACTCAAAATTTATGACAACAGGACTTCGTCGGCGTGTCGCTTCTTGTTCGTATTACACGTATTTATTCTTTATGGTACTGTATATGTATTTATTTGTTGTAAATATTTACACTTTTACTGATGTAACAGACACCAGGTTTGGAGCGCTTACTTACAAAAAACGTACCCTACGTTGTGTACCTTAACCTAACTAAAAAGATGGGGCCTATAAGATGGCGCTTTACTAAGACCCTTTTCGACCATATATTAATGTTCTGATAATTCCCTATTTACCAATCCGTAAAAAGCTCACCAACATGCATGCGAGAGAGCAATATTGCGCATCCTTAACTGTTTACCTCTATAAGGTTACTATTGCGTAGATACGTTACAATTTAAAAAATTATTCTAATTGAGAGGTTTTGTTTACTACAAATAAAATAATTTTCATGTTCATACTTCATTGTAAAAAAACTACTTGGGTAGGTATTGAATTATAATATAAAAAGATCTACATGATCAAATATAAATTGATTTTAACATGAAAAAAATGAAACATGGTGGGAGAGGGGACTTCCTATTATTATCAAACAATAGTCTTAAAAAATTTTTAGACGTATTTTTTTTCAATGCGTTTTGAGTTTCGCGAGATATTTGCGGGCGGTACGGGTGGTCTGAACCATCCTGTATATTCTAAACCTTTTTCCAACAAAAAATGTCTTCATTTTTTCTCCAAAAAGCAAGGTTAACTACTTGGTATTTTTTCTCGATGAAAAACCAAGTCTCGAAATTCCTCTAAAACAAATTTCGTTTCTTATTAATCATTAGACGACAATTGAATAATTACAAACATTTCCACTCAAAGTCGCACCGTTTCGAAGATATCCCTCTTTAAAGATCAAAATGGAGGGCCACTTCGCAGACCCCTTTCCTCCATTACCGTACAAATGAGACAGTTACAGCTGGACATGATACACTTTTTGTACTTTAAACTATCTTTCATGAAGTAAACTAACATATTTTGAACTTATCTCGAACAAAAAATTTCTTTATTTTTTTGCAAAAAAAGCAAGGTTAACCCCTTTGAGTTTTTTCAGGCTAAAAAACGAACTCTCGAAATTCGACCAAGTAAAGACTTTTTCTATTAGATCATTAGACGCCAATTAAATAATTCCAATCCGTTCCATTCTAAGTCGTACCGTTTCGGAGATATCGCTCTTTAAAGATCCAAATAGAGGGTCCCTTCGCAGAGCCCTTTCCTCCATTGTCGTACAAATGAGACACTTACAGGAGGACCTCGGACACTTTTTCTTCTTTAAACTATCTTTTATGAAGTAAACTAACATATTCTGCACTTTTTTCCAATACAAAATTTCTTCACTTTTTTGCCAAAAAAGCAAGGTTAACCCCTTGGAATTTTTTCGGGCTAAGAAACGAACTCTCGAAATTCGACCAAGTAAAGACTTTTTCTTTTAGATCATTAGACGCCAATTAAATAATTCCAATCCGTTCCATTCTAAGTCGTACCGTTTCGGAGATATCGCTCTTCAAAGATCCAAATAGAGGGTCCCTTCGCAGAGCCCTTTCCTCCATTATCGTACAAATGAGACACTTACAGGTGCACCTCGGACACTTTTTCTACTTTAAACTATCTTTTATGAAGTAAACTAACATATTCTGCACTTTTTTCCAATACAAAATTTCTTCACTTTTTTGCCAAAAAAGCAAGGTTAACCCCTTGGAATTTTTTCGGGCTAAGAAACGAACTCTCGAAATTCGACCAAGTAAAGACTTTTTCTTTTAGATCATTAGACGCCAATTAAATAATTCCAATCGGTTCCATTCTAAGTCGTACCGTTTCGGAGATATCGCTCTTTAAAGATCCAAATCGCAGAGCCCTTTCCTCCATTGTCGTACAAATGAGACACTTACAGGTGGACCTCGGACACTTTTTCTTCTTTAAACTATCTTTTATGAAGTAATCTAACATATTCTGCACTTTTTTCCAATACAAAATTTCTTCACTTTTTTGCCAAAAAAGCAAGGTTAACCCCTTGGAATTTTTCGGGCTAAGAAACGAACTCTCGAAATTCGACCAAGTAAAGACTTTTTCTTTTAGATCATTAGACGCCAATTAAATAATTCCAATCGGTTCCATTCTAAGTCGTACCGTTTCGGAGATATCGCACTTTAAAGATCCAAATCGCAGAGCCCTTTCCTCCATTGTCGTACAAATGAGACACTTACAGGTGGACCTCGGACACTTTTTCTTCTTTAAACTATCTTTTATGAAGTAATCTAACATATTCTGCACTTTTTTCGAATACAAAATTTCTTCACTTTTTTGCCAAAAAAGCAAGGTTAACCCCTTGGAATTTTTTCGGGCTAAGAAACGAACTCTCGAAATTTGACCAAGTAAAGACTTTTATCTTTTAGATCATTAGACGCCAATTAAATAATTCCAATCCGTTCCATTCTAAGTCGAACCGTTTGGAGATATCGCTCTTTAAAGATCCAAATAGAGGGTCCCTTCGCAGAGCCCTTTCCTCCATTATCGTACAAATGAGACACTTAGAGTGACTGTACACTTTTCTTCTTAAACTATCTTTTATGAAGTAAACTAACATATTCTGCACTTTTTTCCAATACAAAATTTCTTCACTTTTTTGCCAAAAAAGCAAGGTTAACCCCTTGGAATTTTTTCGAGCTAAAAAACGAACTCTCGAAATTCGACCAAATAAAGATTCCTTCTTTTAGATCATTAGACGCCAATTAAATAAATCCAATCCGTTCCATTCTAAGTCGTACCGTTTCGGAGATATCGCTCTTTAAAGATCCAAATAGAGGGTCCCTTCGCAGAGCCCTTTCCTCCATTGTCGTACAAATGAGACACTTAGAGGTGAACTTGGTACACTTTTCCTTCTTTAAACTATCTTTTATGAAGTAAACTAACATATTCTGCACTTTTTTCCAATACAACATTTCTTCACTTTTTTGCCAAAAAAGCAAGGTTAACCCCTTGGAATTTTTTCGGGCTAAGAAACGAACTCTCGAAATTCGACCAAGTAAAGACTTTTTCTTTTAGATCATTAGACGCCAATTAAATAATTCCAATCGGTTCCATTCTAAGTCGTACCGTTTCGGAGATATCGCTCTTTAAAGATCCAAATAGAGGGTCCCTTCGCAGAGCCCTTTCCTCCATTGTCGTACAAATGAGACACTTACAGGTGGACCTCGGACACTTTTTCTTCTTTAAACTATCTTTTATGAAGTAAACTAACATATTCTGCACTTTTTTCCAATACAAAATTTCTTCACTTTTTGCCAAAAAAGCACGGTTAACCCCTTGGAATTTTTTCGGGCTAAGAAACGAACTCTCGAAATTCGACCAAGTAAAGACTTTTTCTTTTAGATCATTAGACGCCAATTAAATAATTCCAATCCGTTCCATTCTAAGTCGTACCGTTTCGGAGATATCGCTCTTCAAAGATCCAAATAGAGGGTCCCTTCGCAGAGCCCTTTCCTCCATTGTCGTACAAATGAGACACTTACAGGTGCACCTCGGACACTTTTTCTACTTTAAACTATCTTTTATGAAGTAAACTAACATATTCTGCACTTTTTTCCAATACAACATTTCTTCACTTTTTTGCCAAAAAAGCAAGGTTAACCCCTTGGAATTTTTCGGACTAAGAAACGAACTCTCGAAATTCGACCAAGTAAAGACTTTTTCTTTTAGATCATTAGACGCCAATTAAATAATTCCAATCGGTTCCATTCTAAGTCGTACCGTTTCGGAGATATCGCTCTTTAAAGATCCAAATAGAGGGTCCCTTCGCAGAGCCCTTTCCTCCATTGTCGTACAAATGAGACACTTACAGGTGGACCTCGGACACTTTTTCTTCTTTAAACTATCTTTATGAAGTAAACTAACATATTCTGCACTTTTTTCCAATACAAAATTTCTTCACTTTTTTGCCAAAAAAGCACGGTTTACCCCTTGGAATTTTTTCGGGCTAAGAAACGAACTCTCGAAATTCGACCAAGTAAAGACTTTTTCTTTTAGATCATTAGACGCCAATTAAATAATTCCAATCCGTTCCATTCTAAGTCGTACCGTTTCGGAGATATCGCTCTTCAAAGATCCAAATAGAGGGTCCCTTCGCAGAGCCCTTTCCTCCATTGTCGTACAAATGAGACACTTACAGGTGCACCTCGGACACTTTTTCTACTTTAAACTATCTTTTATGAAGTAAACTAACATATTCTGCACTGTTTTCCAATACAACATTTCTTCACTTTTTTGCCAAAAAAGCAAGGTTAACCCCTTGGAATTTTTTCGGACTAAGAAACGAACTCTCGAAATTCGACCAAGTAAAGACTTTTTCTTTTAGATCATTAGACGCCAATTAAATAATTCCAATCGGTTCCATTCTAAGTCGTACCGTTTCGGAGATATCGCTCTTTAAAGATCCAAATAGAGGGTCCCTTCGCAGAGCCCTTTCCTCCATTGTCGTACAAATGAGACACTTACAGGTGGACCTCGGACACTTTTTCTTCTTTAAACTATCTTTTATGAAGTAAACTAACATATTCTGCACTTTTTTCCAATACAAAATTTCTTCACTTTTTTGCCAAAAAAGCACGGTTAACCCCTTGGAATTTTTTCGGGCTAAGAAACGAACTCTCGAAATTCGACCAAGTAAAGACTTTTTCTTTTAGATCATTAGACGCCAATTAAATAATTCCAATCCGTTCCATTCTAAGTCGTACCGTTTCGGAGATATCGCTCTTCAAAGATCCAAATAGAGGGTCCCTTCGCAGAGCCCTTTCCTCCATTGTCGTACAAATGAGACACTTACAGGTGCACCTCGGACACTTTTTCTACTTTAAACTATCTTTTATGAAGTAAACTAACATATTCTGCACTTTTTTCCAATACAAAATTTCTTCACTTTTTTGCCAAAAAAGCAAGGTTAACAACCCCTTGGAATTTTTTCGGACTAAGAAATGAACTCTCGAAATTCGACCAAGTAAAGACTTTTTCTTTTAGATCATTAGACGCCAATTAAATAATTCCAATCCGTTCCATTCTAAGTCGTACCGTTTCGGAGATATCGCTCTTCAAAGATCCAAATAGAGGGTCCCTTCGCAGAGCCCTTTCCTCCGTTGTCGTACAAATGAGACACTTAGAGGTGGACCTCGGACACTTTTTCTTCTTTAAACTATCTTTTATGAAGTAAACTAACATATTCTGCACCTTTTTCCAATACAAAATTTCTTCACTTTTTTGCCAAAAAAGCAAGGTTAACCCCTTGGAATTTTTTCGGACTAAAAAATGAACTCTCGAAATTCACCAAGTAAAGATTCCTTCTTTTAGATCATTAGACGCCAATTAAATAATTCCAATCCGTTCCATTCTAAGTCGTACCGTTTCGGAGATATCGCTCTTCAAAGATCCTTCGCAGAGCCCTTTCCTCCATTATCGTACAAATGAGACACTTATAGGTGAACTTGGTACACTCAGAGACGGATTTAAGGTTTTGCCGCCTGTAGGCGAACTTCGTATGCCGCCTAGAACACACTGTACCCTGTACCAGGTGGGTCAAATTGGACACTTTTGGGGTGTACGATATCATTTATCTTAAGAGATAGAAAAAAATGGACCTAGGTGTCTTGAGTTCAATTTTAATGAGAAAATCACTGATGTACACAGAATTGAGTTATCTCTAATCGTTTGGCCACTAGGCTAGGGGGCGCCTCTCGAATTTAGTCGATTTTTTTAATCTTCCATAACTTTCTTATTAATAAAGATAATTGATTTTAGCCAAATATTTAAATACATATAAATATAACAAGTGATACTTCAAAATGTAGGAAATTTTACTGTCTTTTCAAAAACCTAAAATATATAGGGTGGTCCGGTCCGTATGAAAAAATGTAGTTTAAAAACATTGTCACCGTCTAAAATTTGCCGCCGTCCAAAATTTGCCGCCGTAGGCCCCTCCCTATTCGGCCTATTCGGAAATCCACCACTGGGTACACTTTTTCTACTTTAAACTATCTTTTATGAAGTAAACTAACATATTCTGCACTTTTTTCCAATAAAAAATTTCTTCACTTTTTTGCCAAAAAAGCAAGGTTAACCCCTTGGTATTTTTTCGGGCTAAAAAACGAACTCTCGAAATTTGACCATGTAAAGATTCCTTCTTTTAGATCATTAGACGCCAATTAAATAATTCCAATCCGTTCCATTCTAAGCCGAACCGTTTGGGAGATATCGCTCTTTAAAGATCCAAATAGAGGGTCCCTTCGCAGAGCCCTTTCCTCCATTATCGTACAAATGAGACACTTCGCACACTTTTTCTACTTTAAACTATCTTTTATGAAGTAATCTAACATATTCTACACTTTTTTTCAAAAGAAAATTTCGTCATTTTTTCGCCAAAAAAGCAATAAGGTTAACCACTTGTTCTTTTTTCTCGATGAAAATCCAACTCTCGAAATTCCTCCAAACAAATTTCGTTTCTTATTAATCATTAGACGACAATTAAATAATTACAAACATTTACATTTAAAGTTGCACCGTTTCGAAGATTTTGATCCGTTGGTCAGCTACCAACTCCAACCACCAAATTGCACATACCTATTTGATATAATACTTATGTGTTTCTACTCCAAAAACTTAACTAAAGGAAGAGAACTTTATTATAAAGTAATATTATAAAAGCGTTAAGATTAATTGTACAAAAGTAGTAAAATTTAATAACTTAAAACTTAAAATAAATTAAGAAAACTTACATTACATTCAGTCTCACTTCTTTGTTTCAGTCTTTAAATAACCTAAGGACATCATTGCATTTACATAACAAATGATAGAAATACAGCTAACTTGAAATATAACACCTAACGGTAAATAGATATTAAACATAACATATAAACAAACTAAAAACTGTGCTAAAATTGCAAACACACTTAAATAGACGCCCACGATTAAAAGTTTCGGATAAATTTCGTGTAGGTCGCTTTTGATTTTTGCGTACACCGAAAAAAGGACGAACATAAAGGTGGTTTTGAATAAAGTTATGTATCTATCAATTTGGGTGTGAAACATCGTTTGCGATGACTTTAACCACGAAATCATCGACGGTAGTGAATAACAGTGTTGGGCACATATATACAAGTTGAACTGCATGATTTTGTCTATTGAAGCACTTCGTATAAACTTCTCCCTCTTCGCCTCTGGATTAATTTCGCTTTCCATCGTTGTCATTTCAGATTGGGCACTTACTAACGTTGACATTTTTAATCTGAAACAAAAATTCGTTGATTTAGTAAATTCGCATTGTTTAGCTCAAAAAAATAATACAGACAGGCCACTTAACCGAATGTTGTTTTGTAATACATAAATGGATTGTTTGATTGCGCTATTAGTTTACGTTAAATAGAGATCTGTACCATTACATCACTGAAAAAATATTTTAACCACAAGTAAACTAAAGGTTTTTAGGAAACCGTTTGAATCGGGCCAGTCTCGTTATTTATCCGACAAGAATTGCACTTTTCAAATAAAGCTAGGAAGTGCCGTGTATCTATAAGTAATAATTGCTAAGGTGACTAGAATTTGTGACTACCGTTACACGAATTCACCTTAAAGTTGAAATTAATTAATAAACAATGTCGATGAATAAATGTTTTCAACTTAACTTTTGTTTATTTAACTAGTGAAAACAAATTTTGAGTTTTATCAATTCACAAAGTTATAAATAATTTGGTTCTGATAAAATTTTAATGAAGTATCACAATCCTTACCTTAGTTGTCCTTGACGGAGCTTATCTTATGTAATAACAACTATAACGTTGATTGAAGGAATTTACTCCTTCAATCAACGACTATAATTAATAAATGAAACTATTTTTTAATTATTTTTATTATTCGCAATATTCAATAACCTGAAGTGCAATGAATGGTGCATGTTACCATGAATTAGTGTAGCGTTTTTGCCCAGAAAGGCGTCCGATAATGCATAAAAATAGAATTGTTTTGTATCATTGAATGATAAACATTTGTGTGCCTTTTTTTACTAGATTTTTTACTAGATTACACCCAAATTGCTATCTTTGTATTACGAGCGTGAAGGAGGCGATTTTGGCACGTGGTCCGAAAGGCAGGGGGATTATAAGACACCAAATGGGCAAAATCGTCGTTCACGCCCAAAATGCAAACAAGATTTTTTGTAGTATCATTTAAACCCACCTTAGAGCTTTGAAAAAATAAATGGCACGATTCGTTCTCAAAAATAAAGCTGTTGGTTGCTAATTGCAATGGTTGCTATAACCATTATAATTGCTGGTTATTTAATAATAATAATAATAATAATAATAATAATAATAATAATAATAATATAGTTGGCTATATAATGCATATGACATATGCCATATTTCTTGTACATAAAATATCCTTTTTTATGTGTAATAATTAATATTCATACGTAAATGGATGTTTCAGAAAACTATAATTTCAATAGCAACACAAGGAATAATTATAACGCAAACATTCCTAAGCGTAATGAAAACAGGAATAATGATGAAGTTTTTGAAGGTTCGACTTTGTCATTTACACCAGAACCTTTCAATTATGACAGTAATACGGTTAATCATAATCAGGATAATGAAATTCAATTAAGCTTGTCTACTGAATTACCTCAGCAGACCGCTACCAATAATCGTAAACGAATACGCTGGACCAAAGAGATGAATTTGGAAGTAATGCGTACGTTTTATGTCATAAATTCATCTATAGACACACCATTATCTGGATGGAGGAAAAAATTTCATTTAGCCCTTTCCGAAAAATTTCCACATCTAAATTTATCCGAACAAAATGCGGTTGACAGAAGAAACGTCATTTTAAAAAGAAAATTTATTAGTGAAGCAGAAATTACAGAAATTAAAAATAATATTACCAATTCGGTATCTGAATTACAGCCTTATGAAGAAAATAACGAATGTGATCAAACTATTCAAGATACCCACGTGGAAAATTCAAATAACATAGATTTTGAAGTAGAATACCAACAAATTGAATGTGAATTCTTGGGAAAAATCAGTTTGTTTGAACATAGTGATCCTTTATGTAGACCTAAAATTCCTAATCTAAATTTTTCCAGCTATTATAAAATCAAAAACATTATAGAAATGTTAAACAAGGTGATTGAAAATTATTTGAAAGATCACAATTCGATTTATTACATTCACTTAGCTACATATTGTGCAGCCGCAATCACAATTGAAAGAAATGGACAAATTTTGTATGAAGTTGATCATTCAAATAATTCTAATTTTGAAAAACCGCCTTGGAAAATTCGCTTAGAAAAGAGGATTCTTGGTCTTAGGAAAGATATAGGGATTTTGACAATGTTGACTAAGAATCCGGACAATGTGACATATGTAAAGGTAAAACAAATATTTCATAAATTTAAATTAAATAGTTATGACAAAAACTTAAGTTCGAAATTGGTAATTTGTTTAGATAACTTAAAACAAAAACTGAAAGCAATTGCCCATCGTTTGAAACGATATAACAACTGCACGAAAAGGAAAACACAAAATAAATTGTTTATGGAGAACACATCAAAATTTTTTAGATATCTAACACCTTTAAATACTTGTAATAAACTTCCCAAAAATGACCACATGTTTCAATATTGGAAAACAATGTGGGATATCCCTTCTACATATAACAAAAATGCATTTTGGTTAACTGCTTTAAGAAATGAATCAGAAAATTATCAATGGAATGAAGAAAATTCAATTTATGTAGATGAATTCAAAAATACATTACGATTTTGTGCCAATTGGAGTTCTCCAGGAAAAGATAACATTCAAAATTATTGGTTAAAAAAATTTACTTCTATTCATCTTCCTATATTATTTTGGTTTAATGAAGCACTTAATAATCCATCTATAATCCCTAAATTTCTATGTACTGGTGTAACTTATATGCTCTTAAAAGATGGAGACCCATTAGAACCAAAAAATTATCGTCCAATTACTTGTTTACCTACAATTTATAAATTATTTACATCTATTATAAGCCAAAAAATTCGAAATCATTGTCAGACAAACAACATTATTAGTGTTGAACAAAAAGGATGCACCAAAGGTGCACAAGGATGTCGTGAACAGTTGGTAATTGACACAATTATTACAAAGCACGCAAAAATAAATAAAAGAAACCTACATATGTGCTATATTGATTATAAAAAAGCGTATGACTCGATTCCTCATGAATGGCTATTAGAAATTCTACGAATTTATAAAATTAATTACAAATACATTAATATTTTAGATTTTATGATGTCCATCTGGAATACAATCGTTATCAATGGTTCTCATTTACTCGATATGATCAAAATTAAACGGGGAATTTTTCAAGGTGACTCTTTAAGTCCTCTATGGTTTTGTTTAGCAATAAATCCATTATCTAAATTATTAAATGATTCGTTTTCTGGTTTCAATTTAAATACCAAAGAGAATCTTGCCATTACACATTTACTGTACTACATGGATGATTTAAAATTATTTTCTAGATCTGAAATTCAACTGGACAATCTAATTTCAACAACAAAAATATTTAGTCGAGATATTTCTATGGAATTTGGTTTAAACAAATGTTCTAAAATCAATGTAATAAGAGGAGTACCGATTGTTAATCTTGAAATAGTAAATGAAATACCGCAATTATTACCTAACATGTATTATAAATATTTAGGAATGAAACAAAATTTTGTTTTAAATAATTCATTACTCAAAAATGAATTTCAACAAAGATACATAGAAAAGTTAAAAATGATACTAAAAACAAAACTAAATTCTAAGAACATGATCTCTGCTATAAACATTTGGGCTATTCCTGCATTATCTTACTCGTTTGGAATTTTAAAATGGTCAGATACTGACTTGAATGATTTAGATAGATTAACTAGAAAAATGCTAAAGAAATATAACTATTTACATCCAAAATCTTCTGTAGAAAGACTATATCTCAAAAGAAAAGATGGAGGACGCGGTTTAATAAATTTATTTAATTTGTGCAAAAATCAAATCAATCTTTTACGAAATTATTTTTATTCTTTAGAAAATCTACTCATTAATAATATCATTCGGTTAGATAAACATTATTCAGGTCTAAATCTTAAACTTAAAAGTTTAGATTGTGAACCAAAATTAAATTTTGAACTAAATTGGATGAACAAAATCTTGCATGGAAAATATCCGACTGTATTAAAATCCTCAGAAATAAATAAAGACATGTCCATAAGATGGTTAAAAGGTGGATTTCTACATTCAGAAACTGAAGGATTCATATGCGCAATTCAAGATGGTGTCATTGCAACAAACAATTACAAAAGACACATAATGAATCTGGAAGTCTCTGACAAATGTAGAAAATGTCTCTCCCAAAATGAAACCATAGAGCACATTATAGCTGGTTGTTCTAATTTAGCACCGATTGACTATCTTTATAGACATAACCAGGTTTGCAAAATTTTACATCAACAAATAGCGAAAAATTTAAAGTTAATAAACAGTATTAAACCTTATTATAAATACATTCCGGAACCAATATTAGAAACTGATTCATACATCTTATATTGGGATAGAATAATTATAACAGATAGGGAAGTCTCACACAATAAACCCGATATTGTTATAATTAATAAATTAGATAAACATGCTGTCATCATTGATGTTGCTGTGCCATTATCCACGAATATTATAAAAACTGAAAACGAGAAACGTAGAAAATATGAAGCATTGGCAATTGAGATGATGGCAATTTGGAATTTGACTAAAATCTACATTACTCCAATTGTTATTTCGGCAACAGGTGTAATTTCTTGTAAATTTGAATCTTATTTAACATCACTAAATTTAAATCCAAAATTATTTGTAATAATACAACGAGCTGTTTTATTACAAACATGTCACATTGTCCGAAAATTCTTTAATCTAAATTAATTTAATTTCATTCATAGTCATAAATACTTATTAGATAATACAATTTTGTTTTAATCTTAAGATTCCTAAAGAATAAATTTATGGTTGGATGTTATCCCCCATAAATTTAATTATTGTACCACTATGTAAGTGTGAATCAATAAATAAATAAATAATAATAATAATAATAATAATAATAATAATAATAACAAAATTTATTCTTTTTGACATACAAATGTATAAGAATCGTCACAGGGTTAATGAAGAATATAGTATAATAATATAACTAATTAATAATATGAATATAGTGGGTATAATTATTATATATTATCTATATGGTAAAAAAAATTTAGGTCTTAGGAAGCAAAAGGCACTAGTTACGTCCGCAAATTACTGCATAAATGATTTAATTTTAATAAGAGTTTACAAAATAGCTATTTTTATATTAAGGGTGTGAGTGAGGTGATTTTGGACCGTGGTGGAATTATAAGACCGGGGCCGGAAGACGCCAAAGGGGCAAAATCTTCGTTCACGCCCAAAATAGAAACAAAATTTGTTGTAAAGCTTTGAAAAAATAAATGACACGATTGGTTCTCAAAAATCAAGCTTTTGGTTGCTATAACTATTACAGTTGTTGGTTTTTTAGGCCTTAGCCTCAATTTCTGCCTGCAAATGACTGCATGAATCATCTAATTTTAATAAGATCTTACAAATTAGCTATTTTGATGAGGCGATTTTCGCCCGTGGCGGAAATAGAAGTCCGAGGCCCGAAAGGTCGAGGGATTATGAGACGCCAAAGGGACAAAATTGTCGCTCACGCCCGAAATGCAAACAAGATGTTTTGTAAAATCATTTAAATCCATTTTAAATCTTTGAAAAAATAAATGGCACGATTCGATCTCAAAAATCGACCTGTTGCTTGCTATAACTATAGAATTGTTAGTTTTTTAGGCCTTAGGCACAATTTTTGCCTGCAAATGACTGTATGAATCATCTAATTTTAATAAGATCTTACAAATTAGCTATTTTGATGAGGCGATTTTCGCCCGTGGCGGAAATAGAAGTCCGAGGCCCGAAGGGCCGAGGGATTATAAGACCCCAAAGGGACAAAATTGTCGCTCACGCCCGAAATGCAAACAAGATGTTTTGTAAAATCATTTAAATCCATTTTAAATCTTTGAAAAAATAAATGGCACGATTCGATCTCAAAAATCGACCTGTTGCTTGCTATAACTATAGAATTGTTAGTTTTTTAGGCCTTAGGCACAATTTTTGCCTGCAAATGACTGCATGAATCATCTAATTTTAATAAGATCTTACAAATTAGCTATTTTGATGAGGCGATTTTCGCCCGTGGCGGAAATAGAAGTCCGAGGCCCGAAGGGCCGAGTGATTATGAGACGCCAAAGGGACAAAATTGTCGCTCACGCCCGAAATGCAAACAAGATGTTTTGTAAAATCATTTAAATCCATTTTAAATCTTTGAAAAAATAAATGGCACGATTCGTTCTCAAAAATCGACCTGTTGCTTGTTATAACTATAGAATTGTTAGTTTTTTAGGCCTTAGGCACAATTTTTGCCTGCAAATGACTGCATGAATCATCTAATTTTAATAAGATCTTACAAATTAGCTATTTGGGTCTAGGACAAGTCAGCGCCGCCGACTCATCGCGGCCGATTCATCGCGGCCATCTCATCGCCGAGCCATCTCATCGCCGGCCAACTCATCGCCGACCCATCTCTTTAAAATTAAAAATTGTTAGTAGTGGAACAACATAGCATACAAAAAGTCGCCTAGTGGCAATCTATGTTTTAAGTTTAGCATTTTTTTACTTCCAAATTTTGTTTAGTGTTGCCATTTTGTATCAATTTAAAAAAAATATACTAAACCTGCAAATAACCTAGGCGCTTTAATGGCAATCTACGTTTAAGTTTAGCATTACTTTTATTTCCAAACTTTTTATATAATATTGAATTTATCGAAAATAAAATCGGCGATGAGTTGGCCGGCGCTGAGATGGCTCGGCGATGAGATCGCTCGGCGATGAGATGGCCGCGATGAATCGGCCGCGATGAGTCGGCGGCGCTGACTTGTCCCATTCCGAGCTATTTTGATGAGGCGATTTTCGCCCGTGGCGGAAATAGAAGTCCGAGGCCCGAAGGGCCGAGTGATTATGAGACGCCAAAGGGACAAAATCGTCGTTCACGCTCGAAATGCAAACAAGATTTTTTGTAAAACCGTTTAAATCCACCTTAAAACTTTGAAGAAATAAACGGCACGATTCGTTCTCAAAAATCAACCTGTTGGTTGCTATAACTATTATAATTGCTGGTTTTGGGCCTTAGAGCGCAAAAGCCCGCAAATTACTGCATAAATGATCTAATTTTAATGCAATTACGATACAAAATAGCTATTTTTGTATTAAGGGCACAAAAGAAGCGATTTTGGCTCGCGGTGGAACTACAAGTCCGAGGGCGGAAGGGCCGATTCGTTTTCAAAAAACAAATTGTTGGTCGCTATAACCATTGACTTTATACACTAAAAGTCAATGCTATAACTATATTACAATTATTGATGGTTTTTTAGGTCTTTGGACGCAAAAGGTACTATTTACGTCCGAAAATTACTGCATAAATGATCTAATTTTAACACGATTTTACAAAAATGTTACTTTGTGTGGGAATGCGTAACCATATCGAACTTTGGCGTGTATTTTGACTAACTTCATCAAGAGTTCGAAGTCAAAAGTGCGAAATTCGAAAAAAATTTCCTACAGGAACAACGCGAATGCAGTAACGAACGGAATTTGTTGAAAATATCCAACAATAAATAAAAATAATCCCACGATTAAATATTATTATATATTATATTATTATTATTATATTATTATATTAGTTAGGTACCTGGCCGATTTTAAAATATTATAATATTAGGTACCTAACTTATCTATTTATAACTTTCAAAAATGTAGCAAAAATATGTTTATATTGGGTACATTCGTACTTTTACCTTTGACAATAGCGAAAAATGATAGAAACTATCAAAAATTGGATAACCTCACGTGCCAATAAACAGAAATTTGGAAATATAAATTACATACTACATATAAATGAAATGAAGCAACGGATGAGTTTATCAAATCAAATCTAAAAATGGATTTCCCTAAACTGAACTTTGTACTACAGTCTCTTGCAACATCCTAAACAAAATCATAATCACACACATTTTGTTACTAATTTTAACAAATAATTGAATTAAAAATTACCTGATTTAGGTACAAATCGACCAGAACTCGTCACTATAATAGCAAAATTTCACAAAAGTTTTTTTCATATTTTCGTAAAAACTCTTCACTCACTGATGGCTTTAACGACTATAAACACAAATCGGAATCTCGCCGCTTAATAACCGTGTCTAAAACGTGATAATGAATACGTCATGGACCACAACAAATTTATATTACAATCGAATTCACGAATATCGAAAAGTTCAACCATTGGGCCAAAATTCGCGAAGACGACAAACGTTAATTAAAGCACTTGATAAGTCCCGATTTCGTATTTAACCAATTAGCTTATCTTCAAAAACGCTACTTAAATGCGATACTTTATGACTTTTATGACATTATCGGAGCCTTGTATTTTTCCTCATTTGTAATTAGAAAGTGGTTTATTTATATTCCCTTGAAAATTAATGTCAATTTCTTTGCGTTCGAAATAAACGCTAGACGTTGCACGTACACACATAAACACGGCCTTTGTACATTTCAATTCTTCAAATTGTGTCACGCAAGAATTTCCTGTTTCTCAGTCACTGCAAAAATGCGGTGATTCCTTTTATACAGTGGAAGCGATACGAAAAAAATTCTACAAAAGGCGATTTTCAGGACGTGGACATGGGCCGAATGAAACTTTTCAGGCTCAGTTTCTCTGAAAATCTTCCTTAGGATTCGGTTTTTCAACCCTTTAATCGTTCAAAAAATCTTTCAATTTTTCAAATTTATACATCTTGACTCTACGGCCTACGCCTTACGGGAAAAATAATCCTAGGTCATTAGTGTATATGTAATTCTATATTTAATTAGGTACCTCAACATTTAACTGGTATAGGTACTTTTTCCGATTTTTGAAAATTTGGGGAAAACTTTCGAAATTGGACATTTTACTTAGATTTTCTTGAGTAAGGTGACCATTCCCCCTAACTCGGATTCGTTATGCCTCTATTTGTCAAAAAAAAAAACGTTGGAAGAAGTCAAAACGTTCTAGCTAACGAATTTCAGTTTACTAGAAATTGTGAGATATTGACCTTTACCTTTACGGTCTTCTCGCTCGACTCCTCACTGTAAATGTGCATTTTGGAGTTAAAAAAATCTACATATATCAAATTTTTCGAATTTTATTGATATCTTTGAGAAAAAAATAATATGAAGACCATGTATCGCATACAGGGTTGCCCACTTGCCCTTCGTTCTTCTGTGTATAGTACCTTTAATATTAATTTTAAGACAAAAGGTCAAGAGACATTTCTTATTCAGATGTCCTCCCAGCAAACACATTTATATAAAAATACATATAAATTATATAAGAGCTTTTTAGATTTATATAAAACTGGAAGAAAAATAAGAGATATTTAATGTCAGGATGTCAGCAATTTTCAAAATAATATACAGGGTGATTCATTAAGAATGTCCAATCTCTGAATTGTAGATTCCAGACCTCAAAATATGATGATTCTGCCCAACATGCCTTATACAAATATTGCTAGTTTCCGAGATACCGGGTGTTTAAAGTTTAAATATGAATTTTGATTTTCGCAATAACAATTAATTAATGTGATTAAAAATAATAGACAAGGGTTATTTGATATGAAGAGATCTTTGCGAAAACGGATCATAAATAATAGTTTATTGTTGTTACACATTTAGAGAATAAATTTTTTTTTTAAATTAAAATTTATTGAACTGTTTAGAAGCAAATAACTCGATAACTGATCGAGTTACACGAATCAAACAAGAGTAACTTTTTTTTGTAGAATCTAACGCTTTTCCATATTTTATTATTAGTTTGCTAATAGTTCAGCCGAAAAAATTTTTGCTTAGATTTACTAAACACAACCAAGTATAACTAGCGCCCTCTATTAGCAATGCTAAATTAGAGTCCAAATTGGCAATCCTCATGCAAAAAAAGGTAAAACTGCCAATTTTCAAAAAGAAATTGTGAAAAAATAGAAAGTTATTGCGAAAATCAAAATTCATATTTAAACTTTAAACACCCGGTATCTCGGAAACTATCAATATTTGTATAAGGCATGTTGGACAGAATCATCATATTTCGAGGTTTGGAATCTACAGTTCAGAGATTGGACATTCTTAATGAATCACCCTGTATATGTCTATTAGATGTAAATTCTTCTATATCTGTAATACATGAATTTATATACGTTTTATGTATATTTTATGTAATATTCACATAAAAAATATTAGTTGTAAAAGTGTTGCGATGACCAAATGGCAGCTACTCCAGCATAATGTAATTATTACCAATGTAAAAAATTATTTAACCAGTTTCATACAAAAAAATGGAAAAACTACATTTTTGCGTGCAACTGTACCTACTTTTAATAAACTTAATTCTTGGGCGAACCCGTTTTTACCTGAACTGAAAGCGGACAGTTTATTATGATATAATATACTTGCTTGAAAAGTTTCCCTTAACCGGATTCGAACCGTTGCGGGTGGGCGTTGCAAATTCCGAAATCCGACATGTGTTTTCTTTGTATCCGACATTGTACCACTGCGCTAATCTGAAACATTCCTTTTTTTATTTCGTTCTTCCTAACTTTGCGCTGTTTCGCGAGTTTAAATTATGTTTGATTATATCGTTGAGTGAAGTCTTATTCAATGATTATACCTACCTTTATGTTAAAAATGACCAGGATTTAATTTATTTTATATTATTTATTTTCTATATAAATTAGACGCATTTTAGTCGATACGGATCTAATATTAAAGGTACGTGAACTACAATTTTTGGCGTTATAGAAAATCCGCGCGTGCGATTAATTATGCGGCGCAAATAGAAACGGACTTTTATTTTCGACAATATAATATATGTAATGATAATTTATAATTATATTTACAGAAGGCATACATAAAAAATATATAATACTTCCTACATACATATAAGATTTTACATATAACGTACACAAATCTAATCATATAAATATGACAGCACATAAATTTCATGGGTAATATGTAATTATCTATATGTATATATTATATGAATTTCTGTATACAGAATATCCGTAAGTTTCTATACTATTATGTAAAATATACGTAATCTGTGACATACGGTTTATATAACTTTATTAAAGAACACTTACATACTTGATATATAAAAAAGCATATGTAGGCCGTAGGGGTATTTACTTCAATCTTATACATATATGTTGTATGTATATTTTATATGTGTGTTTGCTGGGCTTGTTTACAACCTAAAAATATTTTGATACAAATAGTCTTATTGTTTGTTGCTTCCTTTAATTTTATTTTCAGAATTTGGCGAAAAAACAAAATACATAAGTCAAACTAAGGTTATTATCTCGGAAACTATTACCTTTAGATATAGGACATTTAACAAAAATCAAAGCTAACTTAAAAAGCAGTTCATTCATGAAAAAATGTACAGGGTGTTCCATTTAAAATACTCTACTTGTGGCATTTTTTCTGTGGTCGTTAGAAAAAATTCGGTACGTCCCTTTTGCAACAAATTTCGTTCAAAATCAGCATATCGAGAAATAAAACGCTCTTTTGTTTGTGATAATCTCCAATTTTGTTGCTCTGCTGCCAATGATTGAATAGTTATAATTTTTTTACTGATTGTTGATTTCGGCGACAATTTTTAAAAAACATTTATTTTCTCCTACATGAGTTGACTTAGGTAGGTGAAAGGCTAAACTAACTTGGTCTAGAATCGAATATGGATTTCAAAAATATAAAAATCTATAGGGTGTTCCATTTAAAATAATCAAGTACGATCCTGTACAGATGAACCCGAGAGCAGTGCGGGCCTAAAAATATTTTTAGGTTGTAAACAAGGAAGATCTGAATAAGAAATGGCTCTTGACTATGAAATAGTATAGTAAAGTATAAGTGGATAAACAGGTCTTTAAAACACGCGCGAGTTTTCAAGCACGACGGCGTAGCCGGAGTGCTTGAAATAGAGCAAGTGTTTTAAAGACCTGTTTATCCACGAATACTTTACGCTATTTTTTTTATTGGTTCACTTTGAAGTCTGGTATTAAACTGAAAATAAGAACAAATAATGTGAAATGGATGAATTCCTAATATGAAATCAGTATACCTTTCGTTGTCATGGGAATGAGAAAAACGGAAATTAATTTGCAATCTGTCATTTTATTTGACGTAACAAAGTACACTTGTCAGATCAATAACCAATAACAATTCACGTTTTTCAAATTGATGATGATGCCATATGGCAACTTTTAAAACACGCGCGTTTTTCAAAGCGCGATTTAAACACGCTGGGGCGTGGTTTAAAACGCTAAAATAGGACACCAATAAAAAAAATGATGTTTAAAGTAAGACTTTCTACAAGCAATATTTTGCACCACGACAATGCTACGCCACATTTTGTCAACGTAATAAGAGAAAATTTGTAACAAAAGAAGTGAAGGATTTTAGAGCATCCAATCCAGATTTTCTTTAGGCCGCTAAAAAAGGTAGGTAACTGTCTTTAGTCAGACTCAAAAGTGGAAAACGCTGTCGCTGTGAAAAAATTCTTCAAGTAGCGGCCATAAGGATTTTGTGAGTTAATGGAAAGTAAAATTTCTGTAACAAAAACGCATTATTACATCAGATTTTAACATGGAGCAGCATATCAGAAAATACTAAAAAAAGGTGTAAGAGTCTTGTTTTCATACTGATATCATAGCTGTGATAGAATTATGTAAATTTGATTCACGTGTAAGTACATAACATAATGTTTACAAAATCACGTACTCGTTTAATGTTTTATTGCCTTGCCAGACACCCGGATATCGTTTAAAACATGTAATTAAGTCGTCTAGAAGAGATAATCTATTTTAAACGTATCTACTACTTCTTTTCTGCCCTTTTGACCGGATGCTACGGATCAATGTAACAGAGAGCATATTATTCATTCATGACCATCTGACTTAGCATTGAATTGAATTTTTTTTCTTATTATTTTTTATTTATAATATTACGAATACTACGAGTTTACTTTTACTGTGATAAGCATTTATTCCCATTATAAACATCTTGGGTGCTAATTATTAATCTTTATAGTAGGAGATAATAAACATGACCTAAGCAAAGCTTAACAGTGAACGAGTGAAGAACTGAAGAATCGGAAAATTCTACAACAAAGGTGTAGATACAATTAGCTTTACAAGGAGGGGAAGCTTAGAGGGCTACTACTACCTATATCTTTTTTGAATTGCAATACGTCTATTTTGCTGATAATAGTGTTGAAGTACTAGACAGAATAATGACGGAACAAGGAAAATTGTTTGTAATTTATTACGAGTACTAAAATCATGAATAATCCTAGCAAACACACATATAAAATATACATATACATACAACATAAAAATTGAAGTAAATACCCCTACATATGCTTTTTTATATATCAAGTATGTAACCATTCATTAATAAAGTTATATAAACCGTATGTCACACATTACGTATATTTTACATAATAGTATAGAAACTTACGGATATTCTGTATACAGAAATTCATATAATATATACATACAGATAATTACATATTACTCATGAAATTCATGTGCTGTCATATTTAAATGATTAGATTTATGTACGTTATATGTAAAAACTTATATGTAAGAAGTATTATATATTTTTTATGTATACCTTCTGTAAATATAATTAGAAATTATCATTACACATATTGTATGGTCGAAAATAAAGTCCGTTTCTATTTGCGCCGCATAAGTAAACGCACGCGCGGATTTTCTATAACGCCAAAAATTGTAGTTCACGTACCTTTAATATTAGATCCGTATCGACTAAAATGCGTCTAATTTATATAAAAAATAAATAATATAAAATAAATTAAATCCTGGTCATTTTTAACATAAAGGTAGGTATAATCATTGAATAAGACTTGACTCAACGATATAATTTATATGGAACTGCTTAAATAATTTTTTACATTGATAATAATTACATTATGCTCGAGTAGCTGCCATTTGATCATCGCAACGCTGTTACAACTAATATTTTTTATAAAATATACATAAAACGTATATAAATTCATGTGCTACAGATGTAGAAGAATTTACATCTAATAGACATACACAATATGTATATTATATGCCAAATATTGCTGACATCCTGACATTCATTATCTCTTATTTATCTTCCAGTTTTATGTAATTCTAACAAGCTCTTACATAATTTGTATGTATTTTATATATAAATGTGCTTGCTGGGCTTCTAATTCTCATACGACCGTCGTGTATTTCTAAAAAAAAATCTAGCTCCGTCACAAAAGATAACATATGACGCCATTCAAGATACCAATATGAGATCTTTCATTGTACCATTGTAACCCGTTACTGACGATAAACTGTTCTAAGGGCTACATGGGGACAATCTTCACCAAACCATCAGTCACCAATTGCCCGAGTAGAGAAAAATCGGTCAGTTGTCTTAAGCGACGATCTTGACGCTCATTCGTTCTTTTTGAAGCTCCGGTTCAAGCCATCATTCTTCAAGAAAGTGTTTTTTGTGTGCAGACCTATTTGTCGAACGTCCGCGCATGTAGCGAGCCTTCCGTTGAAGGTTTAATATCGCTCACCGCGGTCGAATTTCCGAGCGAAATTGAATTATTGCGTGGGTTAATGCATTTCAGGATACCAGAAGTGTGTCCACGATAAGAAGGGGGCCTCGTAATACCGTCACTAACAGAGAATGTGTAAAAAACAGAATATGCGCTATTGGAGTGATACGAATCGTAGGGAGCTACAGCAAAGGCACTTCGATAGGGTGATAGTATATGGTGTGCAAGTGCAATGTCAAGAATTGGTATGTACCATCGGCCCTTCCTTTTTGGAACAACAAAAATCGAGGGGCTACAGTCAATTCTGCACGTTACCAGAGTATGATCCAGAATTTTTTCTTGCCACAATTTGATGAGATGGAACTGGAAGACGTCTGGTTTCAGCAGGATGGAGTCACAGCCCACACAACAAGGCCGCTTTACATGACTTTTTGCGAGATAGACTCCCCAGCAAACAGACATATAAAATATACATACAACATATATAAGATTGAAGTAAATACTCCAACATATGTTTTTTTATATATCAAGTACCTAGTAAGTGTTCTTTAATAAAGTTATATAAACCGTATGTCACAGATTACGTATATTTTACATAATAGTATAGAAATTTACGGATATTCTGTATACAGAAATTCATATAATATATAGATAATTACATATTACCCATGAAATTTATGTGCTGTCATATTTATATGATTAGATTTATGTACGTTATATGTAAAATCTTATATGTAAGAAGTATTACATATTTTTTATGTATGCCTTCTGTAAGTATAATTATAAATTATCATTACATATATTGTATTGTCGAAAATAAAAGTCCGTTTCTATTTGCGCCGCATAATTAATCGCACGCGCGGGTTTTCTATAACGCCAAAAATTGTAGTTCACGTACCTTTAATATTAGATCCTTATCGACTAAAATGCGTCTAATTTATATAGAAAATAAATAATATAAAATAAACTAAATCCTGGTCATTTTTAACATAAAGGTAGGTATAATCATTGAATAAGACTTCACTCAACGATATAATCAAACATAATTTAAACTCGCGAAACAGCGCAAAGTTAGGAAGAACGAAATAAAAAAAGGAAAGTTTCAGATTAGTGCAGTGGTACAATGTCGGATACAAAGACAACACATGTCGGATTTCGGAATTTGCAACGCCCACCCGCAACGGTTCGAATCCGGTTAAGGGAAACTTTTCAAGCAAGTATATATATCATAATAAACTGTCGGCTTTCAGTTCAGGTAAAAACGGGTTCGTGCAAGAATTAAGTTAATTAAAAGGACAGTTGCACGTAAAAATGTAGTTTTTCCATTTTTTTGTATGAAACTGCTTAAATAATTTTTTACATTGGTAAAAATTACATTATGCTCGAGTAGCTGCCATTTGGTCATCGCAACGTATTTACAACTAATATTTTTTATGTGAATATTACATAAAATATACATAAAACGTATATAAATTCATGTACTACACATATAGAAAAATTTACATCTAATAGACATATACATATATTATTTTGAAAATTGCTGACATCCTGACATTAAATATCTCTTATTTTTCTTCCAGTTTTATATAAATCTAAAAAGCTCTTATATAATTTATATGTATCTTATATACAGGGTGGCCCATTGGAAAGGTAACACGCCTGTTTTGGGACCAGTTTCTTAAAAAAACGCTCGGGCACGTCGATTTTCTATTTTTGGGGGACAACTTTTGATGTCAAATTTGACTTTGTCAGGTCAACCCCCTAGGCCCAGCAACCCCTAACTCAAGAATTTAAATAAGGAAACGTCTTTTAATTCTCTATGTCAGCGTTTCCCAAACTTTTTTGATCGCGGCCCGGTACGGGGTTTTAAAATTTTTGGCGACCCCATTTATTTAAAAAACAAATCTTATTTTTTAATTAAAAATTTAGTTAATTGTTTGTTTACTTTATTTCATACACAAAAATTTCAAAATAATTATATAAGAAAAATAAAAGTAATTAAAATTATATTAATTTAAAACTAGTAAATGAAGTAAACTACTTTAGCAGCACAACACGCGGACGCGGGCGATAAAGCTATGTGAAAGAGTACAAATGCACACTTTTCCACTATTCTATAACGTATAATTGATGTAAAGAAACTAATAGGTACCTACTTAAAATTTTTTTTTTGTGTTTTTACAATTTTCTTGCGTGACCCGGCAAAATTTTTCTACGGCCCGGTGCCGGGTCGCGACCCACACTTTGGGAAACGCTGCTCTATGTGACAGTATGAATGAAAATTAGTTTTATTCAATTTTAATTAATTCAATTAACTAAGGTGGGGGTGTTGTTTAGGAAAAATCCTGAAACACGCCACATTTGACCTATTGAACGGCACATTTCAGAATTTTTCCTAAACAACTCTCACCTTCGTTAATCTAGAGGGTGCTTTTCATGGGGGTGGAAAAAAATTGAATAAAACTAATTTTCATTCATACTGTCGAATAGAGAATTAAAAGACGCTTCAAATGAGGGGTCGCTCAACACCCTTTCCCTATTTAAATTCTTGAGTTAGGGGTTGCTGGGGTTAGGGGGTAGACCTGATAAGGTCAAATTTGACATCAAAATGTGCCGTTCAAAAGGTCAAAAGTGACGTGATTCAGGATTTTTCCTAAACAACACCCCCACCTTAGTTAATTGAATTAATTAAAATTGAATAAAACTAATTTTCATTTGTACCTACTGTCGAATAGAGAATTAAAAGACTCTTCAAATAAGGGGTCGCTCGACTCCTTTTCCCTATTTAAATTCTGGAGTTAGGGGTTGCTGGGGCTTGGGGGTTGACCTGACAAAGTCAAATTTGACATCAAAAGTTGTCCCCCAAAAATAGAAAATCGACGTGTCCGAGCGTTTTTTTAAGAAACTGGTCTAAGTGTCCTAAAACAGGCGTGTTCAATGGGCCACCCTGTATAAATGTGTTTGCTGGGTCCCTGGTCTTCTGATTTTTTCTTGTGGGGATACCTGGTGTACAAAATCGTGCCAGTACTCTGGAAGCTCTCAAAAACAACAAGAAGCGTGTCACTGATGTACCTACTTTTACATTTCCTTAATATGTGACATCTTTGTTGAAAACCCTGTAAACTTACATTTCCCATGTTAATGATTTAATGAATCAGGAAACATTAAAAAATTTCGTAACGATCTGCGTTTTATTCCATTTTCAAATCCGTGCATCTTCCACGCCCCACCCTGTAACTATTCAAGATATTTGTACACGACACTGATTGAAAAGGGGAATTTTCTTGTTACGCCAATGGTTGTGTAATATATCCACGTCCACCTGTACTAAAAAAAATGTACAAATACAAATAACAACGAAGAAGTGTCCAAAAGGGCAAAGTTTAAACAATTAACATGTTTATTTTAATAAATAATAATTAATTTGACACCCCGAACTATTATAATGGCACATAATATATTTAAAGCTGTGATATTGGGTGCACCCGCTTCAGGAAAAGGGACAATAAGCTCACGAATTATAAATAAATTCAATTTCGAGCACATTTCGGTGGGCGACCGTCTCAGATTACAAATCAAAAACAACACAAGTAACGGACACACGTAGCAAAAGTGGATTTAACTAGGAAAATTGTTCATTTGTAGAATTGGGAGTCGAAGCAAAAAGATACGTGGAAAACGGTAACCTTCTACCCGATTCTTTAATGACTAAGTTTGTCAACAACGAACTTAAACACGCAAACAAAAATTGGTTATTAGACGGTACGAATTGATTGTGTTCTCGTCCCAAGTACAAATCGTTTGTTGTATTTCAGGCTTTCCACGTACGTTACCTCAAGCCCATTCCTTGTGGGAATCGCACAAACTCGACATCGTTATCAACTTAAATGTTCCTTTCGATGTCATAATCGATCGTGCCAAAGGTCGATGGATACATTTATCGAGCGGACGTGCTTACAATTTAGATTTCAACGCGCCGAAAGTTTTCGTAAGCGTCTTTGGCTATAATATATCTGCGGGGTAGTTATTCGTATTTTGTAGGGAAAGGATGATGTAACGGGCGAACCGTTAATACAACGTGAAGATGATCAACCCGAGGTCGTAAGGAAAAGGTTAGAAGTGTATCAGGAGATAACGAGACCCGTAATTGAATTTTATCAAACGACGGATATCTTACAACATTTCGAAGGGAGAACTTCCGATGAAATATGGCCTAAGGTTGTAAATTGTTTAAATGCGTATTTATCGGACAAAAGAATCTTTGTCGAAAATGTTTAATCTCGTCGTGATTATTTTTGATATAAAAATCATTTTATATAGGATATTCGTAATTTTATAGTAATTATATTTGTATTTTCTTTATATGAAAGAAATTTTTGCTTTTTTCTTGCTGTTTTCTGTACATATTTCCCTTATTGCAATAGTTTGGTACAGTTATGTAAACGTTATTCGGTCACATAGCAAGCATTTCACATGTTATAGGTATTTTTATCATTGACATGTGACCTCTCAACCTCTCACTGGTAATAACTTATATGTGTTACTAATCATTATGGCCTAATTAAACTGTGGCACACCCCAAAGGTTATTCCTATCTCAACATTATATGATTAATAAGAAATACCCACTCCAACTACTAATTTTCCACAAAAGTATCGTATATTTCCCTTTGGAACAAAAAAATACATTACAAAATGTGTGAATTAGCAATAACTATGAATCTATTGATAATTACTACAATATTCCAAACACCCAAGGATACACCTGGAAACATTCACAGAAACACAAATTGATCACATATTACCTACTGACAAATAAGAATGTGAAAGAAGTAATAACAGACTCAAGACCATACAGAGGGGCAAATGGAAACACTGATCACTAATTTAGTGCTTATAGTTATAACATTGAATAACGAATATTCATATTCGTTATTCAATGGTTATAATGACAATGGAGGACAAAGGGATGCAAAAAAAAAACAAAAACCGAATACTCGTTAAGAAGCAATGATGACCAATAGAGAAACTTAATAAAGGTATGAAGAAGCCATAGAAGAGAGCGACGATGAAAGGCGAAAGATGAAGTTATGAAGTATAACATAAATGACGGAGACTTAAAAACATTATCAACAAGGTAGGGATAGCTGGGGAATAAAAATAAAATCGGCGAGCTGTACAAGAATATCAGAAATACAGCAATAAATATTTTGGTAATTGTTTAGAATCTATTTCAACAAGAAAATCTGTAACATATAATGGGCGCAAGTCACTAATTGTTTAAAAATTCAATAAATAAATTAATAGCAAGTGTAAAAACTTGGCGCGTTTGTTAATAGGTGGCGCTGTCATAAAATTGGATCTGGATCCAGAGTCAGTAGATTAACAGAGTACCGCAAGCCTTTTGGATCTATAGCCCCTAGAAACACCAATCTTGACAAATTCAAGCAACCCATTTCGAAGTTACAGAATTTTTTCTACTAACACGTAATTTAGTTCCCCCTCCCTTTATTTTGACAGCAATCGTAAAAATTCATTAAACAAAGTTTTACATATTGATCACTAGTTTACAATGAATATATTTTTTTAAATACCTTACTGAGGAAAATTGTCCGAAAAATGGGAATTTCAAATTGAAATCAGTGAAACGCCCTCTGGCGGCAATGGTAGGAAAATGAAAATAATTTCCAGCATTTTCTCTTGGCCACATTTATTATAAGATTTTTTATTTCACTGTTCTATCTCAAATAGTTTCCGAGTTATGGCCGGCCTCCTTTCTTAGTTGTACACCCTGTACATTCTTAAACACGATTGCTCCCAGAGTGAAAACAAAATATATCTTGCTTTCACTTTCTTCGCTCATCTACTCCCTCTAAGATCTATGATACTATGTGTTTCTAGGGACTATAATTGGATCTATAGCCCCTGTAGTTAAATGGATCGATATTTACACGCAATACCGTGTAGAGTTTCTGGTCCTCTCGTCGGACGCGTCTCCGGGCGGTGGATGGGGGAATTTCCACCACCCAAGGGGCAAGTAAAAAGTGAGAAAAACTACGAATGAAAATATACGAAAGGGAAGCAAAAAATGCAAACTATTGAAAATAGAATACAAACAACTCCAGGAGGCATATAGCAAAGTAACAAGTGATGTTTACTACGAGTTGAAAGAAAAATGGAGGAAGACTGAAAAGCAGTTACAAGAAAAGGAAAGGTAAAGAGATCATGGAAGAGAAGAAAAAGGAGAAGACACAGTAGTGATCCAGAAGCAGGAAAGAGACCCTACGATTGGACATAGAAAAGAAAGGGGATGAAATAACGCAATAGCACATGGATCAATATTTTCAAGAAATATTTATGCGCATGTTTGTCTTACAAAAAGCGTTCCATATTTTTAATTTGTTTGTTCCTACATCGTCTTCCTTTGTATCGACTTATCGAGTTTGTATTCTACTTTTTCCAAATCAATCATGGATTATATACAACTTGCATTAACATTTACCTATGTGTAGTACAACGACTCTTACAGGTTATCCTCCAGTATGTAAAGCCAAGTAAATACCACTGTTTTACTGATGTAGAGCTAATCTTTAAGCGATATTAAATTTACGAAAATGAATGCTTCTCTTTGACCTACTGTGCTTAGGTTGAAAAGTGGTTTAGCATCCGGCAGCGGATTCAACATTTTCACTATAAGAAAGTTTTACCAGACGACCAAGAAAAGCTATAACATAATAAGCGCTAGTCCCTAAATTCGCATAAATAAATAATATCAAAATGTCAAAACTTGACGGATTTGTCTATAGGTGGCGCTACCATAAAAAAATTCAAATACTGTTACCATATCATTAAAAAGGCTCGATATTTACAAGTAATGGCGTGAAATGGATCAATACGTCCAAGAAAATATTTATGGGCATTCTGGTCTTACAAATACCGAAAGAACGTGTATGGTTTTGTTTTTACCATGGAATGATTTTCAAGTCAAAATTTAAGGTAATCCTTGTTATTATTTCATTATTAAATAGTTAAACGTACAAAACGCGTTATTATGAATGGTTACCCACAATAATAATACATTAATCAATGAATAAATAACATTAATAATTCACAAACGTGCACCAACAAAACAATTTAGGTGACACGAACATGGAAGAAGCCGACGCGTGTTCGTGTGACTGGATTGTATTTAAGATAGTGCGTTAGTTGTCTATGACTGTGCTAACACTGTGCTAAAGCCACAGTATACCCCAGAAGTGTTTTATTTATGGTATACCCTATATACTATGCTAAAACGTTGCTCTTCTCACTCACTGACCTGTATCTTAAAGGACTGAGCATTCTAATGATCCCCTCCACTATTTTTGAAGCAATTGAAAACCGGTATTTTAAGGTGCCAATTAGTAATTTAGGTTTGTTGTGTTGGTGATTATTGGTAACACTGTAACTAATGTTTTTATTTACATAAACATAACCTTGTTTCATACGTAGTATAAACTACGTTTATGCATTGCAATAAAATACAATTTTTAATAATTTACGTTTTTAAATAATTATGAGCCTGTAATTATACTACTTTTCACCAGATATTAAGCATATAGGTTAGAACAAGCTAAACTGTAACAGCTGATACCAGTACTACCAACACATTATAAACACCCGAGCTACCATCATTATATAACTAACGCACTAGTTGGCACCTGCAGTAACTAATATTTAGGTGGGGCTTGTTTGCTTCAATGTTGTATTGAAAAATGCTCAGTCCTTTATGATACAGGTCAGTGTTCTCACTGCCATAGAATACGGATTGACTGCTAACTTCACTCTACACTAATATTTGTTTTCATTAAGTTGGCAACCCCAATCCCCAATGTCCCCAATATATTTTCAATTTTATGCAATCATTTTTGTACGTCATTTAATTGTTTTTATTTTTTCGTTTCTTAAATAATAGAACAAATTATAATGAGTAACGACAAAAAGGGAGAAAATATAAAAGTTAGCGATGAGGGTGACGAAGAATTATCACAACTTCTCGATAGTAAGTAAGGGTGAGATACCTAACCTTTATATTTAACAACTATCATAGGCGCATTAAAGGATTTCTCGAAGGAGGAAGTAAAACCAACTCCAACCCTCGAAGAGAAAAAAGACACCGAAACGGGAAATGAATGGTCAGACGAATTTGTGCGTCAAGCCGCAGAACAGTTTGAAAGTGATATGGCAAACTTGTTAAAAGAATCGGGTGCTTGTGCGAATGTAACGTCCGATCAAGTTCAACAAAGTTTCCAACAAATGGCCGGTTAGTAAAAAGTATTTTGTGACGAGATTACGAAACATTCATTTTAGCCGCAGCGGCCGCTGCAGTATCGAATACACACGAGGGACAGCCAGATAGCGATTTTTCCGCATCAATTACGCAGGCGTTAAAAGGTTTAACGGAGGGTACGGAAAATTTACAAAACCCTTTTACCGAAGCCGATTTAATGTCGATGTTCGGCCAAAGCGCCGAAGGTGATCAAAATGCTTTTGTGCCGTTCATGCAGGGAATGATGCAAAGTTTGTTATCGAAGGACGTCCTTTACCCAAGCCTAAAGGACATTCTAAATAAGTATCCGGCATGGATGGAGGCAAACGGAGGTTCACTTCGAGTGCCGATCGACAACGGTATGAAAACAGCAAGAATTAATGACCGAAGTTTGTGCAGCGTGGAAAAGAATCAGACGGTGACACTAAGAGTGATAAGAAAGCTCGTTTTGAGAACGTTTTGACACTTATGCAAAAGGTTTGTAAATCGTTAAGCGAAAAGGGAGGTAAATTTGTTTTTTTATAGTTACAGGATTATGGGCAACCTCCGACTGACTTGGTGGGCGATTTAGGTCCATCTATACCATTTGATGCTCAAGGAAATCCCAATTTAAATCAGTGCAGCCTTATGTGATTTTTTTAGAAAAATTTGTTTATTTGTTGCTATATATTTATCGATACTTTGTATACAAATTTAGGAATAAATTTCATTTGTGATTGTTTTAGTTATGAAATTTCCTATAACAAAATCCTACTTTTTTCTTCACTACCATGTAACATTTACTGTTGTTCAATTATTCTTCAACAGCCGAAATTAAGATATGATAGATAATAGTTAGGGAGCTGGTGGCAGTAATTTTTATATGATTTCATCGTCTGACAGAGGTAGATAATATTAGAGTACTAAGTAAAATAATCATTTTAAACAATTTCTGAATTTCTGCCATTCACTAATTATTGCAATATCAAATAGGAGCTTGCGAAAAATGTTAGTAAAAATAAGTGTCATAAACGATATGATCGCCACAGTATAAAGACAAGTAGCATTAAACTGTGTTATCGCTTCTGTTGACAGTTTTAATAACTTGTATTTAATATACAAAAAGATTAATGCTAGTGGCAGAAGTTTGTCCTGCTGTGTTTTAGAGTAATTAATTTGTTTTCTAATTATGATATATAAAAAAATAAATTACTTCATCGGCAGGCGGATTAGAATAATTATTTATTATAAGAGATTAAGAGGGGCAATTCATTTTTGTAGTACCGTAGATCGCGGCACTATACACAATTTTCTACGTAATTTTTATCAAAATCTTGCAAAATTTAGACTGGAAAAGGACCCAGTGTGATAGTTCAGGTTGTCTTCTAGTGGTTGATACAAATTGCGGTAAAACTTTCATTACAAATTAGGCGTAATTAAGAATTAAACATTTAAACATTACAAAAAATTTGTTGAATTTAAAATAAGAAATGGTTCAGCGGGTAGCTAAAAGTTAACTGAATCATATACTAAAAGGCCAGTATTTAAATACGTACCATAAGCCCAAATTTTCGACAAAAGTATCGAAAATGGTGACGTCACAATTTACTGGCATTTTATCGCACAATTAGTGCAGCTATTATCTGATAGATGTCGCAATCTCACAATTTAAGAGTGAAATCCCAAAATGAAAACTGTTGGTGACGGTGAGTTTCATACCGTTCTAAGAAAGACGAAGTTATAAACATGGGATATACGTACGTGTAGATCAAATTAAACTGACGTGTAGCAACATTTACGAGAACCATCGGCGTTATGACATGAAATCTGATACTTGATTATAAAAGACAAACATGCTTATTTATTACAATTACAATAGTCATTTCATCTGTATTTTATAAAAGGGATGTCCTGAACAGTATCTACGATATTTGAGAAACTGGAAAATTGTAATTGATGCTATGTTTACGAATTCATACTGCTATATAGTTGTATCTAATTAATTATCATTGAACAGCTCATGTATATATCTTCAATAAGGAAATCAATTACTTACCTATTGGCCATTGAAATTATTGTATTACAGGGTGTCTTTAAATTTTACGAATACTGATTATTCGTAGTAGCTCTATGTATTTGTAGCAGCTACCTCATAATTGAAATCGTATGCATTCGGCACTTTTATAGACAAACTTGTAATACTCACAATCGCCGATATTTTGGACAAGGCCGCACAAAGTAGTATTGCCGCTATGTACAAGTCCCCCATCGCAAAATTTATTTATACTGCGAATGAAGTTACTATTGTTTGTAATAAAATCGTTGAGTATTAAGTTCTTTATTCAATGATAAAACAATAAAACATACTACATCTGACCGTTGATTGAAATATGACCGACAGTTGAGAAGCGACAAAGGCAATATTTGGTTGTTGGTAATTCAAATTCTTCAAAGCCTGTAGCTAAATAGGATAACCCCTCTGATAAGTAGGGCCATATATAAATTAGCCCCTTTGGATACACTCAGTGCCGGATTACCCATTAGGCGGAGTAGGCAATGGCCTATGGACCCCACGCTTTTAGGGGCCCCGTAGCATTAGATTAAACTGTACATATATAATATAATACAGGGTGAGGGTTTTCCGATTTTTGGTGTAGGCATCTTGGAAACTAGCAGCGATAGAGAGACGATTAAAGGGGGAAAGAATTGCAGTTTTACCAGCTCAATTTAGTAAGCTTTTCGTTTTTTGAAAAAATGCATTTAACTAGGTATCTCAAAAAAATGATTTCTTCGTTTTTTTGTTTAGTACCTACCGATAGTTGTTATTATTGACTTTAGAAAAAAGGTATAAAGGGAAAAGTTGTAGATAATTATGGGGCTCAATAATACAGTTCGGTCGTTGATTGGGGAAAAACTCTTTAGTCAATGGTTCGGTTCAATCAAATCTTTTATTTAAGTTCTAATTTTTGAATTATGACAAAAACGTGTGTTTTTTCTAATGGAAGCCTGATAGTTGGCCATAACTTTATAAAAAAGGCCCTTTTTCAACGATTCTAACTATACCTATATTACTTGACATACTTATTTTCATAAATTATGGCCATTTTTTGTTAGAATCGTTGAAAAAGGGCCTTTTTTATAGTCATGGCCAACTATGGTTTCTATTATACCTCCTTCCTACACATTTTTTTCAAATCAACAATTACACAGATCTATAGGCACGAAACAAAAAAACGAAAAAATGTGTTTTTTTAGAAAATCTCATAAATTGGGCTGGTAAAATTGCAATTCTTCCCTCATTTAGTCATATCCCTATCTCTCCCTATAGCTTCCAAGATCCCGATACTAACCATCGGAAAAAACTCACCCTGTATATATACAAGGAAATCCTTAAATGAAGAAATTTTGATTACACGAAAGAAATGTTTGATTGCAGTATTAAGAAATCTTGCTACGAATTTAAATTTGCTTAAATCGCCTTTTGACACTTTAGCGAGTCGCGTAGGGGTAAGTAAAAGCTCAAAAAATATATTTCGAAAGTCTACATTAGGCCTTGGTTATAATAATAATTATGCTTATTTATATTTTATGTTTTTGTTGATAATTTGTTTTTTTGGTGTACCTAATGAAATTATATTCCTAAAGCTGTTGTGTAATAAAATCATATTCGTAAAATTTATTAGGTAGGTGACAGGGCCTCGATATTTCGACTGCCTAAGGGCCTCCATCTTATTTAATCCAGCACTGGATACACTGAAAGTGCAGTCTGCAGTGTAAACTATGTTTGGGATTATTCGAGTAGGTACTTATTTTATCGAGTAAAGTATTACCCACTATGCAAAAATTCATCGCAGTAACAGCTCAGTATAACGTCACCCAGTTACAGTGCGACGTTAGCATTGAAGTACTATTAACATCGCGTTAACGTTGCAGCAACATTACAAGTTCGCGCCAATAACGTCGCACTGTAACATCGCAAACGCTACATTCACGCGATGTTACGTAAACGTCTACATTTCGAATTGTCGACGTTAATACGATGTTTAATTGTGAACGTCCTGACCTGACCATATTCTGTCAAATATTCATTGAACACCAAAAAAGGGTAAAAAACTACATTTTTACGTTCATTACACAATCCGTATTTTTACCTAAACTTGAAAAGGCGACCACTTTATTATGTTACCTTACCTACTCTTGTTTTGTTGGAAAATGTCCCTTAACCAGATTCGAACCTATGTAAGCAGGGTCTTCAAAATTCCTAAATACGACATTACCACTGAGCTATCTGAAACATACCTACTGGTTGGCTTTTCGTGCTTTACTTTGTAGGTATTCGTGTTAACAGTTTAAATTTTTTAATTTTTCTTGGAAGTTGATAACTTAAACTTCCCAGAACGTTATCAAATAGACTTTATATAAATATCAATCAAAAAACATTTCACTTATAACGTCATTGAGACATCTTTGTGACTTCGTCAAAGTAACGTCGCTTGAACGAAAGTATGTTGACATCGATGAAATGTTAAATGCTTTGTTTGATTACAACGTTGTTTTCTTATACATAAAATTAACGTTGGCTAACGTTGATGTTCACAAACATTTCACTTGTAACGTCTTTGAGACATCTTTGTGAGTTCGTCAAAGTAACATCATCGCTTGAACGAAAGTATGTTAACATCGATGAAACGTTAAATGCTTTGTTTGATTACAACGTTGTTTTCTTATACATAAAATTAACGTTGGCTAACGTTGATGTTCACAAACATTTCACTTGTAACGTCTTTGAGACATCTTTGTGACTTGGTCAAAATAACGTCGCTTACCTAAAGTGTGTTGACATCAATGAGACGTTAATGCTATGTTTGGTTACAACGTTGTTTTTTTACACACTAAATTAACGTTGGCTAACGTTAATGTAACATCTCTTGCTTAGTGGGTAGGTAATACCAGGTATTGAGGTATTACTAATATTACTATGTAGTACTTCAATTTTATTTTCCATTGTTTTCCAGTTTGTATTTTTAAAAAAAATCCGTCACTTTATTTTGGTTCTCCATAATTTGGCCGATCCCTAATTTATGCCGTCCTGGGCACCAGCCCTTAAAGCCACCCCTACATTCGCCACTGATTACATGACCTAAGGGTAAAAATAAGGCGCGTACCGAAGGGAAGTGCTCCCCCCCCAAATATTCATTAAAGGCTGAATCACTGTTTCTAAACACAAAGAATAAGAATAATAATGTTAATTTTGAGATTTCAGCTGTCATGGATGGACTGAGTGCCGATTTTTAGCTATATCTGGCTAAACATAAGTCCTACATCTGAATATACGTCCAAATAATAAATATCCTAAACAAAAATTTCAGGATGTATACGGGTCGATATATGTATAGAGAAACTAGGTACCTAATAAAAATGATTACACAGTTCGAACGTCCGTAATAATCCGACACCCATTCATAAAGATAACAGTTTTACATTACATAGGTACCTAGTTGGAATAAGCGCAATAAAAATCTAATAATTTCGTTTACATAGTGTCAGCATTCCGGTAAATCTAGGTTATCAACGTAATTGTTAAGCACGTCCTGTCTTATAATAGGTCAATTAAAATCAATAGATCAATTAAAATCGATCCCGAAGAAATACCTAATCAATCGTCTTGCGCGTTCATCTAGACGTCTTAACTTTGTTATTTAGATTATTATGGGAAGGTTGCGAGTATTTGAATTCTTCCAAGATTATTATTTAACAAAAATTGCTTCTTTTTATGTTGTTTTTAATGCTTGCATTGCAAATATTTTTTAATTTAGTGATAATGTGCATTCATGGTGACTACAATTACTGTAATTCATAACTGTTTGAGAGTCCTCTTTTCACAAAAAGCTCAACCACGAAAAGTACTGCATTAAGTTAACAAGCTTTAATTCTGTAAACCTTTATTAACTGAATCGCCATCTCATGTAAACTCTTACTAAACACACTTTGAATTGTCCCTCTTAAAATTACTTCTGCCGCTATTATATGATGATGTTGCATTAATAATCTGTATTACGGCAAAAATGCTTAAAAAAAAAGTAAAAAAAATTATAACATCGTTTCTGTCTTTAATGCCCGTTTTCACCGTACAAATTAAGGCATGCTTAAAGTTAAGCAGAACTTAAATACCATAGCAACCATTGTCTCAATAATCGTTACCATAGCATTTAAGTTCTGCTTAACTTTAAGCATGCCTTAATTTGTACGGTGAAAACGGGCATAAGTCTAATATTTCTATTAGTTATGGAAAGCATAAAAATGAAAAAGGCAGAAAAAATCGATACTGTCTTTTCAAAGACAGAAGTATTTTACTACAGAGGACAGCTGCAAGGGATGAGTAGAAATACACACTCACTAATTTTATTTGTGTACATTTGTTCGCATGGAAATGAAAGTTAGAAGGAATAGGTAGTTGGTTTAAAACAGGAAATGAAGGATATAGAGATAAATAATTACACAGCGAAAGAGAGAATAATAAATAAAGATTTAGATTTTAATGTATGTTTATCCTCAGATGAAGGAGAGATAATGGATGAAAGTGACGAAGAAAGCAATGACCCAAGTAGCAATGAATTAATATTGGCAAATTCTTGGTATCACATTGCACCATAATATTGGAATATTGGCCAACATTGTTTATATTCCACCAATATTGGCCCAATGTTGCAAATCCAAAGTTGAAACACGGTAATATTGGTTCAATATACAAAATGTTGAGCCAATATTGACCCATTATAGCAATTGTAGATTGACCCAATATCACATCAAAACATTATTGAACCAATATTGTTTTTCCACGTACTTGCTACTTTTCACAAGTAAATGCTGGTACAATATAAGAAATATTGTGCCAATATTGGCGCAAGTTGGCATTTATTGCATAGTGCCAATATTGGTTGTATTTAACGCGTCAATACTGCACCGTTCTAAGATTTCCTAGATTGACCCAATCTCTGTTCTCAATGTGGGACCAATATTGTTTTTCCACTTAATTGCTAAATTTTATTAGAAAAAATGGTATAATGAATTCAATATTCAGCCAATATTGGCGCAATTTAATATTTATTATATAGTGCCAATATTGCTTGTATATAATGTACCAATATTACACGCTCTAACATTTTCTAGATTGATCCAATCTAGTTCTTAATGTAGGACCAATATTGTTTTTCCACGTAATTACTACATTTTATAAGAAAAACGCGGTATAATGAATTGAATATTATGCCAATATTGGCGCAATTTAACATTTGTTATACAAGTGCCAAATACGTTTTGTTTTTAATAAATAACATACCTAACGTGTAATTTTTCGGTGTCAAATAAAAGGCCCAGAAATGAAGTGTTTTTAGAATTAGTCAATTTAACAATTTAATAGTTCATAACAATTAGTACAAAATAGCACCAAATTTTATATACCTAACTTTTTTTACTACAAACGAAATAACTGAATTAATTTTGTATTTTTCTGTAAACGCGTCTGTATTCTCAATAGTCAATATGCAATGCATGTACAGTGTCACAAAAATTGTAGGTACATATCTCATAATAAAACATTGATTATTTAATTGTAAACGTTTTATTGACTTAGATCACAATGGATGTATGACTGGTGAAAGAGATAACCATCAACATATTTTTACCTGACTTACTTACATTTTATTCCTCGTGTTATCGTTTATAGATATGACGTTGCGTGCCAAAGAGACAGAAATACCCAGTCGTTGAGGGTTACCTAACTTTGCTGTGGCTTCAGTGTTACTTAATGGACGTTTCCTTTTCAGTTGCGTATAGCGTACAGTTCAATGCATCATGGACTAAAATTGATCTAAGTAAATGAAAATGAAAGCGACTTAAATTTCCTACAAAATTATTTCTATACATATTTGTCAAATTTCGAATGGTTTTCGAGATATACTTACGTTAAACAAATCGATTTTACCTAGTCATAGACCGTAGTCGTCTAGACATCTACACAGTACTCATAGTTTTTCCTCAAGGCAAAACCACAGTCTAATCAAAACTGTGCAGTATAAGCCTTGAGGATTTCCTTTGAATGAGAGTGCCCCACACACGGACTGAGACACAGACCATTAAAAACATTAGGCGTTTTCTTTTTGCACATTGAGGTCGACTTAAGTCAGCTCTGTCAATAACACACCATTCGTTTTATAAAAATAATTTGACTCAGTTCTAAATAACTCTATTCATTTTAAAAGCTTTATTTAAGTTTTATATTAACCTGCAGAAATGTCTAATGACGCAAGTCACTTCAATCACGTGATGATTGTAACTTTACCTAACCCTGTGGCAATGCAAAAGAAAACACCACAGACCATTTTATTGGTATGTGGAAAACACCTATTAATGGTCTGTGGCACTGAACTTAAAATACTGGAATGCCAAAGAAGACAAATTAACTGATACAAATTCAATCTGCGCACGGGGCTCCCGATCATGCGCAGTTTGCCTTAATAACCCCGGTAATTTAAATTTTCTTACACAATTTATGTCAGGAAAAGGAACGGTTAACCTACGAGTAATTACTCGTAGGGTTGAACCGATTGTCATCATTTGTGCTAATATATGTATATTGTATTATATTTGGAATGTGTATAATGGTACTAAACCGTAAAAAAACAATCTCTACTTCGAGGTTAGGTGTATTTATATTTAGTGCAGTGGAAGAAAACTTTTTAAATGTAATGTAAGCTAAGCTTTGCACAGTGTTATTTACAATTACAATCCATCGAAGGAGAAGATCGAATCTTGCTCAACTAAGCCATAATGCATTAAGCAATCCATTGCCGTAATCTTAGTTTTAGCAGAAATGTAGGCAGTGACTAACTTACCTTCTTTTTCAACTGTATTAATGTTATCTTAATAACAAAAGTTAATACCTCAGCTAATAACTTCAGTTATTAAGTCGAAAACAGTAAAAAGTTCACCAGGTGCTAGTAGAATAATTAGAGGTAATACAAATAAAACATGTGTATACTCCTGAACAAAGTGTACAATGTGACTGTAAATTTGCAACAATTAACCTTGTGTACAATGAAAGGAAGTAAAAGAAACACGACAGTTAGAATTGTATATTGAAATGTACAAAATAAAATCGTATATAAATACAACTACTGGTTATGAAATAAAATTAATTTGAATAGGTCTTTCTGACTAATTCACCTCTTGTTGCCTCCGTTTGCCTTTTGGCTACGCTGAACCACCGAATTCGACAATAGCACCTGACAATTAATTTCATAAGCAATACTCTATGGGTTTCATCCATTATAGATGACTCCGCCAAACTGTGGTCATTTAAGGATAGAAAAATTTTTTCCTTAGATATTAATGCCATTGATGTTCCCAAAATAAAAAGTTCAAAAAAATTGTCGTCCCTTGGTAATTTGTTATTGCTTAAGTGAAGCATACATCTGATTTGTTTCTCTGCATGTAAACAAATTGTAAATACATTCTTCGATGGCTTTACCAATCCTCCCTTGGTTTTTCTATTTATTAATTGCATGCAGGAATCATCCATGAAGGAATCTGAAATACTCTCCAAGGCTAAAATGCACTCTATACATTTCAGTTTTTTTTTGGCCATTCTAACAACAAAACCGCTTATATATGCCACAATATTGTCCGTCAGTAATGAAGAGTCTGGCATTTCCTTAATTTCTGCCATTTCCATATCCTCTTCATCTTGTGTGTTCTCTATTGATAGACCATACTTCTTTAATAAAGAAACATCATTTAAAGTTATGGTTGGTGTGTCAACCTTTTTCAGTTCAGTGGAAAGTTGTAACATTTCAGTAGAGTCCTGACTAAGGCAATTACCATTTTCATTTCTTACTGCAGCATGCATTAACAGTCGTCTGTAGGTGGTGTAGAACTGGTAGGCAGTAGGATTATTATTCCAGCCATTTTTAGAGCTTTAATTAATAATATACATATAAGAGCACATGTGAACTAATAATTAACGTTTAACGTACCGTATCGCGCAAAAAATAACTCCAAATGATCTTGGCTCAATTTGTATGGTAGTAAGTATTGTAATGAAGGTGTATCTGATGCCACATATGTGTCAAAAATTCCAAAGACAGATGTAATGGTGGTTATAAATCCAATGAATGCGGTTTTTTTTCTTCCTTTCATCATTAAATTACCATTACAATCGGCGACGCTCTTAAAAAATTGAACACCCTGCAGCAAAATAAGCCTCCAGTCTTCTATATTTGACTGCCGCAATGCTCCCTTACATCCCCTGCCAAATGGATTTCTTGCATTTAACACATCGAAAACTTGATCTGCCAGTCTTAAAAATCGAATGGTAGGTGCAGCGCCCTGAAAAGCTGGATGCCCTAGTTGCACCATCAAAAAGTCTAAAGCGTCCGCTACTGAACTACTCAACACTTGAGCAGCCAGATTCACCTATGAGAACATGTATAAGCAACAATTTAAAAGAACAAATTGTGTGTATGTTGTATACACGTTACCTTCATCGTTTGCTTTGTCCACTCAATGTGTGCCCTTGACAATTTATTTCCCAAACGAAGCATTTCCTTTTCCTGGATGTTGTGAAGCTTGACTATATACGTATAATCTATTTCACCACCATCCTCATCAATAAAAAGTCCCATACTAGCCCATGCATTTCTTAATAGCTTGAGCATATGACAAGCGTCAAACGTTAGAAATACTTTTGAGTTGTTTGCTGGATGTTTAAAGTCGCTGGTAATATTACCCGAAGAATCAATTTGAGCACCAAGTTTGTTGGCCATAGAAATATGTGCAGACGGCCCATCACAAGTAATTGAAGTTATTGTAACACCAATCTCGTCCAACTTCACTAATGCCTCTTTTACTATATTTGCTTTTTCTGAGCCCGATAATCCATTTATAAAGAAATAAGCAATGGGAAGCTTCCAATGATTGTTTACCGCCACTACCATAAATACTAGTGCTTCTCTGGCACAAGACAGATCATCGTCTTGCATACCACTCCCACAATCAACATAGCCCACATTTTATTTGAATAAAACTCTATTTGTTTCCTTATGGACATCTCATCCAGCATTAGAGAACAGATGGTTTGTACTCCCCTCGACTTATCTTTTTCCACTTGCAGCTTCAACGAAGTGAATGCTTGTTCCGTAAATCCTGGCAAACACTGAACATTTGTAAGCCAGTTTCTGATAACGGAAGGTGATGGCAATACTAAATCAAAGGTTCTCCTGATGTAATTGTATGCTTTACTTGAATAAAATTGTACAGTCATAGCAAATTCCTTTATTTCTTTAGGGTATTTGGAAGTTGTCACCTTTCCCTTTTTTGCATTAAGGGTAAGTCGTTTTATTATCGCGTCTGGTATTCCTACAAAATTATTATTATTAAATATTAGTATTGACATCAGTTACATAACATATATGTACCAGAATAACTCTTTTCTAAAACTTCTCTAGCCGTTTCTGATAAAAGTCGAAGTCTCTTCAGCTCTGTAACAATATCACGTAAATGCTCTACTTTTTTCTTAAGTCTGCATCTCCGCAATTTCTCTGTACGAAGGTTATCTTTCAAGTTTTTATTTGTATTTTTCAACTGAACGACTGTTCGATTCAATTTTCGAGGTGACATGCTGGAAATACATTTCAAAGTAGATTTATGTTATTGTACATAATAAAATACAACCTGTAATTGTGCATCATCCGTATGAGTGTCCTGCACTTTTTTGGAGTTCCTATTAATCCTTCGCTATCTGATGATGAAGGAAATATGGTTCGTTTTCTTTTTCTGGAATCATCGGTATACGTTGAAGTATTTGTGGTACTACTAACATCACTTCCTTCATTTTCAGCATTGTTTTGTGTATCTTTTTCTTCATGGGAGCTATACAGGTGTAGAGAATATATGTTAAGTCAATTGTATACACATAATTTATATAAAGTTTCAAGATAGTTCAGGCACAATTTTAACTTTTTAGTCACCTTTGCAGTTCGAATACATTAGGGTTGTGGCTGGTTGAAGCTTGTTGGAATGCACTTATAGGACTCTCATATAAAGTTGATTTATGTCTTTCATCATTGCCACTTTGTGTTGCAGGTTTTGATGACCTAAGAACATCAATTTACATGATACTTATTGCAAAAACAAATAGGTAGGTACATACTTTCGTATAAATAATTCTCTTCTTATGTCAATTGGTCTCAATTTGACAGTAGGAACAGCATTAGAGTTTAACACTTTTCTGTCTTCTTTCAATTCATAATCATCAGGTTTAAAATGATCTGAACAAATTGAACTGTTTGTTGATAAGTTATCATCACATACTCTTCCGATGGCATATAGCCAGCGATCACGACGACTTTCAGTTACACTGTTAAGAAAAGTAAATTGTAGTTGTAGATGTTAGGTAATCATTCTTGGTGGTCTATTGCATTATGTACTTACATGTTTTCCGTTTTGAATTAAAGTTGTTCAACTTACCGAAAATAACGTACACCAGGAATAGATCCACGATTTCTACAGCATGCCACAATACAATTTCGCATTGTTTACTATTTGTAAGATTGCTATAAGGGCAATGAACTTCAGTGTTTAAAAAACATAAACAAGGAAAATTTTCTAACCCGACTTCAACATAATTATGATTGTTGCTGCTAATTTTTTTCCACTGCGCAAACTCGTAAGCCCCGTGATGCACGATTTTAGACCTTATTATTCGCTTCAATTTTGTGCACTTTTTAACAGCGCATCTTATGGGCTTTGGCATTCCATGTAAATATTAGTTCAGTGGGTCTGTGGACACACTGTGTAGTGTAATGGTAATCTGTGCTGTGGACTGAGGAGATTTATCGTCAGTTCGAGACTTGTACAGCAATGCCATCTACCCACGATGATGCTTTGGCGGTAATCGGTTTACTTATGAACATATAAATACTCAATTGAATGTCGTAATGTTGAACTTTAATAATATACCTATGAATAGTAGATAAACACCTTTAGGTATTCTTTGTACTTAGTTTGTTCAGAATTGGGACGTTGGGAGGAGAGGAAAATCAGAAGATATACAGTATCACATTCTTTGGTATCACTTTTAATTTCCAATTTTTCTTCATGTTATACTAAGTAAAATTTATAAAAACAACATGTACGGATGTGGATTTTTTTAATCATCAAAAATTTAAATAGCTGTTTTGTCTAAAATAATTAGGGAAGCGAATAACCGAAAAACTGTATGTGTGTGGCTAACTTAATAAGAAGGCGAGCGCGGGAATGCGCAAACGACAAATTCGAATTTAAGCTGCATTTATAATAATAATAATAATAATTGTTTATTGCCGTAAATCCTTCAACAGAAGACAAAGGCAGTGTCAAGTCGAGACACATACTAATAATTAGTGTGCCTTTACATAGGCTTAAAAATGATGTAAATGTGTATCTGAAAATCGACAATACACTTTCTAAACTATATATTCGTCGCAAAATTCTCTGTAGAAATAACGGAATAATACCAGTCTACATCATTGTAGACGTCACCAAATAATTCACCAAAGATGCCCTATTTTATATCAGTAATTTCATTCGGACAAGTTTCGAGTACCATAAATGCTCATCTGATCACCTGTGATTGTCCAGATTGTTCTAACTAAGTAATTGATCTGAAAACAGACAACCTGGACAATAAGTATGAACACCACACCAAGTGTATTTCCAGAAATATGAGCCTTCATAGTTCAGCCTCTGGCTTATCGAGTGTCTCAAGAAGTCATGTTAAGCATGTAAAGACTGGTAAAGACTCATAAAATAAGTCAGGTAACTTCAATTTCTAATTCTTAAAAGCTGTGTTACAGTTTGTACCACGAGAGCTTGAGTGTGACTCAGTGTAAATTAACGGAAATATTTATTTAGTGTTAACATCAAAATAGTTCAAGTAAATAAGAATATACTAAATTTAGCTAAGACAAACGTTTTATTATATATCATTCCGATGGTTTTTAGGTATGAGTCACATTTGAGCTCTTGTAGGACAAACTATACAGAATATACATTATGTAAAATAAGTCTACAGATTGCTTAGATTTCATAATTATTGCTTTTTGAACTTGACCGAAAATCAACTTACGTTTCTGAATGGAATTCCTATGAGAACTTCTAAGCACCATAACTCTAGATTAAGTTAAGCAATCAATCCTAAATTTTCAGGATTTTCTTATATCACATAATAGTACAACATACTTAAAAATGAGCCAAACCTATGATGGTTGTCTGGGGAGATTTTTATAAATTGAGCGATTTGAGATGGAATGACCAAATTAATAAATTAACTCCATTGATATGTAAGGTACCTAACCGTCCCTATTATCGGCCACTTAAGAGGTTCGGCTAACTTCATTAATTTGTAGGAATATTACTAAACACGCAAACATTAATATAAAAATGTTACTGAAATCTTTGATTAATCTTCTCATATGTATATCAATTCTAGTGAGATGTGTAAAATCAGTTTTGTAAAATAAAAATAAAAGTTAAAAAAGATCACTTGGTCCCAATTATCGACCGGTTCAAATTTGATATGTCCCAGTTATCATCATAGCTGGGATCCATTTATCGGCAGCATGAACATTATGTATCTAAATTGCAAATTATACGCTTTTATACCTATATTTATTCAAAAAATCTATACAATAATTGTAGAAAAATGTCTTAAACATAAAAAATATTGGAAAATGAATAATAATTAAGGAAGAGTGAAACACTTAAATTGAGAAAAGTTCAGATTTCTACACTTTGTACTCCGGCACTTCATAGACGCCTCTTTTATTAATTAGTTTAGGTTTTCCAATGTGTTTAATCACATCATCTTCCTCGTAATTTAAAATATCTTCCATTTGTGGCCATTTCCAGTTGTGCCCACTTGAGGTCATCGTCTTAACAGTACATTCTTTACCACCGTCTGTAGTAGAAATGTTGAGCACTAACCCCGGAAACATCTTCTTATCATATTTTACCAACACATAATCACCTATGTCTATTGGCGATAAATCATTATTTGTGTTTTCAACATCACTGTCCGACTTAGAAGATGCTTCAGGTGAACTTTCCTCAGGTTTTTTTTGCTTTTTTCTCGGAATTTTACTTTTTTTTTTACTTTCTTCTCGCTCTTTTTGCTTCTGTAACCTTTGTTGCTTCTTTTCTTCCTTTTCTAAAATCTCCAATTGCTTTTTTGCTTCTTTCTTTTGATGATATTCTTGCCATTGTGCGGAAGATGCCACTGCAGGGATTTTTTCTTTTGCGTTTCGCTTTATATCTTTTTTTTTATCTTGAGATGGTGTCCAAAACAATGCTCTTTTAAATGGGGTTGGAATGCTTAGGTTTACTTGATTACTATCTTGATTAATGGAGTAATTTAAGTCTTTTAAGGGTGATCGATCAGAAAGTTCTTCACTTGTTGCAATTGGTACTGATCGCTCCTCAATATTAAGTTCCTCTACTCCAACTACATTTACGACGCCTGAATTATTTAGGTCTTTTATTGTTATTGGTACTGACTCCACCACCAATTTGTTTATGGTGTTGTTTATGCACTTTATTTTGTGTGCGGTCGGGCTTTCTGATATGTCTTCATTTGTGGTAATGGACACTAAGTCATCTCCTAACATAATTTCGTTTACGTCACTATGATTATTAATATCAAGGATCTTATTTGCCCCATCTTTATATTTTGGAGATAAATTCCCTGGTAACGTAATTGGCGCTAATTAATCCTCAAATAAAATGGGCGCGTTCAAAATAGCATCCACGTCAATATCGTTAGTTGAAATATCATAATTTGTAACATCACTTATATTCAAACTTGGAACGCTGTGTTCCGAAAAGAAAACGTTGTTATTTTCTTCCACTACATCTGTAAAATGTTAAGCTAAGATGACGAGGAACCTGATTGGGTTTGGTCACTTACCGCCTGATGTATTATGGATTAGATTTTCAGGAACTTCCATTGTGATTGTGGCACTCGAAAGGTCTTTTAATCTCTTCCAAAAGTAAAACAAACTGGTGTCTTCTATTTTTCCATTCCACACGCTTTCAGAACTTCTAAACGATTCTATTTTATCCAAATTCAATTTTTCAAAAAATATCAGAAATTTCTGTGCTTCGTCTGTAGATTTCTTTGAATTTTCATCGCTGTCCTTGTGCTCCCTTTCAACTCCAAAGAATTTTTCAAATTTTATGTTATTTGGATTAAAGGGGAAAAGGCCGCAAGTTTGGAAACCGTGTGCAATTATTGTAGGCAATCTGTCCTTTAGACGATCAAACACGGTTTTTAGTACAGGTGCAAAATGCTCTTTGGTGAATTTGGCGCTTCCATTTTCAATCCGCCATTCCGTAACCACTTTTCTCCATTCTAATTTTAATGGATGAAAAAAAGCCACATCTAAAGGCTGCAAAATATGAGTAGCATTTGGGTATAAACTAATTAACGTAATTCGCTTTTCTGAACAAAAATTACTCAGTTGCATAGTGAGATGGGATGTATGACCGTCAACAAACAAAGCTATTGGAAAATGTATGTTACTTTGCTGGACCCAGGGATAAAATATATTTGCTATATATTCAAAAAATGACTCCCCCGTCATCCATCCATTTTCGGATCGACCAACGCCCCAACATTTTGGAACTTTATTTGTTATATGTTGCGGAATTCTCTTGTAACAGTACATAATCATGGGAGGCGGTAATTCCCCAGCAGCATTACAAACAACTAAAGTGGTTAAACATTCCTTTTCGTCGTTATTAACTACATTGTAAACAGTTTTTTGTCCTTTCTGTACCAATACTTTTTCTCTCTTCGGATTTAAAAAGATTGCAGTTTCGTCGCAATTAAATATTCTGCGTGGATCACTCAAAATTTCTTCGTTTGGTCCTTTCATATAATTTTCAACTTCTTTGAACCACCCTCGAATTTTCTGTTCACTTACAATGGCCCGTTGGGACGTTAAATTTTGAGACACTCTTGATGTAATTTCTGGGTGACGCCGTAGGAATGCTTCATGCCAATGCCGCCCTGGCCGCCCGGCATTTGGAAAAGGATTCTCCCGTTTTAGTTCCTTGAGAAGAATTTGGACACTATCTGTAAGCTGAAGTTTACTAACAGGAAATCCAGCTTTTCCTTGAGATAAGATCCAAGTCACCAGATGACCTTCTTCTTCTGTACTAAGAACAGATGGAGGGCCAATTTTTCGTTCGATTGGTACTCTTCCTTTTATTTTGTCGGTTAGGGTTGACCTTGGGACATTGTAGGTCATACTGCATTTTCTAACAGACACGCCTTCTCTAGCAGCATCAATTGCTTTCATCATGTCTTCTTCAGTATATTGGAGCCTTTTTGCCATAATTTTCGCTGTAAAAATCCATTGTACCCATTATCATCATAGCTATGAACCTGATATCGTCACAGTTGTAAGTATGTCTCTTACATAGTAACACATACGAAAACAATATGTCGATAATTGGGTATATTACAAAATAGACATTTGTGCACATTAAAGAATAATAATAACAACCGCAAAATTATGCAATACTGCAATTTAAAGTTTTGAAATTACACGCCGATTATTCCAAATATCGACAGGTCAAAATCATAATGGACCAATTACCGTCATATACATGTTCCTGACATCGCCATAGCCGTGTCTGTTTCATCGTCATACTTCTAGTGACCTATTGGACGCAATAAATAAAGCAAATGTGGTATGGCGATGAATGGATACTTGTTAGTATGTATATTTTTCTAATTGATAGTACCGTCACAGGGATTATTTATAATTATTTAGCACCATTTTCACTCATTTTCAATATTCATGCAATACCCCAAATATCGACAGGTATGGCGATATTAGGAGCAATATTATAAATTCACGTCTCCATTATCGACATGCCATTTATATCTTTAAATACGATAAGTTCATTAATTTATATATGCAATAATAAAAGCTTCAACGTTTATTACTTATTGAACAATCAGTTTTAAGCATGAAATGCATTTAATACAAAATGTGGAGATTTCTTAGAAACGCTGCCGCTTACTTACTCAGCTAGATAAACTGCCACTCTACCACACAGTTTGAATGTGACTACGCAAAGGTTTTTTTTATTCGATTAACAAAGGGAAGGGGACTTAAACCATATCAAGGAAATAAAGCCTCATAAGTTCGAATATTTATTTAAAAATTGTCAATTCTTCAGAATCTATTTCAACAAGAAATTATATGTCTATGACGATAATTAGAACATGGCCGATAATAGGGACCATTACCTTATATGTGCGTATTTTTCAGAATGCCTCAATTGTTGGACGCTCGGGAGCTTGCAGATGTGTAGAGTTGATGTTTGTTAACTATTCTGCCGTGTTAATTCAAAAGGGCGTATCTGCAAATTCGACAGAAATTGAGTTAGACGCATTTTTAGAATCCTCTTTAAAAGTACTATGTATGTGTTAAGAAGAGATTGCGTATCTCAATGTTATATAGGCGAAAACTCGCTTTTAAAGAAAGGCGTATCTACAAATTAGCCGCCTTTGTTAGATTAAAAAAAGGCGTATATGATTTTGTTAGTTGAAACGGTTGTATCTGTACACTGTGTACTCACAGTACTTGCTGCCAGTATTATATTCAATAGTATAAAATTAAAATTCCTCTAAGCATAAATGATTTGATGGCATAACTGAAAATATTAAAAGTCAATTTTCTCAGTTTCTATGTAATTGTAGATACGCCCCTTTGAATTAACACGGCAGTATTGATGATATAGAGTTTAAGACAAATTCCATCATTGTATATGTATTCCTAAAACCAAAAATAATGTCCCACGAGTGTTTGCAATAACTCAACCTACCTGGATGAATTTAATGAAGAAATATTAACAGCTTCGACCTACACATACACCACATGATCGGTATTTACTTACATATCGTGAAGAAAAATGTAGCATTACACCAATGGGCACAAATAAAATAGATCAAATACCTAAAGGAATTCCTACATTTTTAAATTTTTCTAATCCCGAGGATTATACAGGCCACTGCTTTCGACATAGTTCAGTTTCTGAATTAGCAACTGTGGTGGCGAATTAATAACAATTAAAAAGCATGGCGGCTGGAAATCGTCAGCAGTTGCTGAGGGCTACATCGTTACTACGTTAAAAAAGAAGCTCAAAGTTGTACAAAAGCTTTCACATCATTTCGCAACATCTACGGTTGTCAAACCTTCAACTTCAAAAGGTTGTGAAGATGCGAATAGCAGTACCACTGATAATGTAAATGTCTGTACTAGTGCAGTACTTCGGAACCAATTAAAGTTGTAGAGGTACAATCTAAAACACAAAACACAAAAATTATACAAGCACTTCCTGATCTACCTATTTCTACAGGTGACAATTAACTGGATTATAAAGTAAAATTACTTCCATCAATAAAAAATTCAACTTAACGTTTAATTAGGTCAGTAAGTTTTGCGAACATCAAACCTTCAACTTCAACAGATTGTGAAGCAGTATTGGCGCCTGGCGGTACAAGGACAGTACCCAAAAGAAACAATTAACGTTGTAGAATCTGAAATGCAAAAGTCACAAATTAAATTATGCAAACACTTTTTGGAGTATCTACTTACAGGTATCACCCTGTATCACTACAATTAATATTTATAATAAGTTAATAACGTACAATTAACTATGTATAATGCATAAGATTTTAAGAAAAGTTCTTTAACTTTGTTTCAATTTACAAACTAGCGTTTAAATATCAAAATTAACTGTAATATAAAGGAAAAACAGTTTTAAGACTTTAGTGTCACTGTGTCACAGAACTGAAAAGAAAACACTCACATCAGTGTTGCAAACTTAAAAAATAATAAATCCCTGTAATAGTACTGAATTCGAATTGATTCGAAATCAGTGAACTCTATAAACTAGAGTTCACTGACTGAAACAGAGCTTCTTTCCGCATTGTTTTCAGTGCGGCAAAGAGCTATAACCGTCGCGAAATAGAAAAAAAAAGTATTTAAACCAGTGCAACATCTAAACATAAATCCAAAATTTCCTGGTAAATTTTATTTGCATTTCGAATCCACCGATTTCGCACGAACTCGACTGATTTTGGGCGGGACCATCAACTTCTACTAGGTAGATTGTTTCTATCTTTTTTACCCAGTAAGGCCAATCTATCTAACCTATGGTAAGGCCGTTTATATATTCAACCATTTCACTGTATTATTTTGACGTTTCAAAGTGAAAATCATAATGTGCAAAATTGCACGCCGAAAAGAAGAAATTCTGTCCCAAGTTCATCCTCGATCTCGCATGTTTTTTGCGTAGTCTATAATTCAGTATTAAATAGTTTGATAATCCTTGAGAATTATAATAGCTACAGAAACTTGTATGTTTACTTATACATTAAACCTCATTTATTATTCTCAAATTACTTTTCCAATATTCTTTTTACTAGGTACAATAATTATAGGGTAACACAACTTTGTATGTACCTACATAGCTACGGTGTTACGTTATATAGTAAATTATAGGTTTAGCTTCTAGGGAAAATATGGTAAACACGCGATACACCAATTATAATGCAACTACTATAAAAGTTTTTATTACCTACTTTTATTGATTGTTCGTTTATGCTACGTGTTGTACTCATTTCCTTGCCTGTCGTGTATTAGAACGTTTGTACATTTATTCAAGTGAATACATTTGTCATACTATCTCATTTTCGGTGCGAACTGGTATCACTACCAATCAAAATGAAAGATTTAATATTCGTAACGTGGCTCTATTTCCAAATATTGTTAGTTCAGTGCGGTGCTTTCGGTAATATCTTCAATAGATCGGACGCGCTAATAAAAATGTGTATTAAAAAAACAATTAACCACTTATTTGCAGAGAATGACACCTTGAACTTGATCTTAAATAATAATAACTTGTGTGAAGATGCGATTTTTGAAATGAACACTATGCGTCCGTATATCGTTTTAAATATGGACGCTATTAATGATGTCAATAAATTTCAGTATGATCGGCAATTTATAATATGCCCAAGGGATGTAAATTCTCTAAATCGCACAATGCATCATGCATCTGCTATTGCACACAGGGATTTTAGAAGTTTAGGAAGTTTTAAAATTCTGGTTATTACTAACACTATCCATGCCTCATCGATATTTGACATATTTTGGTCGTGTAATATTAATAATGTAATTATTTTGGTTTATGGACAACGAACATCGAAATTATTGACGTGTAATCGATTTGCTCCAGAAAATGCGTGTGGGAAAACTGCAAAATTAATGATTCGTCAAGATTGCAAAGAACAATTGTCCCTTTCATTTACAAATGTGATACATCAAATGAATAAATGTCCAGTAGTTTTTATGTTTCACCCATGGAGTATATATATAAATACAAGCTATCCAATTACTCGTGTTATCGAGTATGTCATCAAAGGACTATCACACAGTCTCAATGCCACCTTTGGACGTACCATACATAATTTGATGGCGATTACCCGAGGTATAACTGTAATAACGGTGGTGACAGACGAATTGTTTGGTATGCCAACGGAACCAGTGATGACAACAGATATTTTCTGGTTGGTACCCAAAGCCAGACAAATTTCTAACATGAACGCCTGCATGCAAGTCTTCAATTACGATATTTGGATAGCAACAAGCGTCGTATTTGTATGCGTGACGTTAATGTGGTGTTTAATTATATCTCGTAATGGAGGATTTACATTCGATAAGTTATGCATTTCTTTCTTAAATGTTTGGTCACTCACTATTTTTGGTAACGTAGCACAATTTCCCAGATGCAGATCACTCGCTTTACGTATTTTATTATTGTTTTATTTATTTTATGCTATTAACATGCAGTTTGCTTTCACCTCAGATATGTCAACTGTTCTTACAGCACCACGGTATGAATTTCAAATACGGAACTTGAAAGAATTGGCAGATTCTCAGTTACCTGTTTATAGTGTAAGTGATTTTAAAAAACATTACTTCGGCGAGAATAACACCGATCATAAACTTTATACCAAGCTTCAAAACTTAATACGTAGTGTTACCGATAGTCAATATGCTGTTTATCTGGCCAACTTACATTTTCACAGGAATTATGCGGTTACTGCCATATTAGAAGATCTACACAATATAGAAATCGCATCAAACAAGAGAATTGAAGCTTACAAAATAACGGATAATTCAATCACTCCCGCTCATATAGTACGTCTTGCCTTATTACCTGATCATTATTTCACAACTACGTTAAATACATTTGTTAATAAAATGATAGAAAGTGGAATACATGGAAAGCGTGTAAATGATATCTATCGTGAAGGATTTGGTGTAGAGAAAGTTGATACGACGCCACAAGATGATTTAATAACCTTGAAACATTTGACTTTTATATTCATATTTTTTGGATTTGGTTTGTGCACCGCATGTGTGGTGTTTTGCTTTGAACTTGTTTTGCATAAGTATCTGTAAATTTTTTTACATTTCATTGAATGTGCAATTACCTATGTATTTGAAATGAAACAGTTATTATTCTCTGTACCATGTACCTAAGGAAATTATGAATAAGTAACTCTTGTAGTGTTGTTTGATTGTTTTAAACTTTTAATGTATCGGTGACTCTAGTATAGAGTTCACTGATTGGTGATGGTGAACTAACCTTGAAACATCTCATTTTTATATTCATATTTTTGGGAATTGGTTTGTGCACCGCATGTGTGGTGTTTTGCTTTGAACTTGTTCTTAATGAATATCTGTAAAGTATTCTACATTTCAGTGATTTAATGTGGAATTACTTGAAACAGTTATTTTATTATTAATTCTCTGTACCTACCTAAGGAAATTAGGAATAGTAGGTAACTCTTGTAGTGTTGTTTTCTCTCTACATCTCTTCATAACTTGTAGGTAAATTGTAGTAGGTAGGTACCTACTTATTTAATTGCACTAATTTTCTGTATCGCACAGTCGATAGATTTTAATAACTAATCAAGATTAATGTTTTATTGTAGTTAGTAGTTGATATGCACTGTTTCATGTTTACGTGTTACGTATGTACCTAGGTACCTATCTATATGAAATTGTTATTTTAATAAATAGAAGTTACTGTGTGCAATAAGTATCTACCTTACCTATTCTTTAAAGTAGAATTGAATTTAGACATTTTTTCAGTCAGTTTTAGTAATATTTCCAGCTGGAACAGCCTTTCCTTAAGAAGTATAAATATAGACACATTTTGAAGATTACCTCACAGCCGCCGGGGCAGCACGAATCTGCAGGTACATGCGACTGACTCCATGTTATAAAACTTATAATATACCTACTCTTTGCTGATAGCCCGGTTTGCAAGGGCTAAATGGGGGCGAGGTATACACAAAGGCGGTCCATGACATGGGCGGTTGTTTTTGAAAATGTTAAATAAACAATGGCTCAGACCGTCGCCTTTCTTCTTCATCTTCTTTCCTTCGTAGTACTACACCAAGGGCACAGAAGAAATACCTACGGATTTCTTCTGTGCCCAGGGCCAGTTGTAGGGTAATCCAATCAGCCCCTGTGTCATGTGTGGGAAGATCATAAGGCACTCCCTCCACCCCTACTAACGCTGTTGCCAGTTTGCTTGCCGCAATAATTTTTTTTAGTTTTTATTTACAAATGACTTTTACATTATTACAGTAAGTAAGTACCTATACCTAACATTTAAACTACAAAATTAGGTACTTTGCGAAATTTTTTGCTGAAAAATCTGCTTTAACCTCCAGCCAATCCACGATTAGTTCGAGGACAATTACCCGGGTATTAAAGTATTAAAGAGTTCACTGGTATTAAATTATGTAAGTGCGAGCACAGTAGATTGAACGGAAACGGCGCCCAGTTGTCTAGCTTCGGAAAGAAATATATAGGGTGTTAATACTGAGTTGTAACACACGAAAATGGCACTTAGAACTCATTGAAACAAATGACTTTTCTTAGTTAAAATTTTTGATTTGGAGCCCCTGGCGTTTTTGTTTTTCGAAAAATCGTCATTACTCGCTTAATTTAAGGAATATTTCAAAAATACTTTCAGCATTTGCTTTCGATTCTCTAAAACATTTGTGGTTACAATTATTTTCTATTTTATCAAATAACAAAATAGCGGCCGATCAAAATTTTCAAAACAAGATATTTTGAAAACTATTCGATCGATTTTTGAAAATAAAACATTTATAAAATCCTTATACTATATCTACTATAAACATTTGTCTGAAACATTTTTTTCGATCTGTCCAAAAAAAGGTTTTGTTCAAATTGAATTACAAGATAAATTTTAACAAACTGCAACAATCATTTACAACAAAGTAGGCTAAACAAGAAACAAACAAACAAACAAGAAAAATAAAGCAATGAACAAGGAAGGGATTTTCAAAATGGCGCAACAACGCAATTCCGGCAGCGTGTTTCAATATTAGAAGAGGCACTTTGCAAGAACTGCCTGCTTGTCTTTCATATCTTCTACTGCAGCTACTAGTCTAGCTACCAGTTCTATCTCGATACTTACTGGTGTCTCATATACAGACATATATGTATAGGTTTCAAAAAATAAAGAAAGCATGTTTTTTACTTTTTGTAATTGGATGTATCGTTCTCGAGATATTCAAGGGTGTATATTTTGACTTTAATGGCGTCCCGACATTTTTTTGAGGTAGGCTACGGGATGGAAATTATATCTATTGAATAGTTGTACATCTACGAACCATAAGGTATGATTTAGTAAAGGTACGAAGTAGTGTAGCTATACGTGATCTAGGAGATTAGTATAATTAGGGAACGTCAGGTTCTTTATAGTTTTGTACGGTTGTCCGTCCGTCCGTCCGCGCGATAACTGCTTTTTAGAAGCGACCACTTGTTTCCAAATTTGGTGAACGGGTTCTTTATAGATTCAGAATGGACGTTTCGGCTCGCTAGGCCAACAGGAACAAAAGTTACAGGGAGTTCGTGTGGACCGGGAATGGTCAAATCAAAATAGGTACCTAGACTAACACAATTTTAGAATTTGGTATAACTAATTCTCAAAATCACGTATCGACGACTTTGGACTTTTACTAGATTATAGAGCTTATTACCCTTACAAGTACAACTGTCCTATAGGTATATAATTCTTATCCGTGGATGACATGGAAAGCTATGGAGAAAAATGTATCCAAAATGATGGTTATTGATGCACCAATTCCGTGGTAAAACTGTATAAACAGATAGCGTCGTTGCCAAATAATTTTATCTTGTCGATCACGCAGATTTTGTTCAAAAAAAGTTAAAACGCTATTTATACATTCCTTTCATGCCCAGCAAACACACTTATATATAAAATACATATAAATTATATAAGAGCTGGAAGAAAAATAAGAGATATTCACGTCAGGATGTCAGCAATTTTCAAAAATGTCTATTAGATGTAAATTCTTTATATCTGTAGTACATGAATTTATATACATTTTATGTATATTTTATGTAATATTCACATAAAAAATATTAGTTGTAAAAGCGTTGCGATAACCAAATGGCAGCTACTCGAGCATAATGTAATTATTACCAATGTAAAAAATTCAGTTTCATACAAAAAAATGGAAAAACTACATTTTTACGTGCAACTGTACTTTTAATTAACTTAATTCTTGCACGAACCCGTTTTTACCTGAACTGAAAGCCGACAGTTTATTATGATATTATATACTTGCTTGAAAAGTTTCCCTTAACCGGATTCGAACCGTTGCGGGTGGGTGTTGCAAATTCCGAAATCCGACAAGTGTTTTCTTTGTATCCGACATTGTACCACTGCGCTAATCTGAAACATTCCTTTTTTTTATTTCGTTCTTCCTAACTTTGCGCTGTTTCGCGAGTTTAAATTATGTTTGATTATATCGTTGAGTGAAGTCTTCAGTGGCGTACCTAGGGGGGTGCGGTGGGTGCGGTCCGCACCGGGCGGCAAGTACCTAAGGGCGGCTTCACACACACCGATATTATCGTTGTCGGTGTCGTGCTGCATCAATAATGTATTGTTTTAAATGGTACTGCTTCACACAGCCAACGATCCGGTAAAAATGTCGGTTGTCGTATCCGACATTATGTGTAAGTCGGGTGGTTCTGTTGATATCGGTCAGTAAATGTAAATTATCGTTCGGTTTTAGTACGCAATCCAAACCAAATACACTCTGATTCACACAGACCAGTCCCAATCCCAACACATCGGTATCGTTGTGCTGGCTTTTGCATTTCACTGAATTCAGTGTCGTCTCAGTACAAATGCAATCAACTACGAATGCTGTTAAATTTAATTGCCTTCTCTTAGTTTCTTCTTTCGTAAATATAATAATACAATAACGACAAGGTTCTTTTCTTCATATTAAGTCACTCTAGTACAATTCTGAATTCCATAATTTTTACCTATGGAATATTCACAAGGAGCAGCGACACTGGTGATGCTAACAAAGATATAACCGCTATTCCAATTTCGACATACTGTTTATCGGTGTGTGTGTGAAAAGCTGTCCTGGTGGGTTTGACACGGTGCTAGTACGCTCGGCCTAGTGCGCTCGGTGCGAGTAAACTCGCGTACGAGTTCTGTTGACACACAATTTTACTAGCTTGGTTTTAGTATAATGCAAAATGGCGGAAATTGTGCGTGCTGGTATTGCTGTTGTTGCACAGCTACTAATCCACGAATTAAATTCTTATATTCTTGATTTTATTCTTTAACTCATTGTTATCAAATTTCGGTAAGTTCATTTGTGAAATCAAATTTGTTGAGGCTGTGTCCCTTGCGTCTTTATTTTTATAGAGAGTGTGTCGAAAATTGCATATGCATTCTGCTTCTTCATATAATTCCACAAATTTCAAAGTTTGCGCTTCTGTCCATCTTTTGTTCGCCATGTTTACAAACAAAATACACATAACATTAAAAAAATTGGGTACTAGCATGAAACTCGCACGCCGAAAGTTGGAAGACGACCGACTAACTCGTACGAGAGTACATTGGCACGTTGTTTGCTCCACCACCAATACCGATACCGACATGACACCGACAGTGTCGGTGTGTGTTAAGCCGCCCTTAACTCCCGCTGCCCGAGCGGCATTTTGTTTATGTTGGTGCTTGGAATGTACGCAAGCATTTATAAATATAAAATAAAAAATATTTAATGGTAATTATTTTTTGTAAATTAGGTTTTGTCTCATAGTCTCCGTAAGTTTCTTGTGGCCTTTAAAAAAGTATCTTGTATTTTTATAAAGGTTGCATTTATGCCTCATGTGGCTTCCTTTATTACTGCCTAATTTAAATATTGCATGCAACGGTAAAAAAGTTGCCTACTTATAGTTCGTCTCAATTGTAACTATTTATTTATGTTTATTAATTTATAAAAACCACCATTTGATTGACTTAGAATGGGCGGCAAATTGGAGACCGCCCCGGGCGGCAAAAATTCTAGGTACACCACTGGAAGTCTTATTCAATGATTATACCTACCTTTATGTTAAAAATGACCAGGATTTAATTTATTTTATATTACTTATTTTCTATATAGTAAATTAGACGCATTTTAGTCGATACGGATCTAATATTAAAGGTACGTGAACTACAATTTTTGGCGTTATAGAAAACCCGCGCGTGCGATTAATTATGCGGCGCAAATAGAAACGGACTTTTATTTTCTACAATATAATATATGTAATGATAATTTATAATTATATTTACAGAAGGCATACATAAAAAATATGTAATACTTCTTACATATAAGATTTTACATATGTACAGGGTTATTAAAAAGTATGGAGACGGCGATTTATTGTCGTTAATATCCATTTTAGGAAAAATTGTTCAATACAAAAGTTGTTTATGTAATTTTTATCTATACTTGGGAATACTTCAATTTTTGTGATGTGCAATTGTTTCTGAGTTACCCCGTTCCGCATAATTTTTTTAAATGAGAACATATTACTTTTACCTCACCATTCGATAGAGCATTTTTTGCTCTTTAAAATAGCACTAAAGAAAATTTTTTAAAATTTATTTTAGTAACATTTTTTTCAAAAATACGCCGATTCAAGTATTTACATGAAGTAGGTACGTGGTTTTATAAATCGATTGTCAAATGACAAATGGGGGACAATTTGAACACTTACTTTAAAATACTTAGTTATTAATTTGTTTTTAGTGATAAGATTTTGATTCATAACTTTTTTTTGTCTTCCATATACAGTGTGTCCCCGGATAGGTGAAACGACTCTTGTGAAAGATAAAAAATTTTCGATATAAAATTTCATTGTTTGGGGTTCAGCCCTGCTTAGTTAAAGACTAATTTCTGGCATAATTTTAGTTTTCTAAAATCATGTATGCCTTGGATATTTTCAAAAATCTGATTTTTGGTTCTAGTAAACTACCTTTGTTAGTGAAGATATAACAAAATTTGATTAACAAAAGTTGTTTAGAATCATGAAAGAGTCCTACTTCTAGAATTTCAAGCGTTGATGTTTTGGCAATTTACAATAATTTAGGTGTTATGACTCTTGTAAAAGCGATAAAATTCTAAATAAATAAATAAAAGAATTTCTTTAACAACAGTCATATCACCTATCCGGGGATAAACAATATTAAACTATCAGGTAAAAATTATTGTAAATTGCCAAAACATCAACGTTGGCCTAGGTGCTTGAAATTCTAGAAGTAGGACTCTTTCATGATTCTAAACAACTTTTGTTAATCAAATTTTGTTATATCATCACTAACAAAGGTAGTTTACTAGAACCAAAAATCAGATTTTTGAAAATATCCAAGGCATACATGATTTTAGAAAACTAAAATTATGCCAGAAATTAGTCTTTAACTAAGCAGGGCTGAACCCCAAACAATGAAAATTTTTATCGAAAATTTTTTATCTTTCACAAGAGTCGTTTCACCTATCCGGGGACACACTGTATGTACCTACTTCATGTAAATACTTGAATCGACGTATTTTTGAAAAAAAATGTTACTAAAATAAATTTTAAAAAATTTTCTTTAGTGCTATTTTAAAGAGCAAAAAATGCTCTATCGAATGGTGAGGTAAAAGTAATATGTGCTCATTTAAAAAAATTATGCGGAACGGGGTAACTCAGAAACAATTGCACATCACAAAAATTGAAGTATTCCCAAGTATGATAAAAATTACATAAACAACTTTTGTATTGAACAATTTTTCCTAAAATGAATATTAACGACAATAAATCGCCGTCTCCATACTTTCTAATAACCCTGTATAATCAAAGGAGGCGACTTATCTGTGAGAATGAGAACTATTTATAACATGCGCATGATCACTTTGTACTGTGGAATAACTGAAGGTAAAACCATCAGTTAATAGGCTGTGGTAAAACCGAAACGCATTTATTTGTATTCCTTTCGCATTACTCTCTAAATAATTAATATAATCGTAATTGCACGTTGTGCGCGCTTTACAAAATAAGTCATTTCAGTTAGATTATTTCGATTTTCAGTAATGGATCGTTGGCAGGACAAGGTCGCCGTAGTGACCGGTGCAAGTGCCGGTATTGGAAAGCAAATCTGCGAACATCTCGTCGCTTTCGGATTGAAGGTCAGTATAATTTTTATAATTTTCGGTCATTTTTGTCATTTCTATAAGGTGGTCGGAATAGCTCGACGAAGCAGCCTTATCGAGGAGAATGCAAAGAAATTGCAAGGAGAGAAGGGAAAACTTTACGCCGTTCAAGCCGATATTAGCAAGGAAGAGGATATCTTAAGAGCATTTGAATGGATAACTCAAAATGTCGGTCCGGTTAGTATTTTGATTAATAATGCCGGCATATTTCGTTCGAATGGTCTTTTGGATGGTATAACAAGTGATTGGAAGGATATTTTTGACGTAAACGTTATTAGCTTGTGCGTTGCCACAAGAGAAGCGGTCAAAATAATGAGAGCCCATAAAATTGATGGCCACATTGTACATATCAACAGTACTTGTGGTCACACGATTACTGGCCCTTCATACCTGCATATGTACAGTGCGTCTAAATATTCAGTTACTGCGCTTACTGAAACATTACGCCAGGAGCTGAACTCTATTGGCAGCAAAATTAAGATTTCGGTGAGAAGTTTTACTTTACCATCCCTTAAGGTTGTTGTAAGCCATTTTTTTGTCAGGGTATTAGCCCCGGTAAAGTAAAAACCAATACATTTGAAGCTAATAAAATCGTTGTATCAGAAGAAGTAGCTGAAGCATTGAAAAATTATCCAGAATTGGATCCAAAAGACGTCGCCGATGCCGTTTGTTATGTTTTAGGCACCCCTCCTCATGTTCAGGTAAGAAAAGCAATTACAAACTCAAATCGTGTCAAACGTACGTTTTTTTTAGGTACATGATTTGATGCTGAGCTCAATGTGATTTGAGAAGGAGAAGATTTTTATCCTATTCCATTCCTTCTCTGGAATTTCTTCCTCTTGTCTTTCCATATCAATAATTACACACACTCTGCGCTTACTTTGATTATTTTTCAGTATTGTAAATTAGTTCAATAAAATTTTTTTTGAGTTTACAATTGTTTTAAAGAGGCGATAATTTTTTATTATAAGAATCGTAAGTTTATGTTTATGAGTGACATATTTTTTTGTATTAATTATTATTATTACTAACTCGGTGCAATGTGATTACGAATCCGTAATAATTCAATTTTCAAGTGTTCCAGTGAGAGATAAATGATAAAAATTGTAGGGCAATTAAAGATAGTGCTGTAGGTGAAGAGAGGGAAAATTAAAGATGGTAAACGACAGGAAAACAATAGTCCAAAGTATAAAGGTGGTGATAAGTGATAAACACAGTGTAATTGGAACATATTACCTTTCCACCTTGGTAACTTTCCACGTTACTTACATAAAGTAAAAATCGGCCTCACAAATGAACTTTTTTTGCTTTCTAAATATTAAAATTCCGCCAGATTGTAATTTTGACTAATTCTCAATCATCATTACCAACAAGCCGACCCTGCGCACAACAAGAATTGAAACTTTGTGGTTAATCCGCACTAAACATCTTTCGGCCATATTTAAATTGAACTACTATCGAATTGTGGTGAGTATTTAACCACGATTTACATTTCGGAACATAGAAATAATTAGTTATTCCTTAACGAGGCAAAGAAGGACAAAACCACAGCCGGCTGGAAAGCTTATAAGGCAAACCTAAGGTAATACAAAAAGGATATTAGGAGGCGTCACAGAGAGACATGGATGAGCTTTTGCGGATCCATAGAATCCTTCTCATCTGTATCCCGTCTAAACGAAATCCTAACTAAAGATCCGCACTATACCCCAGCTATCCTCAGAAGGGAGGATGGTTCTTAGACGAACAACCTCCTAGAGACAGCCTAGGTACTGAGATTGGACGGCAGAATACCAGTTTTGCTGCAATGGGGACTGGAGGTTACGGTTGCTCACCCAGTAAGAATTTATACGGGGTGTATGGCTCTTAGATACATACCAAAACAATAATAATAATAATAATAATAATAATAAAGACATTTATTGAACACTAAGTACAATAACGGACATTTAAGTAATGGAGGGAGATTGTGTTTATCTCCAAACCTGGCAAAGGTGACTACTCCACACCCAAAGCATATCGTTCAATCAGTCTAATGTCTTTTCTCCTAAAGACACTAGAAAGATTGTGCGATAGACACATAAGGGACACGGCGTTAATACGATTTCCGCTGCACCCAAACCAACATGCATACCTTCCAGGAAGATCTACAAAATCAGTCCTGCACTGTGGCGTAGGGCTGATTGAAAAATCGTTGGACTCTAAAGAGTCCACACTGGGAGCATTCATAGACATAGAGCAACCTTCAAATCAATAGAAAATGCCTTACGCCGTCATGGCATAAGAGAGGTCGTACGGGGCTGGATTGCGCAGTTGCTGAAACTCAGAGCGTTGGTGTCAGCCAGAGCGGCTATACTATATGCTGGGTTATGCTGATGATCTATCCATTCGAATAAGCGGAAAATTTGAGGCTACTCTTTGCAGTCTCATGCAATGAGCTCTCAGGGTAATCGAAGAATGGTGTAAGGAACACTCCCCCTGTCAATAAACCCGACAAAAACGGAAGTAGTTCTCTTCACAAGGAAAAGGAAGATTGAGGGCCTTCGAGCTCCTCTACCCTTCTAACTACACCTCCAGTTTTCACTTGACAATAAACTGGACTGGAGTAAGCAAATCTAGCTAAAAGCGGAGAAAGCAAATTGGGCTTTGTGGCAATGTCAAAAGGCTTTGGGGTCCGTCCCTAAAGGCTGTCCTGTGGGCTGTACACCGCTGTGATAAGACCCACGTTCTGTTATGGAGCACTAGAACCAGACTATCCACAACCAAAACACTTTTCAACCATGTGCAGCAAAGACTAGCGTGTCTCACGTGCACGGGCGCAATACGAACAATCCCCACAGCTGTCATGGAAGCCCTCCTGGGTTTGCCTCCACTGGATCTCCACGTGAGATAAAAGGTCATACTGGCAACCTGGCATCTGAAAAATAGAGGGTTTGTGGAGCAGCAGAGGTATTGAGTTCTGGACGAGGCTATCAAGTGACTGCCTATCCTAGAAGGACGATGTGACTCACCCATACCTCAATTTATACTAGGGAAAAACTTCCAAATCTTCTTTGATGAAGGATGAGCTAAATACATGTATACACGTGCATATTATATGTACTTAGTAAAGTGGGGGACAGTAGACTAACGTAATCACGAAGGGTTGTACCTTAACCTTTTATTTATTTCTTAGGTAGAACATGGGGAAATTTTCTAGAAGCGTTCTCCCACAGGTTTTATGATGAGTTCGTGAACCTAAGTTAAACATGAAATTACTAACTGGTAAACATAAATAGAGACTTTGTTTACCTGAACGTGAGGAGGAGTGCCTAAAACATATAAAACAGCTGCAGCAATATCCTCTGCTTCCAAAATAGGCATAGATTTCAACGTGTCCAGCACTTCTGGTGTCCTCTCACTTGCTACAAAGAACTCGGATCTAACAAGACCAGGGCTTATGCTCTGGAAAAATACAAATCAATCAAAGAAATCGCGACGGTATCTACCGTTATTTTAATTTTGCTGTCAATTGAATTGAGTTCGCGCCGTAAGGTTTCAGTTAGAGCGGTCACGGCATGTTTTGTCGCCGGGTAAATGTTAAAATCTGGATAATTCGGAATATTGTGACCGGCGATGCTATTAATATGTATAACATGACCATCAATGTGATTGGCTCGCATAATTTTGACGGCCTCCTTTGTAGCGACGCACAGACCAAGGATATTTGTGCGCAGAATTTCCTCCCAGTGATCAGCGTTGCCATCCAAAAGGCCGTTGGGACGGCCTATACCAGCGTTATTCACCAAAATATTTACGGGACCGACATTGTCGGTAATCCAACGGAAGGCATTCTCAATCTCTGTTTCTTTGGTGATGTCAGCCTTGAAGGGATAAAATCGTCCTTGCTTTCCTTGTAATTTTTGCGCCAGCTCCTCCAGTTTTTCTTTACGTCTTGCCAACCCTACAACCTTACAGAGAAATATTGATCTATGTTCGAGCCATTCTACTTACCTTCAGCCCAGAATCCACCAAGTACTCAGCAATTGCAAGTCCTATACCTGCGCTAGCACCTGTAACTACCGCCACTTTTCCAATCCAACGGTTCATGTTGTTCTGAGTGTTATTTCAAATCTGTACAAGAATGTAGCTGACCTTGCGTGACACAAAGTTGTCCTTAGGATATAAACTTAAAATTATTTAAGGTTACTTTGAGATTTTTTGTATCCTCTCATGCTATATAATAATATAGGTAGAATAATAACACAGCATATATTTGTGAGGCAGCATACTAATCGGCTGAAAATTAGACGAACCTTGGAATTTTAAATTAGAATTTATGTGGTTAATTATTTCGAACACTTGGTACAAACAGTACCTGGTGGAAAATTGCCGTAAGAGCTGTCGAAAATATGGGATTCTAGGTGCATTATGGGTAGAAATGTAACACGTTTGATCGACGGACTGGTTTAGTGGACTGATTCGGTTCCGATTAAGGAAGCCGTGGGTTCGATTCCCACAGTAGCCGAAATCGAAGGTGCAATCGAGTTGATCAATATTACGCAAGGAAACCAAAGATAAATGTCATACAGCAAATCATGGCTGTCAATTACTTTAAAAGGAAAGTGTTGATGAGGATGCCCAACAAACTCAAAAGTAACCAACTGTAAAAAAAAATAGTAGAGCTTGGCACTTATATTAAAAAAAATTGAGTAAATGAAAAAGTAAATTATGCGCCACTAATATTCGACATTGGTAACAGCAGCGGGAAACATTTAAATTCAAAGCTGCCAGGTGTGTTACATCACAAAAGCGTACACATAATAAAACTTAGAATTAAGTAATGGAATGTGCGACGTTTAAGTTAACGAAAGTTTAAATCTATGCTCAGAATTGGCATTTAAAGTAATAAAAAATTGAATCAAAATTTAAACGAAATTTCGGAGAACGCTTCTTGTGAACATTTTCTTGAAGTTTTGTATAAAAAAGAAGAATTAAGCGTGTCATCGAGTGGATTGATGATCTCTTGATAAAGTTGTGAAGCATGTTCCAACAGGTTTCGACGTACCACGTTCTTCATTACTTATCGTGACGACACTCAGAAGCTTATAAACATACAACGGTATTGATGGACCGTGTGATCTCTGAGCGAAGAATACACAATAGTATCGACGGCAACTTGCAACACACAGTAGAAGCTTTCCTTTTTTGATGCTCGCCGAATGAGCGTGTCGCATTACTTTTAGAATTTGATTTTAGAGTGTTTCCAGGATGGTACGCTTGTAATAGCTCAGATGGTAGAGCGCTACACTGGTGTAGTGGAGGCCCTGGGTTCGAATCCCTGTCACAAGACAGCATTTTTCTATACCCATATCTGAAAGACTTGCGACGCTTATCCCGTGAGGATTTGATGTTACGATAACCATCAAGCAAACGAAAAATATGTAAAAAAAACTAAAGTAAATCTTCAATACGAATGAGCTCCGAAGAAACCAAGAAGAACGTTTCGAAAGGTTGAAATGATAAGAATTAGACAAAAACCGAAAGCGAAAGCTACAGTATGATGGAGGTTGGTTATTTGCTAAGGGGAAGAAATGAAGAAACTTGCAGAGATATGTGCTCTAAATCTTCAAAAGAAGACAATCCAAACCTACAATAAAAACCATTGTACGAGGTTGACACTATTTGTACATCAAAAGGAAGCTTTCTAAGCGTTTTAAATCTTCAGAATCTTCGTGGGAATCTAAAAAGGAAGGTAGTGGGAGTAGAAGTTTAGGTTCTTTGATTCACGTCCTGTTCATTCCAGAGTAAGCGTTTCCACTGAAGATTTCCTGATTAGCGTTGCTACGGCTTTGAATTAATCCAACTGAAGTGGTAGGGAGGGGAAAAAGTACGAGGGATGATGGTAGGCAATGGGAATGAGAAAAAGACAAAAGTTATTGCCTTAATTTAATAGAAACTTTAAAACCATTTACGGGATCTAAAAGCAAATTCGCTTTAAATTTGATATCGGCAACACTTTTATATTCGGTCGAAAATTCGTACTTCTTCACTAAGGCTGTTATAACAACTTTAAGGGCCATAAACGCGTACTGTGGTGCTAAAAACATGAAACTTAGAGATTGAAAAATTTTGATGACGAACCAGAGATACCGATGCAATTACGTGGTCCTCCGGAGAAAGGTATCCAACTGTAAGGTTGCCTTACATTTTCTCCCATGAAACGTTCGGGATCAAACCTGAGCGGATCGGGCCAAACATCGGGATCTCGATGTAGCGCTATGATCGCGATTGCGACCGAAGCTCCTGCCGGAATCGTGCAGCTTTCCAATTTAATATCCGCTTCAACCTTCCTGGAGATGCTTGGTGCCGGTGGGAAAAGGCGCAAAGTCTCACGAAGTACCGCATCCAAGTACTGGACATTTCCAGCTTCTGAGATTGCTTCCTGGTATACTTTTTGCTGTAGGCATCACTTACAGACCGAACCTTTTGATACCTTGTACTTACTTGTATTTCTGGATGCATCCCCAGCATGATTAACGTGTAGTTTATTGTTAGAGTTATGGTATCGTTGCCCTATCATTATTAAGGTTTATGACCAAATGTACAGAAATTGGAACTTACAGCAATTATGAAGGTGTTGACTTCTTCCAGTAGGTCTTTCTCGGAAAAATCATTGTCCCACTTGGTTAACTCGATGAGAGCTCGAAGAAACGTAGGTGACTCTGAAAGAAGGCCTTGTAATCGTTACGCCTTAGTAAGAGTACTGACCTTTCGTAGATTCTGTACAAGTACGAATCTGACGTTGAACTTCCTAAAGCTATTTAATTATTGTGACTGAAATACGTACCTAGAGGTAGTACCTACCACGTCAATGTACATTTCTATCCTTTTGGTCACCACCTTTAACTCCCTTGACAATGAGCTTAAATTGAATATCCAATCAGATTGGTAGAACACGTTATTTATACGAGAGAAGGTAATCTCTTTGGCTCTGTGAGCAGAAATTCAGATATCAGACAGAGTGGTATAGGTGGTACTCGCCTGTCAATACACTCGATGTAATCTCGGTTAGAAGTTTGAGAACGAGACGTGACTCCCATTCCAGTTTCTAAAATAATTATTGAGGTGGTTGGGCCTATCTCAGAGACACCTACCGCAAAGAATGTTCATGGCGAATAGGCTGGTGTAGTAGTAGATGTTAAAAGATCCTCGCCCAACCTGTTCTTTGAGCTTACCTTCTAAGACCGAAGACTCTCGATCGAATACGTGCATAAAACCCTTTAAGGTCTTCTGATTGAAAATTGGCGCCATAATCTTTCTGTGCCTCTTCCATTTCGGAACTTAAGTACTACAATAACGATAGAATTTTGGGTTTGTGAAACATACCTTCACGCATAATCAGCCCAGTCCCTATCGAATTCTCGACGAATCTATAAAAATCGGACTTCCCTAACGCGTTTGGGTTGTTCAGAATTATCTTTAGATTTTTGGGATCCCATACGACAAAGAACAACTTCGATCCCAGCCATAAGGGAGTTGGCGACTTGAATTGTTTGGCGAACTTGAAGATGGTCTCAAAGATATCTATTGAATGTTACAAAGGTCTATGTAAAGAGAGGTTCTTAATTACCGTTCGATGACGTCAAAAGGTAGAAAGCGCTACCGACCAAAGGGAGAGCGAATGGTCTAGGTCTTTGTCTTGCCATCTGGTATAACTTTCTTCGTCCCCAAAGGTGTCGAATGTACCAAAAAAGAAAAATCACCGGCAACAATTTGTAAAAGGTATGATTGAAGATTTTCCAGTCGTTCCACATGACGAATTACGTTTTCCTTTCCTTTCTATTATATTTTTAATTAACAGATATCAATTATATGTATATAATAAGCTAATATTTAATATACATATATTAATAACTATCATTATACATAATAAAAATTTTATTACTCTAATGGTTCTGTAAGTTACGTTGTAATTATTTATTATTGCTCATTTCCTTTCATAAAGACGGAGGTAGTTCTCTTCACAAGGGAAGAGGAGACTGAGGGGCTTCGAGCTCCTCTACTCCAGGTTTCAGAGTCAGTGAAGTATCTAGGTGTCACACTTGACACACTTCCAGTTTAAAGCGGAAAAAGCAAAAAGGGCTTTCTGGGAATGTCGCCGCGCAATTGGAAGACTTTGGGATCCATCCCGAAAGGCTGTCATGTGGCACGGGCGCAATGCGAACAACCCCCACCGTCGTCATGGAAGCCCTCCTGGGTCTGCCTCCACTGAATCTCCAGGTGAGAGAGCATTCCACGCTGGCAGCCTGGCGTCTGAAATATTGAGGGTTGTGGAACAGCAGAGGTATTGAGGTGGGCCACACTCGAGTTCTGGGAGAGGCAATCAAGCGACTGCCTATCCTAGAAGGACCCGTCCCTCAATTTATAGTAGGGAAAAACTTCCACATCTTCTTTTATGCCAACCAGACATACCCATCTTCACGGATGGATCTAAAACAATGGAAGGAACAGGCATCGGAATTTATTCCAAAGAACTGAACACCCATATTAAGCCAACCACTAGGCAAAATTTCGACTGTCTTTCAGGCAGAACTAGTAAGAAAAATGCTTCGTGGAAGAAATGTTGATCGTGGAAATCCTAGACGACGAAACAATGCTACCTCATGCAGTGATCGTACAGAAAGTATGCCAAATCGTTTATCCAGATTTTGGAAATTGGGATCGTGACTAAAACCTTTTTGGGGGAAAAGGTAACACCCTGCAAGAAAAGGCGATACACCTAGAAGTTCGTGCGAAGTAGGTCCATTGTTAATGGGAAGCCCGTCTATACTGACGATAGGCTACTGCAATTGAAAAACGAACCATTCGCTAAGTCATTTATCCAATAGTCCTTAGACTTAGGCTACACAAAGTTGAAGAATCAGAATCTTCTGGCGAATAATAATAATAATAAGTGTTTAGTATAGCAATTATGATTATTATTATTATTATTATCATCCAAACCTCGTAAAGCAAAGGCTTAAAATCTTAACCCCCCTCCCCCCGGATATATGCTATTTTGTTAATTGCTATGCGAGCGGCGTAATGTCAGTGCAACTGTAGCGTCTAGTGGTCGCGGCCAGCCATCAAGCACTGTTTGCATTGTTTTAAGTGCAAGTGATTTCGGTGATGTGGCGCGGTTCAACAACTCTGCGGTCGCGACCCCACTGCATTACGGGACGTGACCGCTTAGTCGTAGCGCGGAAGTTTATCATTATTTGCATCGGTAAAACGAAAACAAGAATTTTAAGGACTTTTTTTTGTCGAAGAGTAGAAGTCTTATATCGTCATCTTCGCCATCTTCTAGAAGTAATGCCAGGTCTCCCTTTTTATTCATTTCTAAGATGGGCACACACACAGAAACACACATTGGGTTTGTTTGCACACATAAAAGGTGTTCTAAGCTTCATGGATCGCACCCGCTGGACGTTGCAAACGAAATCATGCGAACGCGACGGCTGGACGTTACCGCCAGCCGCGGGATGCGACAGCTGGACGTCGCGTTGCACCGAAATCGCACCTTAAGAGAAATCAACCACGTGGAAGGTATTTACAACTTTGAATTTTCCTAAAATTGACGCATAACGTCACTGTAACTGAATAATTGACTGCTTCTTAAGTTAGGCTGCAATTGGGAGCTTTCAACCTCGAATGGATGCAGGAATGCACCTCAAAGTACAGATTTTACAAACAGAAATTGTGCCATAATGATTGCGAAATGCTATTTATTTCTTCAAAATTATTGGTTACGAGTGACAGGTGCGCACGTTTCGTCGGGTATTGATCCTACAATTATTATCGATTACACCGTATATAGGTCACCGTTTCTAACAACAATGTTCAAAATAAATGTTAATCAATATATGTATTACATAATTTATTAGGTGGAATAATTTCGTATGATTTTCGTGAAAAGATACCTGTAAGCTAAGTTGAGGGTACGGATAGCCAGAGGAACATTGGAGGCACCACAAACTAGACGAAACTTTCACAAATAAAATACAGGGTGCGCGGAAATAAGAGAGTTAAAATTTACCGCGTCCAAGAGCCCAAGTATTTGAACGCATCCAAATAATTTTTGTTTTACTGAATTCTCCACACTTTTTTGATCTATAGCTAATCTGTTCACCCAACAGATAGCTCCTCCCAATAAATTTTGACCAATGTAAGCAGCGACCAGTTTTACACCAGCAAATTACAGATGTCAAATTCATTTACGCCAACTACAACAATTGAAATCAAGTGATTGCTTATGTTACGGCGGGTTTCCAAAATTCGACCAATAAAAAAGTTGCATTTAAATGTGGCGGTAATTTTTTGGGAGGAGCTTCACTACATCTGTTGGGTGAACAGATATTAGATAGAGTTTGCCATTTGTGTGTTATGCTAATGATGTCAAGCAAACGTGTTGCCATTTTGTCAAGGGCCACGCCAATGTGATAATGCACCCGGGCAGACTGTGTCCAAAAGCAATTAACAGATTCAAAGAGCTTGGCCGTGAAGGTGGCCGTCTGATGGGTGACCACTTCGAAACCAATTGAATATGAACAACATAAAAGAATGGTTCAAACTTATCATTAAAGTAAAAGAAATTGTTCAATTTTGTTATTAAGATAAGAGAAATTGTAAAGACATTTTAATTTAAAAATTTAATACTCCTCAGCATTACGGCGGTGCCATACAAAACTGAACCAGTGTAATAGGCCAGTCAATTTCGACGCTAAATTCGCAAAAGTGTGAGTAGGTCTGAATTTTCGACAATCAATACTTGCACAATTTTTAAAGTACTTACATAAAAAATTATTAAGAATATAAGCGCAATTGCCGCTCTGTAAGTTGAATGGGCACGGAGATATGGCACTTTTTTTGGCCCATTTTTTCCAAAAAGCGCAATTTATAACTTTTGCCCTTGTTTGGTGTCATATATTGGCGAAATGACTCACCCTAACAGAAAATGCATATGAACGAAATGTGGTATAGTGATAACAGCCCTTAGTAAAAGAAGACTATGAACACGACATGGTTGTTGGAGAGGACGTGGACCTCCTAGTCCTCGTCGGTAGATTGGGCACCAACAGTGACAATTTCTACTTCCAGAGAAGTGGCAGAGGTAGGTCAGACTGCATGCAGTAGGTACTCGTCTAAAGCGCTCAACAAGAGAGAACTTGATGTGCCACCTGGTTTTGAAAGTGTTTCTTCACGCCTTTACTGGATGCGACACCACTTCTGCTCTTTTCTGACAAGGAAAGATGAAGCTGTGGGACCAGTTCCAGAAGAGGCAGGAAATGGTGGATTACGGTTCCATCATCCTCCTCCCTAATTCGAGCCATGAGGATGTTGTGGAAGTTGGAGCGAAGTGTTTGGTGGCTCTCTATGGTGGGGATTCAGCTACCAACACCCTCAGCGAAGTGAGGTTCAACATCTTCGTCAAGATTGCGACTCATGCCAAAGTCAACTTGGCTCGTTTACCTCTAACAACCGAAGCAGCGTCATTCCACTCTTTCCGTACCTACCACCAGCTACAAAAATGGTTGGATTAGACATGGATCCCACTAAGTGAGGTTGGACACGTATATCAGATGGTCGGCTCCCAGTCACATCCAAAGAACAACCAGAAGCACCGCGCCTCCTAAAGATTATTTCTTGCGAATGCCTGCACTTGTACTCGTGTTGGACTCAAGTGCTCAGCGTTGTGCACACCATGCTCAGGCAAGATGTGTCAGAATGTCACACGGTACTGATCGATGAAGCTGATGAGACCCTGAAGATCCCGACATCGACGATGTGGGAGGTTCACTCTCGAGATGAAATCAGACCAGGGCCCTCAAGAAACTTTGAATTCACTAGACTAGACTCTACTAGTAGTCTTGGTCAACGAATGTCCAAAATATCGTACTAAAAGTCCTTGACCCTAGGGGTGGCGGAAGGGTAGGTTAAAGGTACTTTTTTTGATTTCTCGCCCATATCTCATTAGGGGTTGGTTTTAAAAAAAATATATTTGTACTTACACAAAATTAAAGCTGACTAAATTCTCTACATTTTCATTCCTACAGTTTTTTTTGCTATCTACGCTCTCTAAAATCGGAAATTTTTGGAAAAACCTTTTGCACCACATTTTCCGCCAAATTTGTGTCTCCAGCCCTTCAGATCTTCACCCGATCATCCCTCAGAAAATTCGGAAAATAGAAAATTGTAGAAAACTAAATTTCCTTTAAAACTGGTTTTTGGTCCATCATTTTTGATTTTTACTGGAATGAGCGATTCCGGTAGGAAAAAATGTTTTTCTGCACACCTTCAACTTGTTCTATATGATAGTACTTACTCTTCAGTCTTCATTCATGACCAGGAATGTTGTGAAAGGTTGGAGGGGAGGGGGGGGCTGAATTTTGATTGTGCTATGATATCCTATACATGCTACAAAGCTAATTCATTTTTTCGTAGAATGAGTCATTTCGCCAATATACCTATAACACTATAACTTGCAATTTTTGGAAAAATGCACAACAACAGTTGCAAACCTAGGTATACACTACCCTAACTGTCCCAAACAACATACCAAAAATTCGGAACTACTTGTATTTTGCAAATTTATCTTTTTTGTCTCGATTTTGACTGATCTATTATAATTCAACACAGTAATGGTAACGCAATAAATTTGCTGCTTGAAGCTCGTTTAAAATATTAGCAAAGGTTGAAATACTTACATGAGCAAATAGGTAAGAACATTAAGAGCACAAAACCGCATCGATTTTTATTTATACCAAGACTATTATATTTTATGACACTTTAATAAATGTTATTAATGCACAAGTCTGATTATTGTGAAAATGTACAACTTGTTTGCTGCAACTAATTAGGCACCCGACTTGCAAAAAAAAAACGTTGCAATTAGAATTATGTATAATAAACCTTGATGTTTAACCAAAATGTTTAAAGGAATATCAATTAAATCAATTAAAATAATAATAATTTTAATCAATTATACTTATGGTTAATTAGCAATTTGTTTATATTTTGGAATTGTATAATCCATTATAGAAGATCAAAGTTCCTTTTCTCCACTTTCTTCCGCTTCCAAACTTGATGTCCAGTGGTGATCTAAGACTTCATAACATCTTTTTTTATTGTTAACGATAGTTATCATTTAAAAAAAGGCGCAACTGTAATCACCGAACATAAGCGGAGCGAAAGGGAGAGCAGGAAGAGAAATGTTTGAAATGATGAGACAATTAACGATAGAATGTAAGAATATGAAAAAAAAGAGAAAATACAAAACAGAATACAAGAAAGCTAAGAAATAAATAGATAAACTACGTAATAAAATAGATTATTAAAGAAAGTAAAAGATATACATAAAATTGGTGAGAAGAAATAACTCTTGAAAGCAAAAAGATTGAGACAAAGTGGAAGTATAAAAAAACAAACATAAATTAAGAACAAACGGCAAAATAAAGTACACAGATGAAGTGAATGAAGCATAATCAATGGTAATAACGTAGAAATAGGACATATGAAGCTAATGGTAAATCATAGGAAGTAGCAAGAAAAGCAATATTAAAGAAAGTAACAAATAAAAGACATAGCAATTAAACAAAAACTAAGAGAGAAATTGATCAATGAAAGCGAAGGAATGAGAAAATAAAAAATGTGACTCAAACAAGAATACAAAATAGAAGAAGAAAAGAAAAAAAATTGCAATTTTTGAATTTTCGTTTGTTTGCTGTTTGTCTGTTTGTACGTTCCAGCATCCGGTAGAAATTACTGAACCAATTTTAATGTGTTGGTTGGTTGTGATGTTGGTGATGCCCTTGATGTTTCTCTACATATCCGGATTCTCAACTTAGCTCACACCAACATAAGGAATTATTTCAACCAATGAAGAACAGAACTCTGCGCACGCGTGTCACTACTAAATTTTAAATTTACGTAATGTATTGATTCATATTTATTTTTAACATTGTTGTTAGAAACGGTGACCTATATACGTGGTAATCGATACAATTTTGGGATCAATATCCAACGACACCTACGCACCTGTCACCCGTACCCTATAATTTGGAGGGTATCACTAGCACATTTAACAAAAATACCAATCAGTGATTCACAGAATGTCATCATGGCACAACTTCTGTTTGTAACTCCTGTACTTTGGGGTGCATTCCTGCAACCCTTCCTGGTTGAAAGCTCCCAATTGCAGGTTTACGATGAAAGTGTGGAGTTAAAAACGTGCATAGACAGTGCAATTCGTGCGACTTTTAAGGATGACCAGCCCTTATACATCTTCTTTGACAACTATGGAAGAGACTTGATGCCCGAAGATTTCGAAAGGACACATGTAATTGCCGATCTTACGAAATCGATAACCTTCGATTTGAGAAACGGTTACAATTATTTAGTTTACGCAAATGACGCCTCTTCTTTATCGTCGTTTTTTCGTAAGTTACCTTTAAAGGAAGGCTTTTTAGGTGTTGGGAAAACATATAGCTACGGTACGGTTCTACTTGTAACTTCATATGAAAATGTGGGAAAAATATACCAAGACTTTTGGAAGATAGGAATCATAAACGTGGTCATCTTCATGGTTCATCAGAAACTGGTGTATATAAGTAGTCCACATTATAAAAGTAATAAGTGTGGGGCTGTATTTAAGGAATATTTGGTCCACAATTGTTCATGCAGCTTTGAGATAAATTTTAAACTATTCAAGCAATTCGATGGATGCCAGATACAGTCCATAAAGATTCCAGAGTTTCATTCGTTCCCTAATCAGATAGCAGACGTAGCTATACTGCACCTGAGTGAACGTTATGGTGTTAAAGTGGTACCTTTCAAGATAATAACCAATGCAATTACTGTTTTGCACTCTTTTAGCTCGAACGTTTTTAAAGACTTCGAAGAGAGCTATACGTTATTCTCCGACGATTTCGCTTGGGTTGCGCCTATAAGTGAGCATTCGACCTTTACATTAATAGATAGAATTTTCGAATTAAAAGTTTGGATCTCAATCGCTTTTGCTTTTGTCGCATCTGTCACCGCTTGGTGGTGCATTACACTTTTTACTAAAACTCAGCACACCTTTCAGTTGTTTTGCAAAGTGTGTCTGGATCTCATCTCCTTAACGACATGCGGAGTCTTTCATCGAGTACCAAGGTTCAGAGCCCTCAAGGTTATTGTACTATCGTACCTTCTATACTCAATGCTAATACAAACAGGTTTTAAAGCCAACTTGATAAAGTGCCTTACCGTGGGTACCAAACACCGCATTGACACGGTAGAAAAAGTTGCAGCATCATCACTACCGGTATGCATCCCACCACTACTCCATGATCTATGCTTTTCTAAGAAAGGAGAGGAAGAAGAGCTCTTGTCTCGAATTAAAAAGAAATTCATCAAATGCAAGTCGAATTCGTGCGACGAAATTCAAGAGCCGTGCATCTACTTGATCCTTAAATCTCACTTAAATTTTCTGACCGTCAATCTAACAGAAATGACGATAATTTACAATAATACGTTAACAACCAGACCGCAATGGAAGCTCTTTGTTCCCAAAGGTCATTACATGTTGGATCCGTTAAATAGAGCAATTGAGAGTGTAATAGAGAGCGGTACGTATCAGAAAATGTACGATGAGTTTTACTCAAAATTTCCTACTGATAGAGAAGATGAAGAGTCCGAACCTGTAGCCTTAAACCTAGATCACGTGCGTGGAATATTTGTCATTTATGTATTAGGCTGCGTTCTTTCCTTAATCGTGTTTTGTGTAGAAGTTTTCATACACAGAATGCTGTAACGCGGCTCTGATCCAATAACGTTGTTAAAAGTTGTTCATTTTTATCTTTGTACCGTAGATGTGCTGCTTTGTGAACTCTTTGCAACTGTTTGATATTTTTGAAATATAATTGGTTAAGCACAAAGATCTCTTTTTCTTCAACTCCTTACCTTTTTTATGACATATACCAAAGAGCATATAATATAGGTATTTATGTATACATTATAACATTAGAAAGCAATTTTGACACGACTGAGCGAGTTTATTCGAGATACTAAAACAATTCTGGATAACACCAACGTGCAGTTATTCAAGTTACCCAACCATGGAACACGATGGAACAGTTGAGTATCTTTCGAGCCGAAACAGACAACTTGCCCATCAGCATCACAGTAAAGCAGAAAAAAAAGTTCGAAAGCTTTGCACTACAACAGAAGCCAAACAAAATCAACACACGAAGAAGGTGGTAACATTTCCAAGTATGAACTGGACGAAGCATCACGAAATAGGGTTTCAACTTTGCTATCGTTCCTAGACAAATTCCTGTCGAACAAATAATCATCTATTAAGAGCTTAGATAACGAGGGAGCAGAATCGATAAGACAAGACGTCGCACAAGTACTACAGAAAGCCAGACAACCAAAAAGTAATCTGGAGAAGAATTATGAGCGCTACGGAGGTTGAAAGAAGAAAAGAGTATCATATAATACTTCCACTCGATAAGGGATACGCAACTGTAATATTTATGAACAGTGAAAATTACCTCTTAAAGGACCCCAACCGATCACAATTGACTCAACAACCTACCAAGAAAAAACAACAAGGATCAAAATTGAGAAGAAAGCAGCACCAAAGAAGAGATACTAACAGTTACAATTCATACACAGAGAAAAACCTTTAAAATGCCAATAATTAAGTACATGGCTTGTCGAAAATTCACAAAATTGGTGCCCCACTGAGACCCATCGTCAGCTCAGTTGGACCACCCCTGCAACATCTAGCTAAATACTAGTGCAGTAACTACAGCCGTACACAGAACAGTCAAAAAGCTATGTAAAGAATGCCCACCATCTCATCGAAATGCTCAACAAGGAAACTGTTCAACAGGACCACACTAGTGAGTTTTGATGTGGTAGCGCTACCAATAAACGAGTCTATACAAATAATCAAAAGGAGATACAAGATTCCTAACGATATTATCGAACTCACTGAGTATTTCCCAAGGAGCGACCAACGGTACAGACAAATAGAGGGAGCACCAATGGGATCACCATTGTCGCCAGTTATAGCCAATCTATCTATGCGGGAGCTGGAAAAGACCATACTTAAGAGCTCCAGTCACAAACCAAAATTGTGGCGGAGATACGTCGACGACACATTTAAGATTTGCACACACGGATGACAACAGTCGAACCACTTCTTGGAATAAAGCCCATAACAACATTTAGTTTACCATGGAGGTGGAAGAAGACAGCAAATTACCGTTCCTGGATGTATTAATATACAAACGTGAAGACTCGACGATTTGGACACACAGTATACCGACAATTTATGCACACGGTATTAGAATGCCCACTGCCCAGTGACACCCTCATCCCTTACAATTACAGTCGGTGGTTAAAACGCTAGTCACTAGGTTGAAGAGACTCGCGGACCCGGAGAACGGAAAACAAGAAATGGCAAACATAGCAACTGCACTATTACAGAATGGATTCTCAAAAAAGAACATTTACAACGCCTTCAAACCAAAGTGGAACAAAAACCATCAGCGGCAATGCATAAGAGGAAGTAGCGACAAAACAGCAAGAATTTTACACAAGCAAAACATTAAAACAACTTTTAACGGAAATAAAAATATCTTCGATTCTACCAACACTGAAAACGATCATAGAAAACCAAGGAGTTTCCGCAATACCCTGGGAAACGTGCGACAAGGTATATATCGGCCAAACGAACAGAAGAATAAACGTACGATGGGAAGAACACAAGAAAGCTGTGGAGTAAATTGTATCAACGTCATCATTAGCCCAACTCGTCTCCAGTGCTTCAACATCACCAACATGATAGGTAATGTGGAACATAAGACAAAAGAGTGATAAGAGAAACCATAAAGATGATACACAAATGGAGACGGACATTAAGTTACAAAACGTCAGCAAACTAGAAAGTAATACCAACCCGAGCAACAACATCTGCCCACACTAATAGTAAAAGCTAGACAAAGAAAGTGGTGAAAGTACAAAATACCGTGGTGCGCAGAAGCAGAAAACGGTAATCTTATCCGAATAATAATGAGCAAAGCACAGTTAGAAGCAACTTGATAATGGCAAATGTCATTCCGTCGAAACATCTTCGAAACGGCTATGAAACGAAGTTAATAAGATTCTACGCGGGTCAACGACCGGAAGAATAAAATTCCATGCATTATAACGTTATACACTGAAAGGAACCATTAGTCTGTGATTGAACGACGTTGTGAAACAGTTTTCCTATTTTTTAATTTCCCCAACAACAATTCCATCAAAAGTGATGAAGCGAACAAATTGGACTGCAGAACAACATCAAGCTGCAATAATCGCAAAGGGAAGCTGCCCAGGGTTATAGGAGAACTATTAGAAATCCCCTAAAATTTGGCGTTCCACACCGATTTAATGCTGCCAAAAGGGTTGCTACTAAGCACTGGCTCCATGGTTTTTTGAAGCGCGATCCCAATTTGTCAAGGCGCAAGGCACAACTGATGAACTCAGCACGTGCCCAAAGTTTCAGGCAGATTTAATGGCGATACCGATTGCGGTGTCATAATCCAGAGACTCAACTGAACTCAACATTTAAGGATAGTATTATTGTTGATGATACCTTTGATGTTCCTCTAGCTTTCACGAAATTATAAGGAATTATTGCAACCAATGAAGAACAGAACACTGCGCACGCGTGCCACAATAGATATTAAATTTTATATTTATACGATGTATTGATTCACATTTATTTTTAACATTGTTGTTAGAAACGGTGACCTATATACGTGGTAATCGATATAATTTTGGGATCAATACCCAACGATACCTACGCACCTGTCACCCGTACCCTATAATTTGGAAGGTATCACTAGCACATTTAACAAAAATACCAATCAGTGTTTCACAGAATGTCATCATGGCACAACTTCTGTTTGTAACTTCTGTACTTTGGGGTGCATTCCTGCAATCCTTCCTGGTTCAAAGCTCCCAATTGCAGGTTTACGATGAAAGTGCCGAGTTAAAAACGTGCATAGACAGTGCAATTCGTGCGACTTTTAAGGATGACCGGCCCTTATACATCTTCTTTGACAAATATGGAAGAGATTTGATGCCCGAAGATTTCGAAAGGACACATGTAATTGCCGATCTTACGAAACCGATAACCTTCGATTTGAGAAACGGTTACAATTATTTAGTTTATGCAAATGACGCCTCTTCTTTATCGTCGTTTTTTCGTAAGTTACCTTCAAAGGAAGGCCTTTTAGGTTTTAGGAAAACATATACCTATGGTACGGTTCTGCTTGTAACTTCATATGATAATGTGGGAAAAATATACCAAGACTTTTGGGAGAGAGGAATCATAAATGTGATCATCTTCATGGTTCATCAGAAACAGGTGTATATAAGTAGTCCACATTATAGAAATAATGAGTGTGGAGCTGTATTTAAGGAATATTTGGTCCAAAATTGCACAGGCAGCTTTGAGGTAAATTTTAAATCATTGAAGCAATTCTATGGATGCCCGATACATTACGAGAAGCGGTCACAGTTGGATTCGTTTCCTAATCAGATAGCAGAAATAGCTGTATTGTATCTGCAAGAACACTTTGGTGTTAGAGTGGTACCTAAAAAATGGAAATCGATAAAGAATGCAATTACTGTTTTGTACTCTATTCGCTTGGACGGCAATAATATAAACCTCGAAGAGAGTTATACGTTATTCTCCGACGAATTCGCTTGGGTTGCGCCTATAAGTGAGCATTCGACCTTTACATTAATAGATAGAATTTTCGAGTTAAAAGTTTGGGTCTTAATCGCTTTTGCTTTTGTCGCATCTGTCACCGCTTGGTGGTGCATTGCACATTTTACTAAAACTCAGCGCAACTTTCAGTTGTTTTGCAAAGTGTGCCTGGATCTATTCTCCTTAACAACATGCGGAGTCTTGCATCGAGTACCAAGATTCAGAGCCCTCAAGGTTATTGTACTATCGTATCTTCTATACTCAATGCTAATACAAACAGGTTTTAAAGCCAACTTGATTAAGTGCCTTACTGTGGGTACCAAACACCGCATTGACACGTTAGAAAAAGTTGCAGCATCATCACTACCTGTATGCATCCCATCAACAATCCATCGCGCATACTTTTCTGATGAAAAAAAGGAGGAAGAGCTCTACTCCACAATTAAAAAGAAACTCATCAAATGCAACTCGTCTTCGTGTAACGATATTCGAGATCCGTGCATCTACTTGACCCTTAAATCTCACTTAAATTTTTTGACCGTCAATCTAACAGAAATGACGATAACTTACAATAATATGTTAACAACCAGACCGCAATGGAAGTTTTTTGTACCCAAAGGTCATTACATGTTGGATCCTTTAAATAGAGCAATTGAGAGCGTAATAGAGAGCGGTACGTATCAGAAAATGTACGATAAGTTTTACCGAAAATTTACTACTGATAGAGAAGATGAAGATTCCGAACCTGTAGCCTTAAACCTAGATCACGTGCGTGGAATATTTGTCATTTATGTATTAGGCTGCGTTCTTTCCTTAATCGTGTTTGGTGTAGAAATTTTCATACACAGAATGCTGTAAGGCGACTCTGATTCCATTTTATCTTTGTACCGTAGATGTGCTGTTAAGTCTTTGCAACTGTGTGATATTTTTGAAATAAAATTGGTTAAAGCACAAAGATCTCTTTTTCTTCTACTCCTTACCTTTTTTATCATTGACAAGAGCATACCTATAATATTATATATGTATACATTATAACATTAGAAAGCAATTCTGACACTGCCGAGGGAGTTTATTCGAGATATTAGAACAATTCTGGATAACACCAACGTGCAGTTATTCAAGTTACCCAACGATATGGAACACGTTGTGACAGTTGAGTAACTTTCGAGCCGAAACAGACAACTTGCTTATCACAGTAAAGCAGAAAAAGTAGTTCGAAACAAAATCGACACAACTTTGGACGAAGAAGGTGGTAACATTTCCAAGTATGAACTGGACGAAGCATCACGAAATGTACTTAGCAAGGATTTTAACTTTGCTATCGCTCCTGGACGAATTCCTGTCGAACAAATAATCATCTATTAAGAGCTTAGACAACGAGGCAGCAGAATCGATAAGACAAGACGTCGCACAAGTACTACGGAAAGCCAGACAACCAAAAAGTAACTTATCTGAAGAAGAATTATGGGCACTACGGAGGTTGAAATAAGAAAAGAGTATCATATAATACTTCCAGTCGATAAGGGATACGCAACTGTAATATATTTATGAACAGTGAAAATTACGAGACCAGCATCAAAGAAGAGACACAGTTACAATTCATACACAGAGAAAAATCTTCAAAATGGCAAAAATTATATGGCTTGCCGAAAATTCACAAAACTGGTGCCCCACTGAGACCCATCGTCAGCTCAGTTGCATCACCCCTGCAACATCTAGCTAAATACTAGTGCAGTAAGTACAGCCGTACACAGAACAATCAAAAAGCTATGTGAAGAACGTCCACCGTCTCATCGAAATGCTCAACAAGGAAACTGTTCAACAGGACCACACACTAGTGAGTTTTGATGTGGTAGCGCTACCAATGAACGAGTCTATACAAATAATCAAAAGGAGAATTTGGGGGCCCTGGAGAACAACGAGCCACCGGAGTACATGGGGCTCTGCAGGGTCTGCACTTTGCACACTGGGAAAAGAGCCCCACACAGCAGTTGGGGCTCTCGGTACCGTAGTTTCTACCACATCTCAATTTTTTAATACTCAGGTATGTTTCAAGTGAAACATAATTATGTGTATGAGACATTTCAAATATTCACGTATGAAACATTTATAAGGACACATTTCTCCTACATATCAATAATATGAATGGAAAAGAACGAAGGAAGTAAAAGGTAGTAACAGTGTTTGCACAGGGGATAAGACAGACGAAAGAAAGCATAGAGGAGATGGTAGGAGAGGAAAAAGGGGTAAGATTAATAGTAGGGGGAATGAGGGAATCGGATCATCTTGCATTGGAGATAAAATTAAGGAGAAAGGGGAGGAGAGAAAAAAGTAGAAGAATGTAATGGCGAGAGAGTAGTAGGTATATGGAGCGAGGAGAGTATTAAAAAATATAAAAGCAATATGGAGAAGAAACAATGGAAAACAGAAGAAAATGTAACAAGAGGAAGAAGATATACAGGAAATAAGTGGAAGAGCAAATACAGCGTTTAAGAAGAGAGGGAGGAACATGGAGGTATTTAAACAAGGAGAGAAACAAGGGAAAGGAAAGAAGAGGGAAATTTGAAATGGAGAAATGTACATAGCATTACATGGAGATGGTAGAGTGAGGGAAGGAAAGGACAAGAGTTGAAAGGGAAGGAAGAAATTATAAGAGGGAGGAAATAACAGCAGAAGAGTTAGAAAAAACCTTAAAAAGGATAAAAGGGGAAAGGAGGATTAGGGGGGATAGTGGATATATATGGGAAAATGGCAAAGAAGAATTCGATAAAAATCTTAAACAAAATATGGAATGGTATACAAAGGAGGGAATTTGAAAGGGGCAAAAAATATAGGATACCTAGTGATGTGGGGAAAAAAGAATATTTGGGATGTTATAAGAAGGGGGTGGATTTTTGATAAGTCAGTGAAAAGTGTGAGGATGTACGGGGTGGAGATATGGGACTGTGAGAAATGGGAAGTTTTGGAAAGGATACAATAATATTGGAAATGAGTACTAGGTTTGGTCAGCCGTATATAGTGCATGAGGAGGGCGGTAGGGCACTTCAGTTGGAAGGAGATGAAAGAAGCGAAAATATAATACGGACAGGAGGATAGAAGGGGACAGTATGATAGAGGAGGATATGCAAGATAGGAGATACAAAAGAGAAGGGAAAAGGGATGCGGTGAAAACATAAGAGAAGAGATTATAAGAAGAGACAGACACACAGATGCAAGAAAGAAGGAGTAAGATTAGGGAGGGAAAATATAATGGAAGATAAGAGGAAATAATGACGGAAGGAGGACCAGCCCACCAAACACATTTATATATAAAATACATATAAATTATATAAGAGCTTTAGATTTATATAAAACTGGAAGAAAAATAAGAGATATTTAATATCAGGATGTCAGCAATTTTCAAAATAATATACAGGGTGATTCACGACTATTCCCTCGGTCTCCTGTGCCTAAAGGGTACAAGATATCATCTTCATTTTTTGGTGATATATGTAAATTGATAACGACTATTTTTTAAAATTATTTTCAATTATACAGGATGCTTCACAAAATTGTAATATCGATGGCCTAGAATCAATACCTCTCAAGTGAAAACTTCAAAAGTTTTCAGTCAGAGCCGGATATATAGGGGGGCAAAGTGTGCAATGCACACGGCCCCGCGGTTAGGCCAGCCCCGCGCTAGCGTGACTTTTTCACGATAAGGAAATAATTAAATAATAATAAATTAATCTAAGTTTTGAGTAGTAGAACAAATATAACGGCAAAGACAGCTCAGTCACTACAGTAGTAAATGTTTACTGATGCCAAGGCGCGAAACGCCGAAGAACCGCCGGCGAGTATTCGCGCGCGAAGCTTTTTGGTTTAAGTAATAGTTTCGTTTAGATTTAGTTTTTGTTAAAAAACTTATAGAAAATGACGAGCAGAAATATAGACCAAGGAAGAAGATATGTTGGCGGAGCTGAAAAAGAAAGAAAGAGAAAATATAAGGAAGAATTTATTAGTAGCCTAAGTAGGCTAAGCATTTGAAAAAAATTGCTGTTGCATCCGCAGAGCGTAGTTTTTCTAAATTAAAACATTAAAAATTACCTACGCTCGATTATATCGGAACAGAGACTACTGGGCTATCGTTAATTTCAATTGAAAAAGCATTTGTAGTGGGATAGATTTTTCCCAATTTATAGATGATTTTGCTGCGAAAAAAGCAGGCAACATTAAATTATATTAAAATATGAAGGTTTGTTTTTTTTTTGTTTTTCTTAACATAGTTTCGTTAATTTTGAATTTTCTGTGATTTTATTTTTATAGTTATTTTTTTATTAAATGACGTGTGTATTTTTATGAGTAAATAAAAGTTATTTTTCTTGGGCCCGAATTTATTTTTGCACACAGCCCCGCAAACCCTAAGACCGGCTCTGTTTTCAGTATGAACAAAAAACCTTCTAGTTGCCATAATTACAACACATCGGTTATCTACAGCGGGTATTAGAAATGTATAGCACTTACGAGGTATTGCATCAAACATGTGCCCACGAGGTATTGGCACAATGACAAATTGAAGCATTTCTATTGGTCTGGCAGTTAAGAGCTATTGCCAGGATGTGGAAACAACTTAGAACAACGTAGTAACGCGAAAACCTTTATTTAAAAAAAAATGTACTTACGAGGTATTGATTCTAGGCCATCGATATATCAAAGTTAAGTTTTTTTAAATGCAACCCCCTGTATTTTATTACCTTTTTAGATTATACGTTAAAAACTAAGGTAACTTTATAATAACCTAGGCGCTTTAATGGCAATCTACGTTTAAGTTTAGCATTACTTTTATTTCCAAACTTTTTATATGATATTGAATTTATCGAAAATAAAATCGGCGATGAGTTGGCCGGCGCTGAGATGGCTCGGCGATGAGATGGCCGCGATGAATCGGCCGCGATGAGTCGGCGGCGCTGACTTGTCCCATTCCGTTCCCTATACCTATCGCTTACTAATTTTGAGAAAATTGTGATTTTAAGAAAAATATTCAATTTAAACAACCCCTAATAACACGGAAACCACTTACTTTTAGTAACACAAATTTATATCGATTTATCTTGACCTTTAATAGGCTTTTATTTGCACTACGTAGGATTTCAATTTTTTGTAGAGGGTGTTTAGAAAAAGGATTCATATTTTATATTTTTCAAACATCAAAAACTCACTTAACTTAAATGGAACACCCTGTATGTTTTTATTCTATGTTGAATAACTTTTCATTTTCTATCAAAAACTATGAGTAATAGATGTGTCTAAAATCAACGATTAAAAAATTATTAAGATTTTTCTCTAAAATTTGTATGGAAATGGTTTTTTTGCATTCTAGTAGGCCATGATTTTTTTTGTGGTTGATAATTAGGTATGTGATCAAAACTTAATTAATTTGTAAAGGTAAAGAATAAGAAATCTTTTGTTAAAATATGAATATTGTAACAAAATAAAGAGACACACTACACACTTCTACTATGGGATGCAGTAAACTTTAACTCCGTTATTTCCGCGCACTCTGTATTCTATGTAAAAGTTTTATCAAGTTGTTGGTGCCTCTGATATTCCTCTGGCTATCCGTACCCTCAACTTAGCTACCAAAGGCGGATACAGGGGGGGGGGGGGGGCATGGTGGCTATAGCCCACGACTTTAGGAAAAAAAATATATCTCAAAATCTGATTCTTTTAACCCTCTTCTTTTCCCTCAGTACCGACCTATTAGTCGGCATCGTCGGTACTGGTACTATTCAATTCAATATACAATAATTTGAACCAAAAAAAAAGTTATTGCCCCCCCCCCCCCCCCCCCCGCACAATTTCTGGATCCGCCCTTGTGTAGCTTACAGATATATTTTCACAAACTCATAAAAAATTATTCCATCTAATAAAGAATAGTATCCAGCGTAATATTTATTTGTAGCATTGTTGTTAGAAACCGTAACCTATGTACGTGGTAATCGACATAATCTTAGGATCAATACCCAACGATACATGCGCACCTGTCACTCGCATCATATAATTTTAAAGGAATCAGTAGTACATACCAGTCACAGTTTCGCAGCCATTATGGCACCATTTCTGTTTGCAACTTCTATACTTTGGGTTGCATTCCTGCAACCGTTCCCGGTTGAAAGCTCCCAATTACAGGTTTACGATGAAAGTGCGGAGTTAAAAACGTGCATAGACAGTGCAATTCGTGCGACTTTTAAGGATGACCAGCCCTTATACATCTTCTTTGACAAATATGGAGGAGACTTGATGCCCGAAGATTTCGAAAGGGCACATGTAATTGCCGATCTTACGAAACCGATAACATTCGATTTGAGAAACGGTTACAATTATTTAGTTTACGCAAATGACGTATCTTCTTTATCATCATTTTTTCGTAACGTACTTTCAAAGATAGGAATTTTAAATTATGGGGAAGTATATGTTTATAGTACAATTCTAATTGTAACTTCATATGAAAATGTGGGAAAAATATACCAAACCTTTTGGGAGAGAGGAATCATAAATGTGGTCATCTTCATGGTTCATCAGAAACAGGTGTATATAAGTAGTCCACATTATAAAAGAAATGAGTGTGGAGCTGTATTTGAGGAATATTTGGTCCAAAATTGCACAGGCAGTTTTGAGGTAAATTTTAAACGATTCAAACAATTCGATGGATGCCCGATACATTACGAGAAGTCGGTACCATTTGATTCGTTTCCTAATCAGATAGCAGATATAGTTGTATTGTACCTGCGTGAACGCTTTAGAGGGATACCCAACAAACGGAAGATAAAGAATGGAATTACTGTTTTACACTCTATTCGCTTGTACTGGAATAAACACCTCGAAGAGAGCTATACGTTATTCTCGGACGATTTCGCTTGGGTTGCGCCTATAAGTGAGCATTCGACCTTTACATTAATAGATAGAATTTTCGAGTTCAAAGTTTGGATCTTAATCGCTTTTGCTTTTGTCGCATCTGTCACCGCTTGGTGGTGCATTACAATTTTTACTAAAACTCAGCACACCTTTCAGTTGTTTTGCAGAGTGTGCCTTGATCTCATCTCTTTAACAACATGCGGAGTCTTGTATCGAGTACCAAGATTCAGAGCCCTCAAGGTTATTGTACTATCGTACCTTCTATACTCAATGCTGATACAAACAGGTTTTAAAGCCAACTTGATTAAGTGCCTCACCGTGGGTACTAAACACCGCATTGACACGTTAGAAAAAGTTGCAGCATCAACACTACCGGTATGCATCCCATCAATACTTCATGCAATATCCTTTTCTGATAAAAAAAAGAAGGAAGAGCTCTACTCCTCAATTCAAAAGAAATTCATCAAATGCAAGTCCCCTTCATGTGACGAAATTCGAGATCCGTGCATCTACTTGACCCTTAAATCTCATTTAAATTTGTTGACCGTCAACCTAACAGAAATGACGATAATTTACAATAATACGTTAACAGCAAGACCACAATGGAAGTTCTTTGTACCCAAAGGTCATTACATGTTGGATCCGTTAAATAGAGTAATTGAGAGTTTAATAGAGAGCGGTACGTATCAGAAAATGTACGATGAGTTTTACTCAAAATTTCCCACTGATAGAGAAGATGAAGATTCCGAACCTGTAGCCTTAAATCTTGATCACGTGCGTGGAATATTTGTCATTTATTTATTAGGCTGCGTTCTTTCCTTAATCGTGTTTGGTGTAGAAGTTTTCATGCACAGGATGCTGTAAGGCGGCTTCGATACAATAATATTATTATAGATGTGAATTTTTATCTTTGTACCGTAGATGTGCTGCTATGTTAAGTCTTTGCAACAGTGTGATATTTTTGAAATAAATTTGGTTAAAGCACAAAGATCTCTTTCTCTTCTACTTCCTACCTTTTTATCACTGACATATACCAAGAAGCATATAACGTATGTATAACATTATAACATTAGAACGCAAGTTTGACACTGCCGAGGTAGTTTATTCGAGATACGAGAAGAATTCTGGATAATATTTACGTGCAGATATTGGGGTTTCATCTGTAGTTAAGCCACAGAATTCATCCCACCGTATTGAACACGATGGAACAGTTGAGCAATTTTCGAGAAGAAACAGACAACACGCTCAGCACAGTAAAGCAGAAAATGGAGTTCCAAAGACCTACACTATAAGCCAGACCACAAAAATTTTATTTGGAGAAGAATTACGGGCATTACGGAGGTTGAAAGAAGACAAGAGCATCATAATACATCCAGCCGATAAGAGAAGCGAAACTGTAATTATGACCAGTGAAGTTTACGATAATAAGATACGAGACCTCTTAAAGGACGCGGCATACCAACAGACCACGAACTCAACAACGCACCAAGAAAAAACCAAAATTATGAAGAGCAGCATCAAGGAAGAGACACAATTACAATTCACACACAGAAAAATCTTCAAAATGTTCAGAATATCTGGCTTGCCGAAAACAGAGAACGAAAAACAATAAATTGCAAACATAATAAGTGCACTACTTATTACAGATTAGATTCTGGAAGAAGAAAGAACACAAGCAAGCAAGATAAAAGACAAAGCCGTGCATGTTGTAAGGGTAGTTCGACGTCCTTGGTGTAACAATAGTAAAAATTCCACAGTTAAAATAAATCCTAACGTGACGGCTGCACCTGCTCAAATTTGCGCTCATGGTTTTCACAATTACTCCTCATTTATTTACACAGCGCAAAACTCAAAAATTGTTGATTTACAGCACCCCTGCTGTAGGTTTTCTGCTTCTCTGGGACTAGACCCAAAGGCGGTATAAAATATCAGGTAAAGACACTGCACAAAACTTGAGTCAGAATAATCATACCTACACCAATGACGTCAACACGTGCATAAGGGACACATTAAAACAAATTACAACCACTATTAAATAACGTTTCGCACCCATAATTAACACTTTCAAGACTGGAAGAAGATAAACTTAAATTTGTAATAATGCAAAGGGATGTAAACTAGAGTATTTGAACACATGCACCTTGCTAACTTATCCAGTGTGTTGTCGGACTTCATCTTTTCTCGTGCCCTTATAATCGGGGGTAAGATACGTCACATTTATAAATATTATCAAAGAGTATGAGGTTTGCTATTTTGTAATTTCAATTTTTTCACACATACTGATCTTCGGGAATGAGATATTAAAAGAAAACCTTTCTGTACAATAATAAAACCTATGCTTCGCCCTAGAATAATTTATCAAATGGCGCCTGGGGAGAACTTTTGAAAAATCCTTTAAAGTTTCATAAAAACAATGCACGCAGAGTTACAAATACTTTTGAAATAAAATAATCAAAACAGAGCAAACATTTTATTTGGCCTAGGTCACTAGGTGTACCTAGGTTGCATGAAAAGTAAGTGCGAAAATTACAAATTTTAGTTTATACATTACAGACAGTTTCTAGGCAGCTGTAACCAGTATACAGTACAAGTATTGATTGAGCTTTAGCCACGATTGCAACAAAACAACTTTAATAGTCGAGAATATGTAATTTACGATAAATTGGGGTGTAATTTTATTGCCATTACGTCGTTTTATTTCTGTTGATAAATTGTTCGCCATTTGTTATAATTTTTTTTTATTGGTGTCCTATTTTAGCCTTTTAAACAACGCCCCAGCGTGTTTAAATCGCACTTTTTAAAACGCGCGTGTTTTAAAGTTGCCATGCCAACATCAACAAATTTGAAAAACGGGAATTCTATTGGTTATTGATCTGACAGGAGTAATTTGTTACGTCAAATAAAATGACAGATTGCATCACCAATTTGAAAAACGTGAATTCTAATTGGTTATTGATCTGACAGGAGTACTTTGTTACGTCAAATAAAATGACAGATTGCAAATTAATTTCCATTTTTCTCATTTCCATGACAACGAAAGGTATACTGATTTCACATACGAATTCAACCATTTCACATTATTAGTTCTTATTTCCATTTTAATACCCAGATTTCAAAGTGAACCAATAAAAAAAAATAGCGTAAAGTATTCGTGGATAAATGGTCTTTAAAACACTTGCTCTATTTCAAGCACTCGGCTGCGCCGTCGTGCTTGAAAGCTCGCGCGTGTTTTAAAGACCCGTTTATCCACTTATACTTTAATATACTATTTTTTATTGGTGTTCTATTTTAGCCTTTTAAACCACGCCCCAGCATGTTTAAATCGCACTTTTTAAAACGCGCGTGTTTTAAAGTTGCCATGCCAACATCAACAAATTTGAAAAACGGGAATTCTATTGGTTATTGATCTGACAGGAGTAATTTGTTACGTCAAATAAAATGACAGATTGCATCACCAATCTGAAAAACGTGAATTCTATTGGTTATTGATCTGACAGGAGTACTTTATTACGTCAAATAAAATGACAGATTGCAAATTAATTTCCATTTTTCTCATTTCCATGACAACGAAAGGTATACTGATTTCACATACGAATTCAACCATTTCACATTATTAGTTCTTATTTCCATTTTAATACCCAGATTTCAAAGTGAACCAATAAAAAAAAATAGCGTAAAGTATTCGTGGATAAATGGTCTTTAAAACACTTGCTCTATTTCAAGCACTCGGCTGCGCCGTCATGCTTGAAAACTCGCGCGTGTTTTAAAGGCCTGTTATGGAGGTTGTAATAATTCCAAAATGCTATTCGTCAATAAATTCGAGCAATAAAATTAAAGTGGGTATACCACATAAATATTATATCTATATCATTACACCAACAATAAATATGTAATTGGCAACTTTTATAGACGGAAGCTCTCCAATTAGCATTCCTGCTCCATAGTTCTTGCTATATCTACCTTCAACTCGACCGCCAAACCGGGGAAATGCGATTGAAAAAAGTGCTTCACAGTTTATCAAGCAACCAATACATCCTTTGAAACTAAAAATTTCTTTACTTCCCTCTTTCCCGTTCCATATCCATATCCATCATTATTCTAATGACCATATCCATCACTTTTCGTCTTCATTCCTCCACCTCGTCCATCCCCCCAACCTTTCCCCTCCCTCATTTAAGATCCCCCTCCAACTTCTTCTCTCCGTCCGCAATTCCTTGCAGTCATCTACCATATGCCCAACACTTTCCCTACCTATCCCACATAGTCTATATAAGCGTCTATCGTCGTCCCACCAGTATTTATTTTCCCTCCCCTCATTTCCGCATCTGAATCTTGCAATCAATCTCTTCCTCCTCATACTCATACCACTTTCCACATACCTTGGTACACCCTCCGTCATTATTATCACATATTTCTCATTATACATATTCCATGCTTAACTGTTCCTTGCTTTTTCTGGACCATCGCCTCTCTACTATCTCTTCCGTCGTGATATCACCAAACCCTTCCTACCTTCTCCTCTGTATCTCCTTCGTCTAATCCCCCCCGTTCGTAATAGTAACACCTGTCATCCTGACCATACTTTAGATTTACCTTCCTCACCTCTTCCCAGCAACCTTGTACCAGTCCCTCCTCCCCCTCTCCAGACTCTCCTCGTACCACCACGCCATTTCCTCTGCCTGTACTCTCATTTTTTCTCCCTTCTCCTCCTCCATCACAATGTAACCAGGAGTCTTCTTCTCCAATCCCCATATCTCTCCTGTACTCTTTCTAATATCTCCCACTCCCTCCATACATCATGACACTCTTCACTAGCTTTTCATATAACTAACCTCTCCTCAGGTCCTTGTCGAATATTTTCTCTCCCACCCCCCATATCTATCCCAATGCCTTGTTCCCTTTCTTCCTTAATTCCTTCACATGAGCTTCTCCTTGTTATCATGTCTCATCAGGTACTCCAGATATTTAACCTCCCCCATTCATTCTATCTCCTCCTCCCCCCAACTTCATCCCCCGCTCTTCGTGCACCCCCCCCTGCTTTTTGGGAAAATTACCATCTTGGTTTTATCCCCCCTTCCCTCAAGCTCTCTTTTGTCTAAAACCCCTTGCACTCCTCATCATCCCCCTCATATCAATTCCCGTTTTAGCAATCATTACGATGTCATCGGCATACGCATACACCTTTCCTCTTCCAATTATAACTCCACCACACTGCGCATTCCTCTGGCAATCAGGAGAACAACCCTGGACTGAGTGGGCACTCCTATCTTAGCCCATTACAAACGCCTCCCCGCACTTTTCCCTTGCACCTTGTCACATCATATAGCTCTTGCGTCCTTACCACTAATTCTTCACCAACCCCCTTATTTCTCATTATCCCCCATAGTTTCTCTCTACACACACCGTCGAACGCCCTTTTAATGTCTAAAAACAACCCATGAACTTCTCCCCGTTTTCTCTCTAGTTCTTTAGTCACTATTTTGTCTCACCACGTAAATATTATCTATCGCCCTCCTTCCCTTTCGAAAGCCGGCTTGCCAATCTCCAATTAGATTTTTCCCCTCTATTTCCTTCTCCAAGCGTTCTTGCAGGAGCATGGCTTACACCGTATACCCCACGTTTGTTATACTAATTCCCCTGTCTCCTTTCTGTCTCCTCCCTTACACACCGGACAAAGCACCATCTCCTCTGTCCATCCCTCTGGTACCCACTCTCCCGTCCATATCTGGTTCACAATCCTCCTAAAGTTGCTTATTGCTCTGTTCCCCATGTATTTCCAGTTTGCCCTGTACCTCTCCTACTTTCCCCCTTTTAGCCTGCATATCGCCTTTTCTAACTCCTAGTCCGTTATACATTCCCCTCCTCTCTCCCGCCGCGAAACATGATCTCTCTCTCTGCGACCCCCCTATGACTCTTTTTAGACAATTAGTAAAGGAAAACTTTTATCAATGAATGTAGAATCCAGATTAACAACTGTAAATTACGTTGGTCGTGCAAAACAGGCTCTATTGCATTTTAACGGAAAGCGTAGGTTGTCGTCATAATTTTGTGTCATTAACATAATTTAGCTTTCTGATCAATAGCCTTGTTTTGTGTCGTGTATACAGCTGGCGAAAGGGGGTTCATTCGGGAATAAAATTTAAGGGCGCTCAGCGAGTACCACTTTTGTAACGGTTATAGGACAATTTTGGCTTTGCTTTGTAAATAACAAATTAAATGAATTCCAATGCTAAAAATGGGAATTTTACCTGGTTGTTAGGACAAGTAAATTGATTGGTAAAATCACCCTTAACCAGGTGTTGTTTTGAGATGGATAATTTTGTTTACTTGTGTACGTTAGAATTTCAAGTTAGTTTTTAAGATTTACTTCTATTCTACGTGAATTGCCTATTTGTGAGAATTTGTGAGAGTGAGAACCTTTTACATTGTAAAAAAAATGAGCTACATTTGTTTTTCTTTAGCTCTACTTTAATAGATCATGAGCAAATCAGAGTTTGTGATTGATTTAAATATTTTTTTCAGATGGGAATTCTCTTTATAGACCATGGCATATCAAAATAAAAGATTTAAGATTATTGATTGCAAGGATAAAACGCCAAGGTAGGACGAAGTTGTGTAGTTTTTTAACTGCGCCAACATATCTACGTAGAATTTGACAGGTAATGAGAGTAGAACAACCTCAAGTAATTCTCAGCTTGGCAATCTTTTTCAACGGCTGCTGCAGTTTGAGCCCTAAACTCTGTTCGTGTTTTATCGACTTGAATAAAAGAGGACGAGTTGGGAAAAATCGGGCAACTTGGCATAACGCAATCGCATTCCATGGTTCAAGCTTGGCTCAGTAGTAGGTTCTTAGGGCCATCTTCGCACAGGTTGACAAATAGACAGATGAAGAAAAGAAGAGACAAGGACTGGAGACAGTTTAGCCAGTTAAGGATCTTGTGTGACAACAACCATTTCCTCGAGTTGTTGAAAAAGGTGGTTTCCACCATTATGGGAGGCCTCGCGGCTACAGGTAACGCAAGAGAACTGTCCTATGGCTTCACACCGCTATGATTATACTATCTGGCGGTCGAGAACCAGAGCATTGACACTTTTTTTATTCAAAGAAACGAAAAGAAGAGGAAGGTAGTACTTCCCCCCACACTGCATAAAAGTGCCGTAGCACTAAGCATAACGGTAGAGGATGTATGGACGAATATCAGTGGATGAAGCCGAATATTCCGACACTTGACATTGACCTATAGAGCGTAGAGAGAAAAGCAGATATTATATTACTTTGGAAATACCTAAAAAGATAATTTTTATTCTTTATTTACTGTAACATAAAATCCTCAACTGTGGTTTACTACGTTAAGTTCCGTCTCTAGTAATTCACCTGCGCATAATCGGACTTGGAGAAGATCCAATGTGCAAGAGTTTTTAGGAGGAAGAAAAACCACAATCTGTGTTATGGCAAGACGTACAATATCTGTTCCTTTAAGAGAAGCTCATTGCATCCAAGGACATTACAAAAAGGTCTTCTTCTTCCCCAAGGAAAGCTACAAGAGAAAGTGAATTTACTTTCTAGGCACTGTAAACTATACAAGCACTTGCACCACATACTTAGTGAGTGTTTTGTACTCATTCGTCCAACTGAGACGATCCATGGTGGAAGTATCCTGGCCGGAGGAACATCGTCATATTTATCTCACGTTTAGGATGGCTGGAGTCAAACGACTCTAATCTGGAAGACAACACATGTATATGAGGCCTACGGCCTACATGCGCGTGGAAGTATTTCGAATTGCTCACTTAATAAAAAAATTGAGAAAATTGTTTTTTAATGCCAGCCTTTTTATTTCACAAAAGCAACACATTAAGCGGCGGTAGAATTGGATATGAAAGAGGAATGTGGAGTCGGAAAGTAAAATTTCAGTTTAAATATAAGCGGATTAGTAACAAATGGATAGACACAAAAAACACATTAACAACAGTAATCGTCGGGCATTTGATCGGAGTACTTTTGCCTAATGTCATTGAGAACCTCAAGATCCAGTTCGTTGCCATCTAAGGAAAGGTGTTGTAGTCCGTTGAGATTGTTGAAAATTTCCAAATCTAGCTCACTAAGACAGTTATTCTCAAGATGGAGGCTTGAAAGCTGATCCAAGCTAACGAAACAATCCACCTCCATAGTATGTATCTTATTGCCGTCCAAATATAGGTCCACCAGAGATTCGAGGCTATGGAAAGCACCGGTTTCGATAGTTTGAATGTTGCAGTTCTGCAAGTACAAGTACCTCAAAGCGGGTATGTTGACGAAACTGTTGCTGGTAATCGTTTCCATGCTGTTACGAGATAAATGGAGCACGTTGAGACTTTGAAGTGGTTCAAAAACCTGTGGAGGTAACGTCTTGATGTCGTTATCCGATAGGTCCAAGTGTTTCAAATTGGGACAATTTGTAAAGGTGTCACTCGTCAACTTTACCTTATTTCCGCTCAGTCTTAAGTTTCTCAAGTTTGGCACAGCTCGAAGAGTTTCCGCCGTAATTTGACCTATCTCGTTACTCCCCAGCTCCAAGTAATTTAGCACATCCAATCCGGCGAAAACTTCCCCTGCAAGTTCGGTTATTTTATTTTGATAGAGCGATAAGAATTGTAATCCATGTAAGCCTTCGAACGCACCCGGCTCAATGCAAGAAATTTCGTTGTGTACCAAATGGAGCTGAAGTAGGTGGGTCAAGCCTAGGAACACGCCGTACTTTAAGCACACCAAGTGCGTATTTTTCAAGTATAGGTAACGCAAATTGTTCAGTTCCATGAACAAGTTTCGCGGTAATTCCATTATCGTATTATGCGAGAGACATAGTATTTCTAAGTTTGGCAAACCTGTGAAGCATCCGTCATGGAAATCATCTATATCGTTATGCTCGACTGTCAGATAGTTTAGGTTAGTCATTCCGTTAAACGTTCCCTCCCTTAAAGTGCGCAAACAATTTTTGCCTAAAAAAAGCGAGACGACTTTGGAAAGATTTTGGAATGTTCCCGATGTGATTGTTCCGATTTTATTTTTATACACGTGCAGCTTACACAAACTTTCCAAGCCGTTAAACACACCCACTTCGAGGACGCGTATGTTGTTCTCGTTTAAGTGAAGATCCGTTAACATTTGAAGATCCTTGAAGATTTCAACTGGAAGATTGGTGATCTTGTTCCCTTTTACATTCATCAACTTCAATTGATGAAGGCCTAGGAACACATTCTTATCTAAGCCCATAACCATGTTGTCTTCCAAATTTAAGGTGCGCAGAGAAGATAGTGATTTGAAGGCGTTTGGAAAAATCTTCATTATGCTATTTTTTCCTAAGTGTAATTCGCTCAGGTTTGGTAATCCGTCGAAACATTCCGAGAGGATGTACTCAATTTTGTTACATTCCAAGTTCAGTACATGCAAATCGGGTGTGTTACAGAGGAATTCCTCGGGAATTTGTTTGATGGTGTTGTTCGATAAATTTAAAGTTTTCAGTGCAGTGGCGTTACGTAAGAGATCGGGTGGTAGTCGAGTCAGTGCATTGTTCTGCAGGTTGAGATGTTCGATTTTGCTACCATTGCATAATAGATTAGATGGTAGCGTCACTATCTGATTGTTTGCCAAGTTCAGACTGACCAAACTTGAGAGTGAGGAGAAAGATGCGGGCAAAGTTGAAAGGTTGTTATCGTTCAAACTAAGCACTTTCAGTTGAATAAGATTGGTAAAAACACTAGGTTCGATCCTTTCAATTGAGTTTTGGAACAAGAATAGTTCCTCCAAACTACTCAATCCGGCAAAGTTCTCATCCTCTAAGCTTTTTATGTCGTTCTTGTCCAATCGCAGCACTCTTAGGGAGGAAAGCTGACCAAAACCATTTTGGGGAAGAGAGCCTATACCATTATCAGAGAGGTTTATCATTCTCAAATTTATGTTATTGACGAGTAAATTTGGACTTATACTCTCCAATTCGTTGCTGCGCAAATTTAAATTCTCCAAAGCGATCAATTCGTCCAATGCTCCATCTGGAAGTGAGAAGTTGCACTGAATTATACTCAGTTCCTTTAAGCTGGTTAGGCCGGAAAAGGTCTTTTTGTGAATACGTCCGATGATGTTATTTTCTAAATGAAGTTCGTAGAGAGTTTTAAATTTTTCAAATAGCAAAGGGGGAAAGTATTCTATTGAACTATTGAGTATTTTCAGTTTCTTCAAGTGTTTAATTCCATTGTAGAATTCTGGACTTAGGTCACTTATTTGGCTTTGCTCAATTTCTAGACATTGAAAGTTTTCCCTCTTCACGTTTTCAATGTGGATACACTTCTTAATGCCCTCCTTCAACTCTTTGAGCGTATTGACGTTGTCGCATGCTATTGTTTTCCAATATTTGTAGTGAAAGTTGAAATCTTTTCCGCCTCCCATTTGTGGACAATGATTCTGAAAAATAAGGAGAACTTAACTACATTTATTCATTCAGAAAGGCTAATTGAAGTGATTACTAGTTGAAATTAGGTCTACATATGGATAATGGTGCTGTAAAAATGGTTTGTTGCTATAAGTAATGCAATGGATAAACCCTAGCGATAGCGAACACACTTACACATAAAACCACGTCTTTTTTTGTTCGTTTACCAAAGAAATGTCTGCTGGTCCCTTTGAGCAGCAACGGGTTCAATTCCAAATATTCGTGGGTTTTCGTTGAGTGTTCATAATACATTTCGGTGGTTTCGTTCAATGCTACTTTCCAATTATGGGAGTTTTACCTCGTTTATTTAAATTTCCCTATTTCATATCTCAAAAGTTAATTAAAATTCAATATTATTTCACTTTCTTCACAAACCGGTTTTTGGTAGGCTTAAGAATCAAATTTTTTCAATATTATACAATCTGAGTAGTATTAGTAGATTACTACCTTTTGCCGTTTAATTGTTCTAATTTTATTTCTGCTGGCACCTTCACGATTAAGCTAGTGATGATTCATCGGCTTTTTTATTAGGTATAAGTTGTGCCTTAATTTGCCGTTGCTCATTACCTTCGACGTTTTATTTGTTCATTTACATTAATTTTCTATCAGGTTTACGAAGGCTAGGTCTGATTTTTTTATATTCCCCTAAAGCTTTCTTTGAATATGCAGATGAGTGTACAAATATTATTTCTCAAGTATTAAATCACTAGCGTACTCCCGGGCCACAACCTTCGCCGTGGTGGGAATAATTCTCGTTTCGGGTCGCTCTCATTTAGTTCTGCGTGTTCGGTATACGGATGATTGGCTTCCTCCACAGTAGTGGCTCGTTGCTTCCTGGAAAACGAGGTCACAGATGAGAGAAGTCGTCACGATGTTCATCGCCTGAAGGTTTTTTCAGCTTATTCAGCCCTCTAACTTGTGCTGCTGTATCTCGTCCTAGTATTGTTCAACGGAAAACCTTAACACGAGCCTGGTCATTCCGTAAGGGCCTTGTCGTCATGCGAGAGAGGTGCTCAGGATCCATCTTGCAGCCTGGCGCATGTCAGCACACGTCTATCAACCAGACATACTTACGATTAGAGCCGCTTCCCTTTCTAGCATTCTCAGGTTTATCTGACGTGTAGGATGGCTTGAGTGACGTTGCGGGGTCGGACGACTCTAATCAGGGAGGCAGCACAAAGGGCCAGAATAGGTGGCCTATGTGCGTGTGGACTTCTGACTACCGTCCTATCGTAATCCAATATCCAGAATTCAGAACCCTAAGGCGAGTCTCGACATTTGGTTAGGGCTCGCGCTTTTAAATTCGTTGAGGTAGGTAGGGGGGCTTTTCAACTTCCAGTGCTTGTACATAAAATGGATGTTTTCGATATCCAGGTCGTTCCCTCGTCCCGTCGTACTTTCTTCTGCAAGGAATTTGCCTGGTAATCTTAGCGCTCACCTGTATACCACCTCTGCCTCCTTTGCCTTACACGATCCCAAATACTTGGACTAAGCTACCTTCATCGTGACATCGGAGAGATACTTTTAGCTGGCAGTGGAACCGTTCCGGCATTATTTTTGCCTGGAGGTTTTTGTGCTTATCCTTCCGGAGCAGGGTTGCTTCGAACTATTGCCCTTGTTTCCTCGTCATTCGTAGTACAATCAACGCATAGCCCAGTCAACGACTGATTCTAGAAGGAAAGTCAATAAGCGGTAATATGTTGTTTGGGGTAGGTACCTAGAAGTGTAACATACCAAAAGTCCTTGACCCAAGGGCGGTGGAAGAGTAGGGGGTTAAAGGTACCTTTTTATGGTTTTTCACACATTTTTCGGTAAACTTATGTCTCAAAATCAATGATTTTCGAGAGTGTATATACCATTAACAGTTACAGATAGCAAAAAAGTTGTACGAATATAAAATACAACAGCTGACAGAGTGATGGATTGGGCCACACCAGTCCACCGAGCAACTGTTACTGGGCAGACCCGCTGGCATTCAACATCCCGGGAGAAGAAATTAACACTTGTATTGCAAAAAACTATTATGTAAATATTTTCCGAAATATAATTGAGTGACAATAACCAAGGCTCTGCGGTTCCATTTAATAGCTCCCTAGTACTACTCCATTAGGTATGGGGGTGCACGACAACAGTTTGGAAAAAACACTTTTTCAAAGACTGAAGCCTTTTCCTGGTGTAAACAGTTTCGTGTAGAAAACTTAGAACACATCAGGCGTTGTGGTGAGCACACATGATCCCGGTACATAGTCGCTTACGTACTGAGCAACGATTGATTCTCATTGGCCGACCAATGACAACGCGTCGAAACCGGCCAGAATCTTTTATAAACGAACGCTGTTAGCCACAGAAATCAGTCAGAGGCAGAAGCCATAGCCGCCAACGAAACACCGACCCGTCAGCCTGCATTCAAGAATCAGTCTACCCTCCGGCAATCGACCTCCATTATTAACCGCATTCCGCGTTGTTAAAACTTGCGTACATATTTTGTAAATAGAAATGTTAGTTGTTTTCACAACTTCCAAAACTTTATTGTTTATTTGGCACGATCACCAAATCCGATCCAATCGCCAATGGAGTGTTCGAGCATCCGTAACTTTCAGCGAATTGGTGAATTTTTAGGCATTTGGGCAACCATGGAAAATCGCGATAAGAAGTAAAACGGCTCAATCCGCGACACATTCATTGGACCCCCAAGTCACGCTCCGTCTGTTGGACAAAACGTTCTACCAATGGTCAGCACCGGAGCTTGCGATGCGATTGAGTATAAATATCGGAAAGATTTTCGTCAAAACCCCTTACCTTGGAAAGTGCTCTACTTGTCCAACTTTCGGAGCATCGCTTAGTGATCGAGTCTGTACCGTTAAGTGTTTTACCTTTGGATGGTAATGGCGATGGTGCGGGTAAACAAGCGAAGGAATCTGCTTTTCAAAAGCCAATCTATCCGCTGTTGCTAATCCCGTTACCGTGATCGCCGAAGAAGAGGCGGCAGTCATTGGTGTTGAAAGTGATACTCGTTCACACCAGTGTTCCATACGCTGTCATAGACACAATGAGCATGCCAATAAACGTTTTAATGCGTTAGTTGTATTTTGTTAGTTGTTTTGGAGGCCAAAAAAATCTATTCAACGAACATATCAGCAAGTCGACGGATTTCTATGCGGAAAATGGCAAGATCTCTTTAGATAAGTGTTGCACAGATTGTTCAGAAAGTTTGTACAAGATGGATGTCGAAACTGCTTATCGATGCTTTAAAGCAAAGGTGGACTAAGGTGTCAACTGAGCTCCTTGGAGGGTGTGAACGCGAAGGAAAAGTATAGTGACGTACGATGAAGATCGGGTTCACCGTTTAGTTCAACCATAGAATGACGATACATAATTTTCGTCTAAGCCTCGAAAGGCAAAGAACGTGCCATTCAGCAGCAAAATGTTTTTTGGGCCGTCGAAAGCCTTACAGCTCGACAGATCTAACGATACGGGTGGGAGTGCGCAAAGTTGAAGTGAGAGAGCACTAGGAGAAACAAAGACGAGCTGCAGTGGCTCAAATGCACCCTCCCTTCCACTTAGTTTAATGCGCATCTGGACGTGATCCGCATCGTTAGATCTGTCGAGCTGTATTTGGTTGATTCTTTAAGGGAAAGACGCAGTATTAATGATCCTTACTATTGCCAACTTCTCTCAGAGAGTGTTAGCCAGCGATTTGATCAATCAATCTATCAGAAGCGTGACCCTCCTCCACATTCTGCAAGGGCTCCTCATCCCCTATCCCGCTGCGATTTCCGGGACCGCTTTAAGTGACGTATCATTTGAAAACTACGATGAAGTGTAAATGTTGATGCTAAATTGGTGAAACACGCGACCATCAGAGAGAGAAAGTTTTGATTTATCGCACCTAAGGGAAAAACGAAGTTGACAGAGGGGTTTCCGTTCACACCGCGTAGTGATGGATGAGCACGCGGAAGGGTACTTTAATGGAAGCTTCAAGGATAGAAAAACATATTAAATACCCAATATAAGTATTGATCGTGAACCACCACTGTGACGTAATTAGGCCGGACAAAGAGGTTACAATTTAATGCCACGAGGCAAACCAAATTCGAATTTGTATAAAAGCAAATAGGATAAAGATCTAATGAGTGACTTAAATTAGTGCGACTAATTACTAATTAGTGTGCAGTTCATCATGAATTAAGTATAAGACTTACGTGGGTAACTTTTTTGAGATGGATGCTCAAATTTTGAGAGATCTTCCGACTTTTCGATACAATTCGATTAATCTAACGCAAAACTCATCGTTATTACGGAAATATTTGTTGAAAATCGCGAATTCTTCAAGATATGTTTACTTAAAACTCTTTCGAAAAGTTTTCGTTTATTACTTCTACAGGTATTAACGTATAACTAACGACTTGCTAGGTCACGAAAAGCTTAATTTATGCAAAAAAAAGCGTTTTGTTACCAAATAAATGCGGCTATTGATTGTGTGCCTGGTTAAATCACACGTTAGTGAAAAATTGATTCAATTAATAATTTATGAGTTTAATATTAGGTATACACACTGAAAATTTACCATATCCAAGATCTAACTTCATTTACAAACGATTTGCATATAACGGGGCACGTAAAAATAGTGATTATCAGTTTGGCTGTTGTATTTTTTTATGAAGCGAAAACCACTTGTAATAAAAAGAAAAGGGTTGAAAATATCCGTTTCAGCAACAAGTTGTTACGACTTCATATGTAGGTACAAGCTAAAGTGGTACGAGGAACGCACGCGACATTCGCTGAAAATTGGGACAATAGGTACGTGGACTTTCCGTACACGCAAACCCAAAAAATGCATAATCAGTATACAATTCTAGGTTATGTCTACCAATTAGATTCAAAAATATGATAAGGCCCTTCATGATCCAGTTTCGTCCACAGCACTGTCAGTGGGGTAGCTACACCCACGCAAGCCCACGCGATACGTGGGGGCTCTAGAAGTGAGGGGGCCCGAAGAGCCTTCCGATCCAGATCCTTCTATGTTTTTAAATCTAATTAGTAAAAATAAGAATTCAAAATAATCCATATATTTTTTTATAACAGTTAATGTTCTCAACCACACTTCATGGGGCGGACAAATAAAATAAAATAAATAAAAGTTACATATCGGCACCTTTCAATTGTGCAAGTTTCTAAAGAAAAAAGAAATTAAACGGTTTCGCAACAAACCGCGTGAACTATACAGCCTAGGCTCGCCGATGCTGCTCCCTTGCCCAGCAAACGCACATATAAAATATACATACAACATATATAAGATTGAAGTAAATACCCCTACATATGCTTTTTTAAATATCGAGTATGTAAGTGTTCCTTAATAAAGTTGTATAAACCGTATGTCACAGATTACGTATATTTTACATAATAGTATAGAAACTTACGGATATTCTGTATACAGAAATTCATATAATATATACATATTACTAAATACCTTTAAAAATAATTACGATGCTTGGCTGGCTGCATCAAATTAAATTTAATTAAATTCTAATTAAATTGTAATTAGTAACGCAAACTTAGAAAATAGGCATGCATGAAGTTAGATTCAGTTTTTGTGGATTCTCATCTACTTGTATTTGTCGTATTATATAGACTTTCCTTCTTTTGTTTTCTGTTATATACCTACATATAATTCCAAATTTGTTATATTCTAGTTACATTTTGGTTGATTATTTTATTAGAATATGAATTCAGTAGTTTTAGCACGTTCATTAGAATTTTAATTTTGTATTAGGCTTACATAGGTTTTGCGCCTCAGCCTTTACTGTTGTATAATAAATAAATAAATAAATATACATAATTACATATTACCCATGAAATTTATGTGTCATATTTATATGATTAGATTTATGTACGTTATATGTAAAATATTATATGTAAGAAGTATTATATATTTTTTATGTATGCCTTCTGTAAATATAATTATAAATTATCATTACATATATTATATTGTCGAAAATAAAAGTCCGTTTCTATTTGCGCCGCATAATTAATCGCACGCGCGGGTTTTCTATAACGCCAAAAATTGTAGTTCACGTACCTTTAATATTAGATCCGTATCGACTAAGATGCGTCTAATTTATATAGAAAATAAATAATATAAAATAAATTAAATCCTGGTCATTTTTAACATAAAGGTAGATATAAATAATCATTGAATAAGACTTCACTCAACGATATAATCAAACATAATTTAAACTCGCGAAACGGCGCAAAGTTAGGAAGAACGAAATAAAAAAAAGGAATGTTTCAGATTAGCGCAGTGGTACAATGTCGGATACAAAGAAAACACATGTCGGATTTCGGAATTTGCAACGCCCACCCGCAACGGTTCGAATTCGGTTAAGGGAAACTTTTCAAGCAAGTATATAATACTATAATAAACTGTCGTCTTTCAGTTCAGGTAAAAACGGGTTCGTGCAAGAATTAAGTTAATTAAAAGTACAGTTGCACGTAAAAATGTAGTTTTCCCATTTTTTTTGTATGAAACTGCTTAAATTTTTTTACATTGGTAATAATTACATTATGCTCGAGTAGCTGCCATTTGGTCATCGCAACGCTTTTACAACTAATATTTTTTATGTGAATTTTACATAAAATATACATAAAACGTATATAAATTCATGTACTACAGATATAGAAGAATTTACATCTAAAATAGACATATAGGTACGTACATATAATTTATATGTATTTTATATATAAATGTGTTTGCTGGGTGGGCACTATGTGTCGCCCCGTCGCACGTTTCGTGTCGACAAAAGAACAAAACTGGCGGCAAACCTTTTGTTTTAATTTGTATTGTAACATTTATGTTGAATTTTACGTTACATTATCACCAGTTTCCCAAAGGGAAAATATTCAAATAATAAAAAGTATCGTCGGTCGCTTCTTGCCGGAAAAGCCTCAAAGGGCGCGGCAGCTCTCTATACCAACAACTATAAATACAATAAATGCCGCCTCAAAATCATTTCACTACTTTCTGATCTTCTGTAGAGGTAAGTGCACAAATTCAGGGTTTATGTACTTATTTTTGGATTAATTTTGTAAATACCCGAATCAATAAGTATCTCTCTGTAATTATTACAAATTGCTAAAAAAAATATTTTTCCTAGGCGGAAATTTAGTGATATTATATTATATAAATGAAGGGAGGAGGGGGGGGGGGGGGCTTTGAAAGACCTTGAATGGGGGCCTACATTTTGTAGTTACACCACTGTACACTGTATTATGATCATTTAATCTAATGTGATACGATACTTGTCACATAAATGAAACTATGTGATGGAAATATAGCGCTTGGCGCTTGATGATTCAAGTTTTTTAAGATCTTCACAATATACGAGAAGCCAGCAAACACATTTATATATATAATACATACAAATTATGTAAGAGCTTGTTAGAATTACATAAAACTGGAAGATAAATAAGAGATAAATAAAGACTGAAGTCTCATTCAATGATTATACCTACCTTTATGTTAAAAATGACCAGGATCTTAATTTATTTTATATTATTTATTGTCTATATAAATTATACGCATTTTAGTCGATACGCATCTAACGGACTTTATTTTCGACCATATCTAATGATAATTTCTAATTATATTTACAGAAGGCATACATACATAAAAAATATATGTAATACTTCTTACATATAAGATTTTACATATAACGTACATAAATCTAATCATGTAAATATGACAGCACATGAATTTCATGAGTAATATGTAATTAAAAGTACGTATATATTATATGAATAAAATAAAATAAAATAAAAGACACGAATGAACCAAAAATGAATATTCTTACAAATAAAATACTTCGTGGAAGCTTGAATGAAAATATATGAATTTCTGTATATAGAATATCCGTAAGTTTCTATACTATTATGTAAAATATACGTAATGTGTGACATACGGTTAATATAACTTTATTAAAGAATACTTACATACTTGATATATAAAAAGCATATGGTAGGGGTATTTACTTCAATTTTATATATGTTGTATGTATATTTTATATGTGTGTTTGCTGGGGGGTACCCAAAAAGTAACCGGCATTATTTTTCAAAAGCTATTATTTTCAAATTTTTACAAAACAACGTTATCTCCTTCAAAATACTCTCCATTACAACTAATACAATTGTCCCACCGGTGCACCCATTGTTCGATGTCCGCCTTTAGAAATGGCCGACAGCTCCTCCCTCGTTTTTTTCTCGATCTCTTCAATGTTGTCAAATCGGTGTCCTTTTCATGCGTGGGAATAAGAAAAAGTCGCACGGAGCCAGGTCAGGCGAGTAAGGTGCGTGAGGCACCTCAACCATGCCATTTTTAGCAAAAAACTGGCTAACAGAATGGTTGTGTGTGCAGGTGCATTGCCGTGATACGTGGTGGAAGAACAAATCTCTTGCCTGCAACAAATTGGGTCTTTTGACTTACACTGTTGCGCAAGCTTCTTAAAACTTTCAAATAAAAGGTTTGATCTGACCTGGGGGAGCAAACTCTGAATGAACTACGCCCTTGGCATCAAAAAAGCAAATCGGCATTGCTTTGATGTTTGATTTGACTTGACGACATTTTTTTGGACGCGGTGAAAGTGACCTCTTCCATTGGTTTGATTGTTGCTTTGTTTCTGGGTCGTAACTATAGCACCATGGCTCATCATCAGTTAAAAGTAAATCCGGATCAGTTTCAAGCTGTTGTTTCAAAGCACGACATGTTTCAACGCGACGTACTTGATGATTAAAGTTAAGTTAAAACCCGAGGAAGAAGCTTGGCAGCAACACTTTTCAGTCCCAAATCTTCGGTTAAAATTCGCTATACCCAGGTCTAAGATACGCCACTAATCTGTGACAGTTGATCAATTGTCTGTCGACCGTCTGTGAGTACAAGATCTTGAATTTTTTCAATATTTTCGTTGATTCGGGCAGTTCATGGACGTCCAGAACGAGGTTTGTCATCAATCGACATGTCGCCATTTTTAAACCGAGCAAACCACTCGTATACTTGAGTTTATCTCCATAGCGTCATCTTTGTAAGCTATTTTGAACATTAAAACAGTTTCAGCAGCATTTTTACCAAGTAGAAAACAAAATTTCACAGCTGATGAGATCCCTCGGATCAGAGACCCTCGGGCTATACACTGTCGACCTTGGGCGTTATTTAGTTCATAACGCCCTAGATACCTTAATTACTATTTCATTTTTTGAATCTTCGTATTCAGAAACGCAAAGATATGTAAAAATTTGCATAGGTCAATTTTTTTTTGAACACTAATACAATACTTCCCTTTCACTTCGCACTCGGGAAGTAAAAACTCGACCCAAACTATTAGGGACGTTATTTTGGGAACATTCAAATTTTAACCCAAACTAAGTTCCCTTGGTGAAAAGTTAGTAGACATGGTTACAAGTAAAACGTCGTTTTTCGTTTGTTTCTAAATTCAAAATGGCGGTCAATATAGCAATTCTCCAAATTTTTACCTTTTAGGGTGTATCTCAGGAACCGTTTAACTTAATTAAAATTTGAAAATTCTAGCTATGGATGGCCAGAACTTTTACTATAATTGATAAAGAACAGTGGCCAATTTATTGGTGCCCCAAAATTGGTCAAAAATTAAAAATCGATTTTCTCAAAATTTACTCCGAGCATTTTTTTTATTTTTTGAAGTGTTATACATCAAAAACTCTTTGGCACTACATTTATTTCTTTACTTCCCATAAAGGGGGCAGAATTTTTGATTTGATTTTTGGGTCTATCCGGAAATTAACAAAATATTAAAAATATTTAATACATCATTGTAGTAAACACGGGAAAGTTTTGTGCCAGTTTACTGGTTATTTAATTTCAAGTTAAAACAGAAGAGCAGAGCTTCCCACAAAAGCTATTTATTTGGCCCAAAACTCGATATCTTCGTTGTTAGAAAAATATTGCGCTTGCCCACCTTATATAAGCAAAACACAAAATTTTAGACGGATGTACCAAATTAAAATGATGCGTTGGTAGCGCCATCCATATGTGAAACTCGGAAACTTAGTTGGGCACCTCTCAACAAACAATTATTGTGGCAATTTCAAAGGTATTATAGACCATACCCTTTCATTTAGATCGTGTATAGGTAATGATGTAATAAACAATTGCAATAAAACTTTTGTAATTCCTTAGAAGGTGTACTTAAGTACATTTTATATGCTAACTTTAAGGGCTAGACTACTTCCTCATCAAAATCGGATCCGACGAGATTTTCTCTGGTCCACTTTTTAAATTTTTGTATTTGTTCCATTGTCATTTCCGATTTATACCCATCAACAATGCCTCGTCGAATGAACGCGCCCTCATCCATCATCAAGTTATGGGGTAAGGCGAACGTATCGAGTAGTGGCTGTAAATTAACAGCCGGATTTTTCTTCATCGAATCAAAACTTAGGTGTTTTGTTAATTTGTCAATATGGTCTTCGTCTATATTCCTTCCTAAAAATTGTGCAACCTTCCTTATTACACTTGGAAGATCGTTTTTCATGTCTATGTATTTAATAAACAAAATATTTGAATTTTCTCTTTCATTCCAAAGACTAAGAACTAATTTCCAAAAGGGACCATGTGATACTGAAAAAGGATACTAACTGAGCAGTGGTATCAATAATATTTACCTACATCTTCCTGCCAAAAAAAGGTCACAAAATTCTTCAAACGTTCCTCGATAACCTTCAAATAATTTACAGTAATAATAAAATGAGACGCAAGTATCTTCGGGGTTACGAAATATGCTAATTATCTAAAAATTTTACTCATTAGATACTTTCTTATATAATAGAAATAAGATATACTTTCGGTTTTTTGGATCGATTTTGTATTTGTTCTGGTAAAAGAGACCAATGCAAATGTGACTTAATACAACGTGGTTCGGGAAGTGCGTTTATGAAGGTTATAAAATCATCTCCATGAAGCGCACTTATGTCAACAACTTCATCGTCTACATAGATAGGAGCTCTGTAACCGAAGAGCTAATTATGCGCTCATTTTATATTCTTAGGTACATACTCAAGTAAAGGGAAGCGATTTAATAAGATTTGACGAGCACCTTCATAATCAAGATTATTAACAATTAGCCAAATCATTTCCTGCGTCCATGTTGTTCCTGAAATTCTTTATTATGAAAAAATGCAAATACCAGTATTGTGCTTACCTGTTTTAGGATGAGCCAGCAAGTATATGTCACTATCACGCACTTCGAATTTATTTAGAAATTTTTCATATTTCTCGTAGTAAATTGGAAGACAAACATTATCGCTGCCCACTTCAACGAATCCCTTACGTACTTCCGTTACCAATGTTTCATTTAAAAGTCGGTCGATTTTGTTTCCATTTCCTATTCGTCTTATATTGTGCGCCATGTTTGTGTAAGAGTGGATAGCTACTGTTAGAATGTCGGAACTGCTGATTGCCGAACTCATTCAAGCTAGATGCCCACTTTACTATCTTATTGGTAGAGAAAGTCAGTGCCGGCCTAAGGCGTGTGCGACGTATGCAACCGCACACGTGCGATTTTGAGAGGGGCGCCGAAATGAGAAAAAACATAAAAAATAATATGATAAAAATATAAATTTTTATGTAATTTCAAATGCAAATTATCCATTTGAATATGTTAGTAATTGTGTCTTATTTGACAAAACAATAAACTGAGTAAAAGAATTTGTTAGGAGTTTGCTCTTTACACAAGTATTATAGTACAGAACGCCTATTGAAGTTAGTTTGAAAAAGTCAATTAAAAAAATTAGTACTAGAAGAAGATATTAAAAAAATAAAAATAATGAAAAGGTACTAAATATATTTTAATATTTACTATTTATCTATTACTGCTTATTAGTTTTAGTTTTTGGTTCGTAATCCCTTTAAAATGCCAACTTCAGTTATTAAGTTTTGACAAATTTCGGTTATAGAGCACCCATACCACCTTTTGGAGGGTTTTCTATTCCCATTTTCATTGTAAGGGGCGCCAAAACTCATTCTTGCACAGACAGCATTTTGCTCTTAGGCCGGCACTGGAGAAAGTAGATTATGATAATGGTAACAACAGTTTAGAATCCGGGATTCATATACAGGGTGGGGCAACATAACCCCCCGATTTTGTAACGCAATAAATAAAAAAGTATTAGAGATATTTGTTTATTTTTTTAAATTATGTGTAGGAAATATCTTAAAGTTTCTTTTCACATAGTTTTGAAAATCATATCGGCCAAGTGACGCCCTCCATTATCGATGCACTGAACGAACCGATTTCGCGTGTTTCGCATCACCCTCTCCAACATGTCGACCGGTATGTTCGCCACTTCCTCGCGGATGTTGGTCTTAAGGTCATCAAGAGTCCGTGGACGGTTTTTGAAGACCCGGGACTTGAGGTAACCCCACAAAAAGAAGTCGCACGGGGTTAAGTCCGGCGATCGTGGTGGCCACTCCAAATCGCCTCTGAGAGAGATGAGGCGTCCAGGGAAGTGCTCCCTCAACAAAGCCATCGAAATCCTCGCAGTGTGAGCCGTTGCTCCGTCCTGCTGGAACCATACGTCCCCTAAGTCCATTTCATCAAGTCGGGGGACAAAAAACTCCTCAAGCATATTGACGTAACGGTTTGAATTTACCGTGACCACCCGCTCATCTTCTTCAAAAAACCAAGGTCCGATAATCCCAACTGAAGAAATTGCGCACCAAACTGTGACCTTTGGCGAGTGCAAAGGCCTCTGATGAAGTTGTCGGGGGTTCGTCTCAGCCCAGTAGCGCATGTTTTGCTTGTTGACACACCCGCTTAAATGAAAATGCGCTTCGTCACTGAAAAACACAATTCCATCGTCAGGGACGCTTTCGAGGAACGCTTCACATCCATTTATTCGCGAATTGAAGTCGCGTTCCGAAAGTTCCTGCCCAATGGCCAACTTGTACGGATGAAGATGCAGGTCATCGTGAAGGATTCGCCTCACAGAACGCGAAGACAGTCCAAGGGCCGCTGCATGCTTGCGAGCAGAACGCTGCGGTGATTGGGCAATTGATTGTCTCACTGCCTCGATGTTTTCAGGAGATCTGATGGGGCGGACGCCTACAGGTCTTTTTTTCACTACACTACCGGTTTCACGAAAACATTTGACCCAATCAGCAATGGATTTATGGTTCGGAACAGGGGCCAAGGGCGCGAGATTAAACCGATTTCGGAACTGACGCTGGGCTGTGATGACTGAGTTGCCATTGGATAAATAGGCCTCTACGGCGAACGCTCGTTGCTCTTTACTCCACCGCATGATCACGACTGACCTAGGTGGTAAGAAAACTTTAAAACCTTATCTGTCAATTGAGACCACGCCCACCCATCCACATTATCATTGAGCGGAATGGCGCTCATTTCAAATCGGGGGGTTATGTTGCCCCACCCTGTAATTTCGGGTGATAGGAAATGGGTCCCTTACAGACCAGTATGCTGGCTCACAACTTTCCCGAAAATACTACAATGACGTATTAAATAAAATAGTTTTTGCGTAATAACTCGAGAAAAATAATGGTTATTTACATATGAGTACGGTAAATCAAGGTTTACGTTAACGAGTGAGATGTTTATTGCCGAAGCGTAGCTGAGGCAAGAATTTCGAAACGAGTAACGTAATCTGATTTAACGTAGTACAAATAATGTAAAACATTTTATTTAATACTGGCCATACATTCATTTCTTAAGAGCTTTTCTATTAACTTTATATAAAATTTGACGTTTCCAAAGTCATGTCACTTTATGTTGCTATGGCAACCTTTGTATTCGGGTACAAAATTTCTAGTACGGTAAAGTTTCATTTACCAGACTCGTACGAGTTTGGTAAAACACAGATTACTACTAAATCGGAGTAAAAATGCAAGGCCTCTGACTTTAAGTGGTCATAACGAAAAAATTGAGGGGTGAAATTTCTTCATTTTTGGGTAGTACATGAGTCATTTATATATGTTTAACATGTGTAAAAATCAAATTGGTAGAATCAGTTGTTTAACTTTTATTTTAATTAACAGCAATAAAAACGCTGTATTTAGTATTTTCCTGGCTGACGGTCAGTTTTAACTTATCATAAAATTGTTATTGTTTCATAAATTGTTACCAAATTTACAAATGTTGTAGCACACATACTTCTCAAAAGTCGACAGTCAATAAATATTGATTATTCATATAATTAACTGGTTTTATAACCCCTAACCGAAAATTTGATTATTTTGCAATATACGGTAACTAAAGAAAAATTCTTGTTTTAAATGCTAAATTTGTATTACTCAAATCGGGCTGCATTATTGCTTTATTGAAAACAAAATTTGTTTTCTTGTAATTGAAAGTAAATGTTATAATTATCGCGAAAGAAAGACGCACATATTCCTGCGAGAGGTAATCTACAACATCGTAAATTGTGACCGGCAAACCACAACAATGTGATTATTCTTTAGCATTGTACAAAACCATGCGCTTCATAGCAATAGTGTACGACACCATCTTACACCCCGTACCGCACCTCGCTCCGCGAGCGCAAGCATCCATCCTTTTTTCCAAATTTCTTTTAAATAATACATGTATACATGGCATTATTTTTGTGAATCGTGTTAGACCACAATATAATTGCTTAAACCTTGTTATGTTACGGTCAATATTATTAATATCGAACGTTCAGGTACTGAGTTACACAAGATGTCGTTTTTTCATTATAGCTTTAAGACTAATAAACCAATTAGCCTCAAAAGCATCTCACACCGACAAAAAAGTATACACTTGTCAAATATATAAGTATCTACCACTCAGTTTCAATAATATAGCCGTAATTAATTTTTAAAGTCGAGCGCTTGTACGATTTAAGTCATAATTAGCGCTTTTTCGCACATAAATTAATACAGAAAATTAACGATGTGTTTCAAAAATCTAAAACTGTACACCTCTTTGTAGGAATAAATGATCTTTTAAATGCACTTTATTTCATTAAATTATGATTGCTAATTACTGAGATAGAAGCTTCTAAAGTCAGAGGCCTTGCATTTTTACTCCGATAGTAGTCAGTATGAAATAAAAAAAATTAAGATAGTTGTAATCAGAAAACGATTTCTGATTTTCTCTTGAAATAATATACAGGGTAACCCAAAAATATTTTTAATATTTTGTTAATTTCCGGATGGACCGGAAGTAAACTTATTATACTCGATTAAAAGAGTGGTATATCCTCTACTTCACTGTACAATTTTACTTCTTCATCTTTGTTAGCAAAAGGTGATGAATTTTTAAAATTTTCAACTTCAATCATTCATCCCCCTTCCCCTATGGGAAATAGAGAAATAAATGTAGTGCCAATAATTTTTCATGAACTATTATGTATATATAACATTTCAAAAAATACAAAAATGCTTAGTGTAGATTTTGAGAAAATCGATTTTTAATTTTTAACCAACTTTGGGCACCAATAAATCGGCTAAGTTTAGTTTTTGTTCTTTACCAATTACTATACTTAAGTAAATGTTCTAGCCATCCTTTGGCTATAATTTCCAATGTTTAAATTGTAATTAAGTTAAACGCTTCTTGAGCTACATCCTAAACACTAAAAACTTGGACAATTGCTGTATTGGCCGCCATTTTAAATCTAGAAACAAACGAAAGACGGCGTTTTACTTGTAACCACCCACACACCCACAGACGGAGCACCCAAAATGTTGAGATTCATCAAAACCTCGAGTTCGATTTTTTTTCGATTAAATTCCTATTTCCCTATACAGGGTGTTTTTTTGGGAGCTTTAGTTAGATATAGTGCAAGTTGCATAATACATAATTGCTGTAAAAAACCAGAATACCAATTCAATCAAAAAGAAAAATGATTTTAAATTAAGTTTTTTTTTGTTAGTAAGTTTTTTTTTTGTTAGTTGCATGAGGTTAAGTGGCAGAATAGCTTATCGCTAAACTTCGCCTCATGTATTTGTGATATTAGTGATGTTTTTTTTTTTAGTTACTTCGTCTAATCATTTATGTTTTATGTTTTATGAGCATATTTTGTCTTGCTTTCATGTTCACCTAAATAAAGACGATTATTATTATTATTATTATTTTAAACCGATGCAGGAAAATATGGCATCACGTGCATGCGCAATAATATTGCCTTGTAAGTATCGATCCTTTTATATGGATAAATCGGACAAGTTTTGACATATATAGCTTTTCTTAGTTGTTTGGCCATCCTCTCTTACAGGGAACAAGTTGAAACGGTTTGGTGCATCGTCCTGAATTCTAAATAACCACCGCTATAATATATGAGCGCAATTTAATACATTAAGAACACAGGATCGGCGCCGGCGTTCATCTCCAATTTCTGACCCTTGAACATAGAAGAATAGGTACCATTTTTATTGATTCCAGTTTGATCAGTAAAATGTTAAGTTAAACGTATAATATTGTCTAGATTTACGTTATAGATTTTAATGATGGTAATTGTTGTAATAAAATGACTTGGTTAGTTGGTACCTAATTAAGGCCATCTGGTGTTCAGGTCCATTAGTTAAAGTCGACTACTTTCAGCAAGGGCCAAACCCCTCATGAAACTTTGGAGTTGATATACGACATTACCAATCTTAACGTTTACAGGCACGTAAAAAATAATCCTATGTGAAGTGAATGATAACGTTTCGTAAAGTTGGCCCTTCCCCTTCAACCAGAGGCTTTTCTGTGGCCCTAGTACAGTAGGATCGTACTTGATGGTACAGGGTGCAGCGTATATCGAAACCCAATTCTTAACATTTGAAAGTGAGATTAATATTGATATGTGTTGGATGTACTAAACGCTCCCCTCGGAAATGATAGGTTCAGTTCATGCATCAAAGTACCCAGCAAACACACATATAAAATATACATACAACATAATACATAAGATTGAAGTAAATACCCCTACATATGCTTTTTTATATATCAAGTATGTAAGTGTTCTTTAATAAAGTTATATAAACCGTATGTAACAGATTACGTATATTTTACATAATAGTATAGAAACTTACGGATATTCTGTATACAGAAATTCATATAATATGTACATATAGATAATTACATATTACCCATGAAATTTATGTGCTGTCATATTTATATGATTAGATTTATGTACGTTATATGTAAAATCTTATATGTAACAAGTATTACATATTTTTTATGTATGCCTTCTGTAAATATAATTATAAATTATCATTACATATATTATATTGTCGAAAATAAAAGTCCGTTTCTATTTGCGCCGTATAATTAATCGCACGCGCGGGTTTTCTATAACGCCAAAAATTATAGTTCACGTACCTTTAATATTAGATCCGTATCGACTAAGATGCGTCTAATTTATATAGAAAATAAATAATATAAAATAAATTAAATCCTGGTCATTTTTAACATAAAGGTAGGTATAATCATTGAATAAGACTTCACTCAACGATATAATCAAACATAATTTAAATTCACGAAACAGCGCAAAGTTAGGAAGGACGAAATAAAAAAAGGAATGTTTCAGATTAGTGCAGTGGTACAATGTCGGATACAAAGAAAACACATGCCGGATTTCAGAATTTGCAACGCCCACCCGCAACGGATCGAATCCGGTTAAGGGACACTTTTCAAGCAAGTATATAATATCATAATAAACTGTCGGCTTTCAGTTCAGGTAAAAACGGGTTCGTGCAAGATTTAAGTTAATTAAAAGTACAGTTGCACGTAAAAATGTAGTTTTTCCATTTTTTTGTATAAAACTGCTTAAATAATTTTTTACATTGGTAATAATTACATTATGCTCAAGTAGCCGCCATTTGGTCATCGCAACGCTTTTACAACTAATATTTTTTATGTGAATATTACATAAAATATACATAGAATGTATATAAATTCATGTACTACAGATATAAAGAATTTACATCTAATAGACATATATATTATTTTGAAAATTACTGACATCCTGACAATAAATATCTCTTATTTTTCTTCCAGTTTTATATAAATATTAAAAGCTCTTATACAGTGTGTCTAGTTAAGTTGGCAACATATGGGAAACTTTTTTATTATTAATTTTACGAAAAAAAGTTATTCTTTATAAAAAGCTCTGCATGTTCTAAAATCTAAAATACAATCATCAGATATTAAATTTTTTCAGTCGTGTACGCGGTTTGTCAAAAATATGAATTTTGCTCAAGAGTAAAGTACCTTTATTTTTGACAATATTGAAAATTGTTATTAAAAAAAGTTAATCAGAACTAAAAACTACGTTCAAATATGCATGTACATCCTGCTAGTAAAAAATGTTTTTTTACAACTTTTTCTCCGGTAGGTAGTAAATTTGAGAAAAAGTTGTAAAAAAACATTTTTTACTAGCAGGATGTACATGCATATTTGAACGTAGTTTTTAGTTCTGATTAACTTTTTTTAATAACAATTTTCAATATTGTCAAAAATAAAGGTACTTTACTCTTGAGCAAAATTCATATTTTTTGACAAACCGCGTACACGACTGAAAAAATTTAATATCTGATGATTGTATTTTAGATTTTAGAACATGCAGAGCTTTTTATAAAGAATAACTTTTTTTCGTAAAATTAATAATAAAAAAGTTTCCCATATGTTGCCAACTTAACTAGACACACTGTATAATATATATATGTATTTTATATATAAATGTGTTTGCTGGGTATACGTTATATATTAGTTACCTTCTAACTGTTAAAATTTTACCTGAATTAAACTACCGTTACCAACAAGCTGTTCCTGCGTACCCCTCTGCTTCCAATAGTGTAGTAATTTACACTAATTATAAACATTTCCAGTTATCATTAAAGTTTATTAGCATTTTAATTACGACAGTATTTAACCACGATCTATATTATTATTATAAATCGACTTAGTAATCGTTATGGATTGTCGTGATGACGCGTCAACAAAAAGGCTAAAAGAGGGTTAGTGTTGTACAGATAGTTATTAAGTGGTTTGAATTTCGCGCCAGTTTTGGGTATTTAAAAACTAGAGGTTGGCAACGTGAAGAGAAGAGAGAAGTTATTATACTATGGTTAGATTTATGCATTTTTGGTATTGTTTTGTTTATGTAGAAATTTATGAAATAAATATAATCCTGACAGTACAAACTATAAAAGTAAATACAAATAACTTGGTGAAAAGTGTTTCAATGTGTTATTACATTATTGAAGCAGACCGATAAGGGAGCAAAGAGCATGTTAGATTGCTGATAGAAAATATTGATTTAAAACTAAAATCTTAAAAATAAACCAACATAACTGGAAATAATTAAATCGAAGGAATTTATCGGTCACCGAGCGGTCAACTCGGACGGATAAGCGCACGTAATCGACTATACAAATGACAATTACATTACTAAGAAAATAAAAGAAAAGATAGATAAGAATAAAGCGAATAATATTGATAAAGTAGGCGATACCCGTAAAATGTTACTCTGAACTAATAATACGTATTTCGAACGAAATAATTGTTTAATATCTTTCGCTCGGGTGACGCGGGTTCGCACCCGGCCAAGGAAGCTATTTTTCTAAAGCGGAGAAAAACTGAACCACGCCTTCTTCTCGGATAGGGAGTAAAATCGTAGGTCTCGTGTCGATGCGATGTTCGGCATGATAAAGATCCCTGGTTGAGGGTGAAATTCCCTTAGTCAGGCAAAATTCTGCTAAGGGTAGTTGCTAATACCCACAGCAGTTGATGCGCGTAGAGATGCTTGGAAATCTGCTGTTCCTAGATCTCGGCCCACAACATAAAAAACATTAAAAAACAGAGGGAGAATCGACACACAACTGTGTGCGTTCCAGAAACCATTGAAATCACTACTGTAGCCACGATGAATTGACAAGTTGATGGAGTTCCTTGAGGGTGAATGAAGAGTGAAAACACACGTATCGCGTGTAAAGGTCTCACTGTCGAATGCAAACCGGAGGTAGTTCTCGCTCGTCACCTAAAAAAGAATAATTTAACGCAAACAGCAGCTCCGTCCCAGCAAACACATTTATATATAAAATACATACAAATTATGTAAGAGCTTGCTAGAATTACATAAAACTGGAAGATAAATAAGAGATAGCCAATGTCAGGATGTCAGCAATTTGACATATAATATGTATGTCTATTAGATGTAAATTCTTTTACATGTGTAGCACATGAATTAATGTACGGTTTATGTATATATATTTACATAAAAATATTAGTTGTAAAAGCCGTGCGATGAAAAAATGGAAAAACTACATTTTTACGTGCAACTGTACTTTTAATTATATTTAACGTAATTCTTGAACCAACCCGTTTTTTTACCTGAACTGAAAGCCGACAGATCACAGGAAGTGTGAAGGCATAGTGTCTGATGGCACTGATTCACTTCTGATTGGAACATATGTCATCGGCAAATTGTAATACAGGAAGAACAGTACTTACAGTTGGTTTCCACATGTGTTAATCGTCAAGTCCATCGTGTAATTCAGTAGTGGATTGGATGTAATTGATACTGTGCTCACTTACACGCTACATTCAACATCACGCAATGTTAAATTAAGATAAAACTGTACAGCATTTCTTCTATAACCTCACTGACGACTCAGAAGTGAAGTATGGAGTAAAGTTACCTTGAATTGAAGGACATCCTCCTTTGTCGGATAACAAGAGGACATCAGCTGAAAAACTATTGAAATAGAGATGAAAGATTGAAGTTGTGGGAATCTGATGCAGTACATTGTGAGTTGTTTCAAGAAAATTGGAGAATGATAATCGAATCGGATACGGAGCTATGTGAGCATCTGTCAAGGTTTTCGGAAGTGGATAAGTCAAACCCCTATAATAGAGAAGCTGATAATGGCAAAGCGGCGTGTGGCCAATCTATGATCATCCCTTCACTGGAACTGACAGTATTGGCCACTAGAATTCGTATTGTATCGTTAGTGTAGAAGATTCTGGACTGTCACGGTGTTCCAACCGTCTGACTTGTCAACTGCAGTCCATTGGGATGTGTTTGTTCAGCAAGGATGAATTTATTTGCTGGGTAAATGTCAAAGCCTTGACTGGGGTCTTCAAATCATCACGATTTGAACGAGGAAGTGTCGTCATTGCTTACTTATCTCTCAGGGAAATTGGTCAGTATAGAATATATGCCAAACCTATTGACTGTCAACGATTTTTTCTGCCATTAATCATCCTTAAAATTTCTTGTCTGTGTCTCGACCATACAAAGAAATATGACCTTGCTACGTGGTCGTTATTGATTTACCAAAGTGGGGAGGAACGTCATTTGTCAAAAAGAATGGTACCTAGTAAAGAGCAAGGGTTTGCTCTAGACCCCTTCTCCCATTTCATGCTTGACCAAACTTCTTCTCGAAAGGTGCCGTCAGGAAAAGGTTTTACAAAAAGGATCCACGCAATCCAAGGTCCACTGTCTACATAAACAATGACTAGCTTACATGCAATTAAGCAAATTTTGAAGTAACTGAAAAATAGTTTTTGACAAAAGCAACGAAACGTAACCAACACCAAACCCATTAAATCTGTACACATCACCATAGACATTGTGGATCAGCAATAAAGGGTTTAAACAATGTTTTTACTTCAATATCTTTACTACAGGATCATCGTTTCCGAGATCAATATCAATTACGAAATTACTAACGCTAGCATCAAACTCCACTTTGTAAATAGGCTCCTCGTTCAATTTAGATCTTCTCGCCTCCATAAACGCTCTTGGATCTGACATCATCGCGAGCAAATCTCTGTTTTTAACCAGCCATCGTAGAGTAAAAGTGAACCATAGAATGAGACACACGACTGATACGAGAAAAATCGCTGTGTCTAAAATTCAAATAAAAGTAAGTACAATCTTGGAGTGAAAAATGGATACGATACTCACCCACACTGTTGTCGCACTGTGATAAGTGACATTTACCAATTGTATCACTGTTATTCATTACAGCTTATAAAACGTTAAGAAATAACTACGAACTATACTGTTAGGGAAACCTTACAGAAAGGTAAGCTACATGAAATTACGAAGTGAGTCATTAATTCGATTTAAATAGCTTCAACCCCTCGTTATAATTTACGAGGGCAGTTGAGCAAAATTACGCTTTATTATTGAATTTAAGGGAATAATGCAATAATTGAATATAAACATCTATGTCAAAAGAATTAATTTTGTACCTACACGCTTCCCTAGGATGAGACTGTGCCACTACATCCTCGATGGCTATGTGATAATTGTGCCTCATTTTCTCCCTCAGTTTTGTTAGCTTTACGTTATGGGGCTTGAGTGTAATATCGTGGGATGAACTTGAACGTAAAAAATGCTTGTGTTCAACCCGGCGCGGCGCCGCGTATGATGGACGCAAGTGAGGATCCAGACTAAAGACAACATCCATCTGGATTCTGGATTTCGATGGGAGGGTGGGGAATCCCACACGCACCTAGGCCACTTATTCGAGCCCTTTGTGCTGCCCCCCTGATTAGAGTCGTTCGACCCCGCAGCGTCACTCAAGCCATCCCACGCGTGACATAAACCTGAGGATGCTGGACGGGGAAGCGGCTCTAATCTTAGCCATGTCCGGCCAGGATTCTCCCAACATGGATCGTCTTAATTTGACAAGTACGGGACATTCACACAGTATGTGTTGCGCCGTCTCGTCGTCTGTGTAGCATCCTCTACAGGATGGTGAATCTACCAAGCCCATGCGGTGCATGTGCTTGTTAAGTTTACAGTGTCCAGAAAGTATGCCTACAAGTAGCCGCAGGTTTCCTCTGGATAGCCCTGTACAGAAGCGCGCCAGGCTACGAGATGGTCCTCTGAAGGCCTCCCTCGCGTGGCGGCAGTCTAACATCAAGTTCCACCTAGCCCTGTGTTGGGCTTGGGTGTCTTGGGTTATTAAGTTGTTTGCAGTTGATGCTGTAAGTGGAAGAGCCGGCTCTGGACCATAAAACGGTTGTTTTGAGGCCAGTCGGGCTAACTTATCGGCTTTTTCATAGCCTATTATTCTAGCATGCCCTTTAACCCATACGAGCTCAAGGGTATTGCTGTTTGTTACTTGCTCTAGTACCTGATGACACTCGGAAACCAGCCTAGAGGTGACTTTGTATTGATCTAGTGCCTGCAGAGCAGCTCTGCTGTAACTGGAGATTCTGATGACATCCATGACAACATCCATGTGTTTGTGCCGTGTGAGGCGATCCATAATGGATGATGATCGAATCCTAGAGACACTTTTGGGGCGATGTGAGGCCTCCAAGGCACGAAAACAAACTATTTTGTCCAAAGTTTCGCTTAAGAAGGGAGATCGAAGCGCTAACCCACCTCGATCAATTGACTGCATCCTCGGGACAGACCTACCACTGGGTCAGCTTTTGGAGCACTAGTAGCAACAGCCTGACTAGTAGACTTGGCTCCAACAATTGAGGAAGAGAGCCAGGTGTGTCCCAAATTCAAATCGTTTGGCCTCTTATACGACTCAAATCGTAGCCACCTCTGGTCAGGATTCCTCCAACATGGATTCGTTCAGTTGGACGTCGTCTCGTCGGCTGTATAGCATCCTCTACGAGGCAGTGAATTAGTGAGGTCCACACGCCCAGAAAGTACCATGAGCAAGTTCTTACTTGATAGTCCTGTGTAGGAACGCGCCAGGCTGCGAGATGGTTCTTTGAAGGCTTGCATGACGATAGTCTATCTCCAAGTTCCACATATATTTGAGCTGCGGTTGGGTGTCTTGAGTCATTAGGTTGTTTTCATCCGCTTTCTTTTGTTCCAGCATGCCCTTGAGACATCAAGCTCTTGGCCGCTTTCTCTAGTGAGTGCTTACATTCGAAACTCACTGTAGAGGTAATTCTAGTGCTTCTGGTTCGGTAATATTGAAGTTTAGCTCTTTGGAGTAAATATCAGTACCCACCGGTTTCTTTCACTGCTTCACATCCATCCGTGAAGATGGATATGTCAGATCGAAGTGCCACTTCCGCATCAAAAAAGAAGTGGTAGTGCATCCCTAATATAGCATTCCCGAATTCTGACAAAGGGAATCGGACACTCTCATCCCTCATTTTATTATAGGGAGGAACTATCGCATCTTTCTTCATCCTAACCTGACATAACCATCTTCACGAATGGATCAAAAACAATGGAAGGAACAGGTAGCACAAGGAAAATTCTCATGCATAGCATAAAAAACAAAATTATCGGAATTTCCAGTGACAGCAGGGACAAGACATTGCAAAATTACCTCTAGGTTACCTTCCGAATGTCATCAAGTAGTAGAGCAAGTGACAAATAGCAATAACCTCGCTCGTATAGGTTAATGGGCATGCTGGAACAAAAGGCGATGAGAAAGCTGATGAGATAGCCCGACAGGCCCCAAAACAGCCGCTTTATGAACCAGAACCGGCTTCGATCCCCTCGCCAGGATAGACAATCGCTCACAATTCAAGAGTGTTCCTTCTCAACACCTCTGTTATTCAATAATATCTTCATTTTTAAACGTTAGGTTGTTGACATGGCCTGCCTTTGCACATGGAGATCCAGAAGCCCCTTCTTATAGGGGTTGTTCGCACCTTAGTCTTTGTTTTTGTTAATCACAGCGGTGTACAACCACAGAGCCTTCAGATAACGCGATGAACTCCGTATTTATCAGGTTAATGGACAAGGAGTGTTTCATACACCATTTTTTGGTTAATTCGAGAGTAGATGAGACTGCACAGGGCAACCTTAAATTAACCGTTATCTTTGAGACACAAAGGGGCTGTTTATATTTATGGACAGTACAAAGGATAAAAGGTGGTGTCTGGCAACAAAAATGAAGAACGACAAGAAAATCACGTGGTGGTTCTTGATAATACAACACATTTGTACCGCCATATTTAGCGCGGACTCTAGATCAAAGCGAAATAGGCTTGAAACAATCCGAATGTTCAACGGTAGGTCCAGGAGAATAAGACATCGCGGAAGAACAAAACCAAAAGGAAAAGAGGTTGGCATAAACGTGCACCTCGCACAAGCGGAAGAAAAGAACCCAATGTTACGTCTTATAAACCAAAGATATAAACGCTAGCGATAACTATATGTGATAAAAGTGTACATATCTATGACTGAAGTCCAGTCGCCATAGATTGAATAAGGGGTGCTCCCTTAAAATGAATGAGGGGTTGTTATTAATGGTGCTTACAATTAGGCTAATAAGAAGTATATACGTTATATACTCTTTGGTACTAGTTTCTGTAACTTGTAATCTTTGGGGGTGTGGTTTTCTATCTCTATGGCTTCTCTTATTATTCTTTTTGCCGTGTGTTCCACATTGGGTATCATTTTGGTGTTGTTATAGTCTATGGTATGGAATATACTGGGGACGTGTTGTGCTAATGATGACGTTGATACGTTTCTCTCCACAGTTCCTTTGTGTTCGCCTCGCCTTACGTTTATTTTTTTGTTAGTTTGGCCGATATATACCTTGTCGCACGTTACGCAGGGTATCGCGTAAACTCCTTTGGTTTTCCAGTACTGTGATCGTTATCGGTGTTGGTAGAATTGAAGATATTTTTCTCTCCGTTGTAAAATTTCCTTCATGTCTTGCTTGTGGAATTTTCTTGCTATTTTATTGGTAGGTACGGGCGCTGGTGGTTTTTCTTCCTCTCGCCTTTAGTTTTGATTCTCTTTGTTTTTAAAATGTTGTAAATCAACTTTAACTTTGACAATGGTTATTTGGCAGAAACTTTTGCTTGGCTGTCAATTAACAATGGCCATTACGCATAGCATCGATTCATAGTTATACCACACGCGGACACAGTACCTACCAATTAAAGACCTATTACCATGACAACGTTTTATCAATATATAATTGAACGTATACTGTCATATATGATATGAAATTATGTGCGCGTTTAGAAATTTAGATGATAAAAATGAAGAATTTAACAATTTCATGCATCGCGTTAATGAGGTCAGTAACATTGTGCACAAATTAGGTTCAAACGATCCAGCTCTACGCGAGATTGGTAGCAAGGAGGCCGATCAATATTTAAATAACGAAAAAAGTGTTCTCTACGAGAATATTTGCGAAGAAACGGTTAAATTAAAGATAACACATGACCGAACCGTCATTAACAACAAAGCCTTAAGATGCGAGACCTTAGATGATAACACCATGTCTCAAGGTGAGCTTGTTGGTTTAGTAATTTGGTTAAAATGTCGTCGGAATTTCAGAGGCGTTTATGAATGAAATTTCGCGAGATGCCGATAAGAGGTATCAAGATAGGTTAATTAGACAGGAGAAGGCCGATACGTTAAAAGTGAGAGCAACGAAGGCGTTTCGGAGAGGAGAGTACGAGAAGGCTGTGATGTTATATACCAAGGTAAGGTTGAACTATCATGACTGAAATTTGATTAGAATGACGGTTTCTCTGGTATTCTCTAACTAGCAGTATACCAACAACCCTTTGTAGACAGTTGTAATGTAACGTACATGGCCTACCGTTCTGTAAGCAAGCGGCAGATCTGTGTAAAGAATTTTGTAACAAACTTCTTTTCATTTTGTCATGCAAATATTATACTTAAAAATTTTTTTCTTTCCTAGTTTATAATTAATAGGGCCTAGAGATAAATTCTATATAGTTTTAAGAGCGAAAGTGAAAATATGTGTCCTTGCCTACCCCTCCTTGTATTTCAATGTCTCGTCTCTCTGTGACTATTACTTTCTGTCCGTAATATAGATCCAATATGACTGTAATGGCTCTTAGGTCTATTGGCATACTACTTACTCCTTGGCGCTACGGTCCACGTGGGTCCATGGTCTCTCATCGGGTTTCTAGACTGATGTTTTACAAGGTGCGTTCGTCACTCGCACCTCAACCTTTCGCCTATGCCAGAGGGGAAGCTGCTTTACTCTCCCCCATTTTGAACTTCGGACACGATTTTTCTACATTCATTTCTATTAGCGGCCTTTCGTTTCCACTGGGTGACTCCAGCTGTTCTGAGGTCCTTGTCTACTTCATCCTTCCATCTTAGCCTCAGTCTACCTCTGATTCTCCTTCCTTCCAGTTTATTTTGCAGGATCTTCTTTGGTCCTCTTGCTTGTTGCATTCGCTCTATTATCTATTGACGCGGAACATTAATACGCTTACCCCATGTGAATACTTATACACATGCCTAGACTACTCCAACGACATCTTCATATTCTTGGAGAAAAATTGCAAAGGTAGCTTGGTGAAATTGGTTTAACCCTGACACTATTTTAGAAACATCTTTTGGTCGTTTGTACTACCAGTTTCGTAAGATTCTTCGCTCCCACCGTAATTCCTCTTCTTTTGTTATTTTACGTGTTCGGTAAGATGATTTTCCGAAATGGAAATGAACGTATTGTACATACAAATTGCAGTTACAAATATTGTTTCGCTTTGTTATAGGCAATAGAACAGATAAAGGATAGTTGTATGCTGTACAACAACAGAGCGTTAGCGTACATCAATCTCAAATTCTACGACAAGGCAATCGACGATATCGAAAGGGCATTGCAATTAAATGAAACCTCCTTAAAGGCCGGCCTTCTTTTGGTGAAAGTCTATCTTTTGAAAAATGATCCAAAGAAGTTTCGGGATGCAGTTGAACAGGTAAAGGAAAACAATCCGAAGCAGATATCCTTCATCGATGGTAATTTTATTTTAATTAATGATTTTGAACTGATTTAGTTGTTTTTTTCAGATTATGTTGCGGAAATCAAGCTTAATCAAGGGAAGATTTCGAGTGAGTGAAATGACCTGTAATGATTCAGTAACGATATTAATAAATAGGTCAACCTTCATTGTTTTCCTTTTCGTTTTGTGCCGCTACACTTAATAGATATATTTTGTAACTGAAGAAAACTAGTCGTCAATTTTAGTTAAATCTCCCAAATTCAAGTTTCCAATTTTATTTCCTTCACAGACCGGTTTCTAGTAGGTCAAAAAACACGGGTGAAAGTAGGAATCTACTTTCACCCGTGTAGCTTCTTACAAACCCACCTAATCAATATAATAAATTCACACTTGTAAAAATATATGACATTGCTAGATTATTATACAACGTTATTGATGATCAATGAAATATGAACCAAGATGACGACTAACAAATTTATCACATGGGTACAATTGTTAAATCTTATTCAATAGAACTATATTTTTACACGCTCACGACCGTTTAATTAATCGATACATCTATTAGTCACTAATTAAGTGAACTAAAAGTAGCTTATTACACGTTGAAAATAAAGAATTTAAAATACTATCTACAGCGTGTACCAATCTTACGACATTGTTCGGTATATGGCTTATTTCAAGAGATATCAAAAAATGTTGTTAAGGAAAATAATAGATGTCTTTAAGGACCATATTTGTAAATTATGTTGATCTATACAGGGTGTTGCATAACTCCGTTACAAACCAAACACATGATTTTTTAAATGAGAGCCCCTGCATATTATTCCAAATTCGAATTGCCCACATTTTTTCGAATCTTTTGATATAAGGTTTTGTTACGTTATACAGAGTCCTTTAAAAGTTATGGGCACGTTTATGTTAAAATCGTAGCTAAATCAACGCCCTCTAGCTTACTGTACGTTACAGAAAAAGACAATTTCTTGGCTAATCGAGTTTCGTAATATGATGTAATATCTCCTCATTCGATTACATTTCAATTATTTTCTCTCTTGGGGACAGGGTGGATCGAAACTCGGATCTTTCATTTTCTTTCTTCTTTTAAATGGAACACCCTGTATTTTATTGCATAAATAGAATCTTTGATTACGTAGCTTTAATTTTTTTTAAGCATTCCCTATACCTAAAGTTTATAAAAACAGAGTTATTGTGTAATATTTAATTTAAAAAATGCTTAACAAAAATTAAAGCTACATAATCAAAGATTCTATTTATGCAATAAAATACAGGGTGTTCCATTTAAAAGAAGAAAGAAAATGAAAGATCCGAGCTTCGATCCACCCTGTACACAAAGAGAGAAAATAATTGAAATGTAATCGAATGAGGAGATATTACGTCATATTACGAAACTCGATTAGCCAAGAAATTGTCTTTTTCTGTAACGTACAGTAAGCTAGAGGGCGTTGATTTAGCTACGATTTTAACATAAACGTGCCCATAACTTTTAAAGGACTCTGTATAACGTAACAAAACCTTATATCAAAAGATTCGAAAAAATGTGGGCAATCCGAATTCGGAATAATATGCAGGGGCTCCCATTTAAAAAATCATGTGTTTGGTTTGTAACGGAGTTGTGCAACACCCTGTATAGTTCAACATAATTTAGAAATATGGTCCTTAAAGACATCTATTATTTTCCTTAACAACATTTTTTAATATCTTTTGAAATAAGCCATATACCGAACAATGTCGTAATATTGGTACACCCTGTATGTTGCAATTGTATTTCCAGAAAAGTCATCGGAGCGTGGACTGGGACGAAATTCGTAGTTGAAATGACCCTTACGCGGTCACAAATCCACACCAATGAACCTTGATTTGACCTTTGTAAGATGGCGAACAGAAGAGCTGAAAGCTGAAGCGCTGAAGAGGAGCTGAAAGGAAAGAAGCCATCTCGAGAAACTAGCGATCCTTAGATGACAATTCTAACAATTACGCGAAAAACTGTTCCAGTTAGTAAATCTTTCACCTTATCTCCCTACAGAAACTTCACTACAATCTTCCATCGTAGAGCTAGGAAGAAAATAAAGTGAGGGGAGGGGGGGGGGCAGAATCTTATTTAATTTAAAAAAATCCAATTAAAACTGAATTACATGTACTTTTTACCAATCACACGCCAATTGTATAACGCAATAGATGTAACCTGTGGAACTGATATTAGTAATTAATCAATTAATTACCAACAGTACCTACCATATGTAATAGCTCAGTATGTAATAGTAATTATTGCGTAAACTAAATTATAAGTAAATATTAAAATATCACTGTGAGTAATTATTTCACAAACTTCGTATGTGAATTTTTGTACATCAAGCTACTTAAGTAGCTAATTACTTAATACAATTTCGGTGTAGAAATGTGAGGAATGATTAATTCCCTGGAAGATTCGCACGATTTTCACCAAAAAAATATTTAAAAAGTCTAATTTTCTCAAATTGGTTCATTTATTAATTAATCTAGATAAATTCTAACGTTGTTGCCCACCCAGCGCTACAATTAAGGCTCATTGCCATATATTATGGTGCTTAACCACCCCATGCACGTCAGATATTATTATCGGTTACATTCTACGTTACCTTCCCTCATTATTTCGTATTATGATAATTCGAAATTATTTCACCCAGTTCGTAATCATAGAAATAAAATTAAATAAAGCTTCTATTAATTAATTAATTATTAATCGGTAAATGCCATTAATTAGATTCTGCGATACTTATGATTTTAAGTAATTGTCTTATGAAATTCGACCAATAAGATGTTCCTTTAATAGCATAAATTGAATTTACTCCATAATAATAACACGAGCAATCTGGTGATAATTACGTTAATTGTAAGTAGGAGGTATTCAGGTATATAATAATTAATAAGTTGCATTATATACGAAATTTATGCAATTAATTTCAATTTCAATGCAAAATTTGTCTAATATGATATTGTCAAAACAATTACTATCAGATTCAATTAATTTATTATGTTATACTCAAATTTAATTAGTTTAATTAGTGGCGTTAGGAGACGTGCATGGTAATTACATCACGTAATTAGCTCCCATACTTTAATTTAAAATGTTTCGGGTGCCTAATCACTGCAGCTGGTAACAATAATAATGAGGATAGAAAATCTACTGCAACAGTAAAATGGGATTATTACTGGCCTCGCAAGTACAATTAAATAAGTAATTTGTAGTCCAACGATGTAGGTCAAATAAAATTGAAATGCACGTCTCGTAAAACTGGTTAACCGTGTCGTGTTTTAATTATTTATTCATCATTGAAAGAAAAGTGCAACAAAAAGAAAAAAAAAAGAAAAAACTATGATCACCTGAAATTAGGTGCAATTAATTTAATTATTTTGTAAACATGCTTATAACAGAATTCTATAATTATATTGTTGAAGACACTTTTCATTGTTTGCACATAATTAGTCGATATTATGGAATCGTCAATTGTTAGCACCTTTTTTTAGTGCGAAATACTTATTACTTACGTGGGATATTATTATTAGGCCCCGATTCCTGCACTGCAATCTTTTGGCCTATTGTGCCTCCTCCTCTCCTCGTTACTGTCTACTCTTTTTAAGGATACCTGTCCAGGATTTTCGAGCGGCAAATCTTCGTTTCTTCCTCTTACATAATCTTTTCATTTCCAAGTAAGTGTAGCTACCCCCGCCATTATTTCGTTCGTAAGTTTTATGTTCGTTCTACTTAATGGTAAGATGGACGCTGCTATATCCCCGTTTAGATCATTTAGGAATATCTTGGAATGGTTCAGTCATAGGAATATCGATCAGTGTTGACAGTGATCTTTTGTGATTATTCCCTGAATGGTCCTTGTGGCTGTGTAATAATCCCACAGGACGGTTCGAGTCCTTTTCATTTACTGCTCATACGCAACCTGGTTGCCTGATATTCCTGCATGCCTAGGTTCCACACTTATAATAACACTGTATTACACTTGCCAAGTGTGTTTAACATTTGTGTACATTTAAGGATATGAATCGATTGTAGCAATCGCTGCTGTTCTGTCTGTAACTATAAAGATTTTCCTTTTAGCAAGGTTCTGGTTTAATAACTGAGCAGGTCGCTATCAGGACAGCATATATCTAGGCTTGGAACACGGTCGCGCTTTGCTCCAGCCTTACAAAGACTCTGCAGCCCTGTACACTCCGTATGCAGACCCGGTGACCGGTGAAAGTTGCTCACAGTACCTTTATGGGTACCCGCAATAAAAAAGATTCCTCCAGGTCACTGTTCTTAAGGTTCTCTTCTGTTTTGTAGGAGAGTTTACCTTAAATGACTTTCTGATGACCATGACAAGGTTTACCTTCGCCAAGAGCTTGAACTTTAGGTTCTCTCCATAGAAGTCCTAATTGGTTCTGTTCAGATTTATGTATACAGCTATCGTCGCTTCGTTTGATACGTCACTCAACGGTAATAATTATTAGAGTTACGTGTCAAGTTTCAAGTTATTCTAGGAAACCTAGGTTTTGGGTTTCAGGTTTTTGGCGCCTAATTAATTAAGTTATGTTTCGAACAGAACAGATGCTTTGTTATTTTGTTCCGTACATTTGTTAGTGTTTTTTTTTAAATTGGAATTGATTATCTTATCTGCATCAATTGTCGGTGTTCTTTACGTAAGGGTTAATTAAAAATTCATTTTTATAGTAAAGACGCAAACCATAACCATTTAATTATATTGAAGTCATTAATAATAGCATTTAAGGTACTTTATGGATATAATAATTAATAAACCTAATTGTCACTCGTCGTACCCCCTTGACTTGCAAAATAATTAACGGCAATACAATTCACTTCATCAGCAACTATTTTCATTTTTATGGTGACGAGTTACATTATTGATTCAAAAAATATAGAAACAATAGTCCACATTTTAAAGGAAAGAAAACAAGAAAATTCTTCCTCATTTTGGTCTTCTTTTTCCATTGTTGAACATACCATTTTTGAACACTCTGTATGAGGATATGCAATTCAGTGAGAGTTCACTGATGTAATTACAGTGATAGTATGACACCCACGTTAGTTAGCTTTGTATTGACAAAAAACCTTGCCTTTAACTCTCGTACATTCAAAGATACGTTCTATGAAAAAGTATAAAAAAATTGTTTTTTGAAAGTGAACGATGTCGCCGTCACCGTGTCACTACTACGCATAAGACGCTATTCAGAATCTTTCTCCCAAAAGTTATAGGAATTTAATGAAATCAACCTTGTCTAGTGAAATTTCGAGAATATTTTTCCCCGAAAAAATTTTCTAATTTTCAAAAAAAATTAAATACCTACCGATTTTTTTTTACGAAAAAATCGTAAGGATATGTTAATTTAGTACGAAAAACGATTAATTGAATAAGAACGATATAAAAAAACCTTTCTTTGAAAATTTTTAAAATATGAACCGATTTTCACCAATTTTTTTTAAAAAGAATGGTGTGTATTACATTCCACAGAAAACTCGATTGTTTTTCCTTAAATTTCTGCTGTATGTATCGAGAATAAATATGGTGAGATGACGTAATAGCATAATTGCGAGAGTACCAGTTGTTACTATTAACCGCGGGAGTAGAGGTAGGTACCTGCTATTAAATGACCTACTTTGCCAATATTACTCATTTCGTAACACGCTCTTGCACGTAAAGCAATGCTTAAGATTTTTGACGAATTTGCACCCAAAAGTGTATTTCAAGCGTTGATACATATAACGATTTTGACCTTTTTCATATGGTGCGTTCAGTACCATTGGGGCCGGAGACGCCTGTATAAAATGGCGTCGAAGTTTCCCGGTCCGATTTCGTTACCATTCATCGGTAATGGACTATACTTTGTTGGCTCGACAAGTGGTACGTAAATTTTGTTTTTGGGTGCAGGTCTCTAACAGTAAACAATTTCAGACATTTTATATAACGCAGTGTCACTCATGAGGAAATTTAAGACTCCGCTACGAGTTTGGTTAGGACATAGCTTATTCTTTGCAATAACCTCCCCAGAGGATCTGGAAATAATCATGAACAGCCCACACGCATTGAAAAAGGAAGAATTGTACAAGTACGCGGAACCCATTGTTGGTACTGGATTGTTTACTGCTTCAGGTTAGTACAGAACGTAAAAAGGCAAACAGGTACTTATTCACTCTGTTAACAGTTCCGAAATGGAAACGTCATCGGAAAGTGATAATGCCAACGTTCAATCAACGAATTCTGGATGAATTTGTACCGGTATTTGCCGAACAGTCCACCATTCTCTTGGAACAACTGAAGAAGGAAATTGGAAAGGGCAATTTCAACGTCTTTCACTACGTCAGCCGATGCACTTTAGATATCATTTGTGGTAAGCTTACTATGCGAATGAAATTTGGCGCTTACAAAGTCTGTTCCAGAAACGGCCATGGGTGTAAGAGTGGAAGCGCAAACCAAAGATGCTGACTACGTCAAATGGGCTAACACGTAAGTGACACCCTAAATCGTTCAACTTAATCTACAACCACCCTTTAGTGCGATGGGGATTGTGTTCACGAGGATGTTCAACGTATGGTTCCACTTCGACTTTATATTCAACTTAACCTCACTTTCACGTGAATTGAAGGATATCAGAAAGAAGATGCATCATTTTACGGGAACTGTAAAATGTCCGGTTAACTTATACATATTAAGTTATCTAAATTTTTTAGGTTGTAACAAGAAAGAGGGAGGAGTACCAAAAAGAGAGAAGAGAAAAAAGGGAGCTGACAGAAGGAAACATTAACAATGAGCCTTCTAGGCGAAAAACCTTTCTTCAACAACTAATCAAACTGTCTGAAGAAGGTGCGAACTTTACTGACGAAGAGTTGCGGGAGGAGGTCGACACCTTTATGGTTGCTGTAAGTGGCGTCTTATCTTGAATTTGTAGGTCACTTAAATTTTTAGGGGAGTGATACCACGGCATCAATGAACAGCTTCATTTTTATTATGCTCGGAATGTTTCCGGATGTACAGGTCAGTATCGAACTATAACTACTACCTACTACAACTACAACGAACAAAGTGCAGGAGAAGGTGTACCAGGAAGTTTTAGACGTTCTTGGTCCGGATAGATCGGTAGAATGCTCTGATTTAGGTCGGTTCCCTTATATGGAGAGGGTGATGAGGGAAACGATGAGAATTTTTCCTGTTGGTCCTTTGCTGGTCAGAGCTATTACCAAGGACATTCAGTTAGGTAAGAGTACTCATTTCCATTCAGTGAGCACCAACAATTTTTAGATAAATGCGTAATACCAGCCGGAAGTTCGGTAGTGATGGGAATCATACAATTACATTGGGACGAAAACGTATGGCCCGAGCCTTTCAAGTTTGATCCCGATCGTTTTTTACCAGAAGAAGTTGCTAAACGTCATCCGTATGCTTGGTTGCCATTTTCGGGCGGTCCACGCAATTGCGTTGGTACGAATCCAACATTACTCTACTTCCTACTAATCACAGTTCACTCTCCAGGTCCTAAGTATGCGTTTATGGCTATGAAAACACTAATCGCAACAGTTGTCAGGAAATACAAATTTTCTACAAACTACCGTTCCATTAGAGATATAAAGCTAAAAGCCGATCTAATGTTGAAACCGGTCGATGGATACAACGTCTCAGTGGAACTAAGGCAGTGAGATTCTGTTCTAATATGGCGATGGTTTCGAAAACCTTTTTAGTTTTGTCCCATTTAGCTTTTATTTGCGCCCAAAATATCGCAATGCTCAAAGTTTTTACCTGGTTACGTTTGTATGGAACACAAAGTCATGTATTTAATGATAATAAAACAAAGAGAAATTGACTAAAAATGTAGTGAGTTATTCCATTCCACATTCACCCCCAGAAACATCAGAGCACCTTGTATGCAACACGTTTAGACATTCGACATTTATTTTGAGCTACCGAAAAATATACCCTGTTCAAGTGACCAGCCGTTGCACGTCATTATTCGTGTACCAATACTATATCTAATTATAATTTACTAAGCAACTTTAATAAAATTTGCATTAAAGCCAAAATGTCATCGTAAGTACAGTTGGTATTAAAAGTCATTAATCGTGTAGGGTTAGCGACCATATTTTATCCTTGTCGCACACTTTGCAGTTCGTACTTACAACTTAAAACGTAGTGCGAATATAAACTCATAAAATATCTCGATGTTGTCACGTCAAGTTTTGTTTACTTTGTTAAATTCACCGGTACGCACTTAACCTATTTTTTTTTAAATTGCCTTACTAAAAACAGTACTTATCAGTACTCTTATTTTGTTTACGTCTACATTAGTGGTTGTATTTTATTATTACATAGGTATACAGTATCTATTTGTTCCTAACCTAAAAATGTCAGTTTGACAACACGTACATTTGACAACGCTGATTACACGTCATTGATTTAGTAACTTTTAAGCTATGACGTGCAACGGCTGGTGACTTGAACAGGGTATAGCTGTTTACGATAACTACTTTTCAGTCACCTTCCCAACTTCTCCGCTACTTCACGATGAAACGCACTACTTTTAGATCTTGGGTTTTTTGTTTCATTATCTCATGCGTGTTTGTTCTTTTCCTCTTTGTCCAGCTTCAGCTTGAGATAACCACATCTGAGATGCTACCAAACTTTAAAGATCCGGCAACGTGTAGGAAGTTAGCCACCCGCTTTTGAGTATTCTACAAGTTCTTTAGTTATCGATTATGTACAGCGGTTCCTATAGGTTATCCGAAATCCATGTTTTACTTATTTAGAAGTAATTCTCAAGCGAGCGATGTTAACCTAACGAGAATAAATTCTGCACATTGATCTGTGTTATAGGTTGGAAAGAGGATTCCGAAATTCGTTTTTATCCGACTCCTTTACTATTTTAAATTAATTACTAGCTAGGTATGTGACTTGCAATACCCAAGTGCGTTTACATTTGACAACCCACATGTTAATGATCGATACATTCTTTCAATTCAGGAACAGACAACGGGCGAATGAGACCACCAGTATCAGTAGTTTATTTAAAGAACGGGGTGTCGTAGAGAGGTAGGGTAAAAAAAGTTATTATAAAAACCATAATAAAGAATCGATTGGTGATATTATTATTTCTCGGAAATGTCAGCATTCCTCAAGAATGTCTCGAACTCCAAAATTTTAAATGGCACCATAAGTCGAAGAAGGTATTGTTTAAAAGATTGTTAAAAAAGAAGAAAGTTTTATAGGAAAAATTATTTTACTAATGCCACGCCTTTTTAGTAATATTCGACTAAACTTATTAAATTTGAAATTCAATGTTAACAAACAAAATTGAAAAGTCGACTTTTAAAATCTATACCAATGTTGTTACTTTTAAGAGATTGGGGCCCGCCCGAGTTCTTGCTAAGGAGATCCCGCTCAAAATTTGATTCTTGCGGGGTTTGAAAGCTCCTAAATAGCTTCTAATTCTGAGCCATCATTTTTTTAATTCCCGGGTGGAGAAGGGGGCCAGCTGAACAGAGGTCTTTTTTTGTAAGAAGACCATTTTTTATCTTTCGATTGATCCATTTGAGAAAATTTAAAAATCCCGAAATTTTGTTCAAAATATTTTTAAAAATTGACTTGTTTTGAAGACCAAAACTTTTAACAAGGTCGATAATTTTTCCTTTAATTTCAGTTGTATGCACATAATTAGAATAATTATGGTGAGATCAGGTAATAATATCATTGCATGAGACTGTGAGAACAAGTTTTTGAAAACTAACCGCGGTGAGTGCAATTAAATGTGCTACTTCCCCAGTGTTATTACTATTATTATTATTACGTAACACGCGCTCGCACGTAAAGCAATGCTTAAGATTTTTGACGAATTTGCACCCAAAAGTGTATTTCAAGCGTTGATACATATAACGATTTTGACCTTTTTCATATGGTGCATTCAGTATCATTGGGGCCGGAGACGCCTGTATCAAATGGCATCCAAGGTTCCCGGTCCAATTTCGTTACCATTCATCGGCAATGGACTTTACTTTGTTGGCTCGACAAGTGGTATGTAAATTTTGTTTTTGGGTGCTGGTCTCTAAACAGTAAGCAATTTCAGACATTTTATATAACACTCTGTCACTCTTGAGGAATTTTAAGACTCCGCTACGAGTGTGGTTAGGACATAGGCTATTCTTTATAGTAACCTCTCCAAAGGATCTGGAAATAATCATGAACAGCCCACACGCATTGGAAAAGGAAGAAATATACAAGTACGCGGAACCCATTGTTGGTACCGGATTGTTTACTGCTTCAGGTTAGCACAGAACGTAAAAAGGCAAAAAGAGGTAGGTACTTATACTCAGGGTGTTACAGTTCCGAAATGGAAACGTCATCGGAAGGTGATAATGCCAACGTTCAATCAACGAATTCTTGATGAGTTTGTACCGGTATTTGTGGAACAGTCCATCATTTTCTTGGAACAACTGAAAAAGGAAATTGGGCAGGGCAACTTCAACGTCTTCCAATACGTCAGCCGATGCACTTTAGATATCATCTGTGGTAAGCTTAGTCTGCGAATGAAATTTGACGCTCACAAATTCTGTTCCAGAAACGGTCATGGGTGTAAGAGTGGAAGCGCAAACCAAAGATGCTGACTACGTCAAATGGGCTAACAGGTAAATGACACACTAAATCATTCGACTTAATCAACAACCAACCATTTAGTGTCATGGGGATTGTGTACACGAGGATGTTCAACGTTTTGTACCACTTCGACTTTATATTCAACTTAACCTCACTTTCACGTGAATTGAAGGATATCAGAAAGAAGATGCATCATTTTACGGGAACCGTAAAATGTCCGGTTAACTTATACATATTAAGTTATCTAAATTTTTTAGGTTGTAAGAAAAAAGAGGGAGGAGTACCAAAAGGAGAGAAGAGAAAAAAGGGAGCTGACAGAAGGATGCGTTAACAATGAGTCTCCTAAACGAAAAACCTTTCTTCAGCAACTAATCGAACTGTCTGAGGAAGGTGCGAAATTTACTGACGAAGAGTTGCGGGACGAGGTCGACACCTTTATGATTGCTGTAAGTGGCACCTTTCTTCGACTTACTATTTGTATGTCCCTTAAATTTTTAGGGCAGTGATACCACGGCATCAATGAACAGCTTCATTTTCATTATGCTCGGAATGTTTCCGGATGTACAGGTGAGTATCGAACTGTAACTGAAGATACTTTGACCAATGAAATGCAGGAGAAGGTGTACCAGGAAGTTTTAAACGTTCTTGGTTCGAATAGATCGGTAGAAGCATCTGATTTAAGACGATTCCCTTATATGGAAAGGGTGATGAGGGAAACGATGAGAATTTTTCCTGTTGGACCTTTGCTGGCCAGAGCTATTACTAAGGACATTCAGCTAGGTAAGAGTACTCATTTTCGTTCAGTGAGCACTAACAATTTTTAGATAAATGCGTAATACCTGCCGGAAGTTCAGTAGGGATAGGAATCATACAATTACATTGGGACGAAAACGTATGGCCCGAGCCTTTCAAATTTGATCCCGATCGTTTTTTACCAGAAGAAGTTGCTAAACGTCATCCGTATGCTTGGTTGCCGTTTTCGGGCGGTCCACGTAATTGCGTTGGTACGAATCCGACATTTCTCTACTTTCTAATAATCACAGTTCACTCTCCAGGTCCTAAGTACGCGTTTATGGCAATGAAAACACTAATCGCAACAGTTGTCAGGAAATATAAATTTGCTACAAACTACCGTTCCATTAAAGATATAAAGCTAAAAGCCGATCTAATGTTGAAACCGGTCGATGGATACAACGTCTCAGTGGAACTAAGGCAGTGAGATTCTGTTCTAATATGGCGATGGTTTCGAAAACCTTTTTAGTTTTGTCCCATTTACCTTTAATTTGCGCCCAGAATATCGCATTTGCCCAAAGTTTTTACCTGGTTACGTTTGTATTGAACACAAAGTCATGTATTTAATGATAATAAAAAAAGAGAAGTTGACTAAAAATATAGTGAGTTATTCCATTCCACATTCACCCCCAGAAGCATCAAGAGCACCTTGTATGCAACACGTTTAGACATTCGACATTCATTCTGAGCTACAGAAAAATAGCTGTTTCGAATTCACGATAAAACGCACTACTTTTAGATTTTGGTTTTTTGCTTCATTTCCTTCACTCTACCGCATGCGTATTATTGTTCTTTTCTTGTTTGTCAACCTTCCCCATGTGGCACCGTTTATTGGCGTTAGGTTCGTGGAATATTGGCTCAATATAGGGCGATTGGGGCAATATTGTCGAACTGCAGCCAATATTGGATGAATATATTTTTGTAATATTATACAAATATGGGAAATACAATATTTAGTGAATGTAAGAGCAATATTTGCAATATTAAGTAAATATTGCTATTTAATGTAAATTCAAATATTGTACACACATACAATAATGTACCAATATTGTGTGTACAATATTACTAAATATTGAAAATCGATATTTAAGCAATATAACATGCATATTTGTAATATTTAGCAAATATTGCTATTTAATGTATATTCAAATATTGTACACACAATAATGTATCTACCAACATAATTGCGTGTGCAATATTACTAAATATTGCTATTTAATTTAAATTCAAATATTGTACGCACAATAATGTACCAATATTGCCTGTACAATATTATATTACGAAATATTGAAAATCGATATTTAAGCAATATAACATAAAATTGGTAATATTTAGTAAATATTTCTATTTAATGTACATTCAAATATTGTACGCACAATGAAGTACCAATATTGCGTGTATTAATAAAACAACTTAAAACCTCCCCTTAGACAATGAATATTTAATGAAATCAAAACTTAATGAAGCGAGGGATGAGATGTTTTGTTTTATGTTTTTTGTATAAGAGTACTAACGTACTGAAAGACCAGCCCCATTAATTGGCAATACTGGCCGATAATGAATGAAATGACTAACCGGAATCAGTCTCGTTTTTCATTAACGTAGGAGAAACCGGAGTTAATCAGTAGGGGGCAATATCACCTAGTTATTTAACCTTTAACTTAGGTGTGCACAGAGCAACAATTAAAATTTGACTTAATTAAACAATGCAAAAATAATAGCGACATGTTTCGAGGCCCACTGGACTCATTCTCAAGCTTATTAAAAGAAACTAGATGGTTATACAAGATCCAAATGGATGAAAAGTCTGAAGGGGCAAAAAGTTAAATTTTTCTTAATTAAAGATGGCACATGATGAAAGATGAATACTTAATAACAAAAATAACAAACTACTAAAAGGCCTGAATGACCCAAAGCAGATATAACATCATAACATTATTACAAAATTTAATTTAACGACCTGTAGCCATCTTAAGACGGATAAGACCTCATTCATTGTCTAAGGGGAGGTTTTAAGTTGTTTTATTTAATTCAATTACTACCCCTTTGTCAGCCTCTGACTTTACCATGGATTTAATATTGCGTGCGCAATATTACTAAATATTAAAAATCGATATTTAAGCAATATAACATACATATTTACAATATTTAATCAATATCTCTATACAATATAAAGTCAATATTTATTTATCAATAACATACAGGTCTCGTGTTATATGGTGGCGAGAGCCGGCGCATGCCGAAAGTACGATCGCGCGTCCTCCGTGTGTTTTCAAATATCGCATTGATAAAGAGTATCTAAATCTCTTTGGTATTGACTCAAATCATAGAACAATATATACTTTATTCTCTATGCTCAAATTTAAAGTTGGCGCTTCATTGGAAGAGTTAGGGATCTGGGGATGGCCCAGATCTTATCATTTTGGAAGACATTACAAAACAATAATGGGCCAATATTGCATAAATATTTTCCCCAATATTGAAATAATATCGTTTAGTAATATTTAGTCAATAGGTATGTAAAATCGTTCACATTTCAATGTTGGGACAATATTGTACATTTATATTCTACCAATATATTTGCAATGAAACGCCAATATTGAACCAATATTAAATGCTACAGGGGTCCGCTTGAAATAATTACATCTGAGATGCTACCAAAGTTTACAAGATCCGGCAACGTGTAAGAAAATTTGCGACGAGATTTTCTATCATCTATCTATCTATCAACAAGTCAACAACCAAGAACAGGATGATCCGCCAGAAGAGGAGCAACGCTACCCCACAAGGCAAAATCGGGGAGTGACAACAAAGTTTCAAGACTACGTCACATTTTAAGGCGGGAAGAATGTGGTAAACTGGAACCACTATAAAGTGAGGTCACCAAGGTTATGGGAGAAGTTCCAAAGTACACTGTCTTGACAAAGACGCGGTTTCTGAAAAATGCGAAAATAATGAAGAGAAATGCTCATTAAACAACGAAAACATAGGAAAGGAGTAATTTTAATGAATAGCTTTGAAGCTGAGGTTATGTTAATAAAAAGAGAGAACCGGTCGTGTTTATAAAAATAAAAAGTAGTACCTGGTACATATTGGCAATATATACAGGGTCCATAGGGGTTCTATAGTACCAAGACCAAAAAAGTTAGAAGTTTCATTCAAACGCAGTTGATATATTATTGTTAAGGTCGCATTTCAGGAAAATATTTTTACATTTACAGGGTGCTGAAAAACCTCTGACAAACAAACAAAATTTTTTTAAATCGAACCCTCTGTATAATTTTACATGTTGAGAACCTACTTAGACCCCTTTATTTATTTCTAAAATATTACGGCTTTTAAACGAATGGTTTAGCAGCAACAAATTATTTTTTCAAAAAATTATAATTTTCATTACATACTTCCACTAAAGGCGCGCATCGCCATAAATCCAACAGTTATGTGAAATTTGGATTCAATTCATATTGTAGATTTCGTTTATCATGTTTCATCTTATACAGGATGTTCAAATTTAACTTCCAATTTTTAGAAAATGCAAAACAACTTTTTTAATTGTCTGCCTTTTGCTTGGTCGATAATAAATTAAAATATGAACATTTTTTACAATCACGTACGTTCAAATGTCTATTCTTAAGGGTTTCCGAGTTCAATATACTATTTCGTTCAATCTGCACTTTTTATTTACGATTTTATAATCAAAATAATTACACACCTACTTTTTGACAGTTTTGGAGGTTAAGGGGCAAATAACCGATAAAAATGGTACCAGCCATATTGCTCTTTAGCATTTGGACCCAACTTGTCAAAACCTTGGACGATAGATACCTCGAGAATAATTATGATGACATGACGAAATAGCATGATTGTGTGAGACTGTGAGAACATATTTTTAAAATTAACTGCGTGAGTATCATTAAATGGTCAACTTTCCCGGTATTACTCATATCGTAACACGCCCTTGCACGTAAAGCAATGCTTAAGATTATCGACGTATTTGCACCCAAAAGTGTATTTCAGATGTTGATACATATAACGATTTTTACCTTTTTCATATGGTGCGTTCAGTACCATTGGGGCCGGAGACGCCTGTATAAAATGGCGTCGAAGTTTCCCGGTCCGATTTCCTTACCATTCATCGGTAATGGACTTTACTTTGTTGGCTCGACAAGTGGTATGTAAATTTTGTTTGTGGGTTCAAGTCTTTAACCGTAAACAATTACAGACATTTTATATTACGCTCTGTCACTCACGGAAAAATTTAAGGCTCCATTGCGAGTGTGGTTAGGACACAGGCTATTCTTTGGAGTAAACTCTTCAGAGGATCTGGAAATAATCATGAACAGCCCACACGCATTGGAGAAGGAAGAATTGTACAAGTACGCGGTACCCCTTTTTGGTACTGGATTGTTCACTGCTTCAGGTTAGTACAGAACGTAAAAAGGCTTGTCTCAATTTATATCGTCCCGAAACCCACCCCATAAAAGAATTTATTTTCAAATCCGCATTGTTAGTAGATAAACACGTTGTAAATGCCTACCAGCCCACTCAGGGTTGGGTTAGGTATGCGTCACCCAGTGCTATAACAATTCAACTTAATAATTACTAATTAGTATCAGTCGTTAAGAATCATTGTTGTTGTAAGTATAATACGAGTAATTTGTATATCGTATAATTTAGTTTAAAACTCGTAATTTATTTAAAATAAAACCACTGAACTCTATTATATATGGAAGAGCAAAGTTGTAAATTTAAGTGATACAAATTGAATACGCGCACGGGGTTCCTGATCATGCGCCGTAATAAATTAAAGGTCATACAAATAAAACAGCTGTTATACAGGGTGATTCACCACTATTCCCTCGGTCTCTTATACCTGAAGGGTACAAGATATCTGCTTCATTTTTTAGTGAAATATGTAAATTGATAACGACTATTTTTTAAAATTATTTTCACTTATACAGGATGCTTCACAAAATTGTAATATATCAAAGTTATGTTTTTTTAAATGCAACCCCCTGTATTTTATTACATTTTTAGATTATACGTTAAAAACTAAGGTAACTTTATTAAACGTTCCCTATACCTATCGCTTACCAATTTTGAGAAAATTGTGATTTTAAGAAAAATATTCAATTTAAACAACCCCTAATAACACTGAAACCACTTACTTTTAGTAACGCAAATTTATATCGATTTATCTTGACCTTTAAGGCTTTTATTTGCACTACGTAGGATTTCTATATTTTGTACAGGGTGTTTAGAAAAAGGATTCATATTTTATATTTTTCAAACATCAAAAACTCACTTAACTTAAATGGAACACCCTGTATGTTTTTATTCTATGTTGAATAACTTTTCATTTTCTATCAAAAACTATGAGTAATTGATATGCCTAAAATCAACGATTAAAAAGTTATTAAGATTTTTCTCTAAAATTTGTATGGAAATGGTTTCGTTTGCATTCTAGTAGGCCATGATTTTTTTTATTGTAGTTGATAATTAGATATGGGATCATAACTTAATTAAAAATGAAATTAATAACAAGAAGTAATCATTTATGGAAAATAATGGTATAGTAAATGCTCAATTTGATGACCATTTTCTTCTATGCACAACCGCACTCGATTTTCAAAAGATCTATCTAACGTTTCTCAGGATATCTGGTGTTATAGTAGTAAACGCATCCTTTATTGTAATCTTTATGCCATCAGCAGTGGTAGGTGGAGTATTGTGGACCCCTCCTTCCAATCCATTTATTGAGGAATTGTCTATCTAAATATTTTTGAAAAAAACATAAATACCATCCTTATCACATTCAACTTCACCAGAATTTATATGGACGAGGCTTTCAACGAAGGTTGAATTTTTGTTTATGGAGTCTCGAAAAAGTTGGAGAAGAAGATGAATTGTTTAAATATGTTTTATTTACCGACGAATCCACTTTCCACAACATAATGGCTTGGTAAACCGACATAACTTTCATTACTAAATCGTCACCTGTATCGCAAAAATTGCTCGCCAAAACCGGTGGAGCCTCAATGTATTTGGGAGAATTTTGATTTTTTGATGGAAACTTGAACGGAGTAAAATTTTTACGGATTTTAGAACAACACTTTTTCGAGTCTTCTTGATGAAGTTTGTTTAGATATTATTATTATTATTATTATCATTAAAAATTTAGTTTACAACACTCCACCCACCACTGCTGATGACATGAAAATTGGAATAAAGAATGCGTTTGCTACTATAACACCATAACGTTAAAAGATCTCATGAAAACGAGTGCGGTTATGCATAGGAAAAAATGGCATTTACTACAGTATTTTTTCCATTGCTTTAATTTCATTTTTAATTATGTTTTGATCACATATCTAATTATCAACTACAATAAAAAACAATCATGGCCTACTAGAATGCAAACAAAACCATTTCCATACAAATTTTAGAGAAAACTCTTAATAACTTTTTAATCGTTGATTTTAGACATATCAATTACTCATAGTTTTTGATAGAAAATGACAAGTTATTCAACATAGAATAAAAACATACAGGGTGTTCCATTTAAGTTAAGTGAGTTTTTGATGTTTGAAAAATATAAAATATGAATCCTTTTTCTAAACACCCTGTACAAAATATAGAAATCCTACGTAGTGCAAATAAAAGCCTTAAAGGTCAAGATAAATCGATATAAATTTGCGTTACTAAAAGTAAGTGGTTTCCGTGTTATTAGGGGTTGTTTAAATTGAATATTTTTCTTAAAATCACAATTTTCTCAAAATTGGTAAGCGATAGGTATAGGGAACGTTTAATAAAGTTACCTTAGTTTTTAACGTATAATCTAAAAATGTAATAAAATACAGGGGGTTGCATTTAAAAAAACATAACTTTGATATATTACAATTTTGTGAAGCATCCTGTATAAGTGAAAATAATTTTAAAAAATAGTCGTTATCGATTTACATATGTCACCAAAAAATGAAGCTGATATCTTGTACCCTTTAGGCACAAGAGACCGAGGGAATAGTGGTGAATCACCCTGTATATTATCTAAAACTGTATTTTAATCACGACCTCCATAACACCCACTGTAAACCCTTCTCCCTTGTAACGTTTATAAATCAAATTAATCTACTTGTTCACGAAGACAAACCACGTAAAATTTTCTAACCCAACTTCATTTTATTAGGTAGAGTTCATTGACTTCAACACATGATGCATTTTAACGGTATTTTCCACTGCGCAAACGCGTAAGCCCCGTAGTTAAACGATTTTCGACCTTATTATTTTCTTCAAATGTGCACACTTTTTAACGCGCATCTCATTTGATTTCAACGGCTTTGCTCTTCCATATATTATTGAGTTCAGTGAATAAAACGGATGCCTTAAAAAGAAATTGCTATATTAATATTTTTACTTTAGTCCGCCTTTGACGCCCTGTCATAAAATACCGAGAGGTCCCCTTTGTTATGTCAATGAGGTAGGCATTTACAACGTGTTTCTCTACTAACAATGCAGACCCGAAAATAAATCCTTTTATGAGACAAGCTTCCAAGACGAAATAAATTGCGACAAACTATACTTATTCATTGTGTTACAGTTCCGAAATGGAAACGTCATCGGAAAGTGATAATTCCAACGTTCAATCAACGAATTCTTGATGAATTTGTACCGGTATTTGTAGAACAGTCCACCATTCTCTTGGAACAACTGAAGAAGGAAATTGGGAAGGGCAATTTTAACGTCTTTCACTACGTCAGCCGATGCACTTTAGATATCATTTGTGGTAAGCTTACTCTGCGAATGAAATTTGGCGCTTACAAAGTCTGTTCCAGAAACGGCCATGGGTGTAAGAGTGGAAGCGCAAATCACAGATGCTGACTACATCAAATGGGCTAACAGGTAAATGACACCCTAAATCATTCGACTTAACCTACAACAAACTCTTCAGGGGAATGGGAATTGCGTTCACGAGGATGTTTAACGTTTTGTACCACTTCGACTTTATATTCAATTTAACCTCACTCTCACGTGAATTGAACGATATCAAAAAGAAGATGCATCATTTTACAGAAACTGTAAGATCTTCGGTTAACTTACGCATATTCATTTATCTAAATTTTAAGGTTGTAAGAAAAAAGAGAGAGGCCTACCAAAAGGAGAGAAGAGACAAAAGGGAGCTGCCAGAAGGATACGTTAACAGTGAGCCGCCTAGGCGAAAAACCTTTCTTCAACAACTAATCGAACTGTCTGAAGAAGGTGCGAACTTTACTGACGATGAATTGCGGGAGGAGGTCGACACCTTTATGGTTGCTGTAAGTGGCGTCTTATCTTGAATAACAATTTGTAGGTCACTTAAATTTTTAGGGCAGTGATACCACGGCATCAATGAACAGCTTCATTTTTATTATGCTCGGAATGTTTCCGGATGTACAGGTCAGTATCGAACTATAACTACTACCTACTACAACTACAACGAACAAAGTGCAGGAGAAGGTGTACCAGGAAGTTATAGACGTGCTTGGTCCGTGTAGATCGGTAGAAGCCTCTGATTTAGGTCGGTTCACTTATATGGAGAGGGTGATGAGGGAAACGATGAGAATTTTTCCTGTTGGCCCTTTGCTGGGCAGAGCTATTACTAAGGACATTCAGCTAGGTAAGAGTACTCATTTCCGTTCAGTGAGCACCAACAATTTTTAGATAAATGTGTAATACCTGCCGGAAGTTCAGTAGTGATGGGAATCATACATTTACATTGGGACGAAAACGTATGGCCCGAGCCTTTCAAATTTGACCCCGATCGCTTCTTACCAGAAGAAGTTGCTAAACGTCATCCATATTCTTGGTTGCCATTTTCCGGCGGTCCACGCAATTGCGTTGGTACGAATTCGGCATTACTCTACGTTCTACTAATCACAGTTCACTCTCCAGGTCCTAAGTATGCGTTTATGGCAATGAAAACACTAATCGCAACAGTTGTCAGGAAATACAAATTTTCTACAAACTACCGTTCCATTAGAGATATAAAGCTAAAAGCTGATCTAATGTTGAAACCGGTCAATGGATACAACGTCTCAGTGGAACTAAGACAGTAAGATTCTGTTCTAATATGGTGATGCCGTGATGGTTTCGAAAACTTTTTTTATTTTGGTACCATTTAGCTTTTGTGCCCTCAAAAATATTGCATTTGATCAATGTTTTTAGCTGCTTATGTTTCTATGGGATACAAAGTCATGTATTTAGTAATAATTAAAAAAGAGCAATTGAATAAAAATGTTGTATGCAACATGTTTAGACGTTCGACTTTCATTCTCAGCTACAGAAAAATAGCTGTTTACGGTAACACCTTTTCAGTCATCTTCCCAACTGCTCCTCGATTTCACCACAAAACGCTCTACTTTTAGATCTTGGGTTTTTTGTTTCATTTCCTTCGCTATCTCATGCGTATTTGTTCTTTTTTGTTTGCCAAGCTTCAGCTTGAGATAACCATATCTGAGATGCTACCAAAACTTACAAGATACGGTTATGTGTAATAAAGTTTGCAACGGTTGGCAACACTGAACTCTAATTATACTGGAACGCTTACTGCGGCCGGCGCCGGCGGCCCGATCCAAAGAGAGAGAACCCGCAAGGGACATCCCTGTCCTTCTCTCGAGTACATCTTGGTTAGTGTGTGTTAGTTTAACGCTGTCTGCTCTCTCCATGTGTAAAAAAGCGTTACGAAAATGACAGGAATGTCCCTTGCGCGATATCTCTCTCGGCTCGCGACGTTTCTATGCGTTTATATGGGAGAGACCGCCCAGTGAGCGTTCCAGTATGTATAGAGTTCAATGGTTGGCAATGTCGTTTTTTGGGCACTTACAAGAGGGAGCGCTTGAAGCGGACTAACCGTCAAGCTGTACAGAGTGATTCAAATTGGACACTTTCTTATGGAAACACCCTTTATTTTAAGAGAGATAGAAAAAAATGGACCAAAAGGTCTGGAGCTCAATTTTAATGAGAAAATCACTGGCACAAACAGAATTCAGATATCTTTAATCGTTTTGCTCGGGGGCGTTCCTCGAATTTGGTCGATTATATTTAATGCCCCATAACTTTCTTATTAGTAGAGATAATTGATTTTGGTAAAATCTTTCTTAGAACACTTTTTACGTAGAATCTATCGCGATAGACAGGGTGTTTGGTTTTTTGTGTACGACGCTAAATCACATTTTTTCATACGGAAAAGAGAATAAAGTTTCCGAAATTTTGATGTATCATTTGCTGTATTTTTGTTAAATATTATTTGCAATATTGCATTTAATACAATATTGTTATTTCAAATAAAAAATATTTGGAGCTAATAAAAATTTCCAGATGACTATTTTAGTGAATCCCGGGATCCAGGTATTGCCTTTTTTACTGCTGAAACTATAAAAGGAAAAGAAAAAACGCATAGCTTAGAAATTCAAAGTTCAAAATTCCATATTCAAAGTAGGTATTCAAGTTATTCAAAGAACGTAAATTTAAAAAATCCACATAAAATTCAAAAATTTCCTATTCAAAATAGAAATTTGAAATAAAAAAATGAAACTCAAAATATTAATGCTAATGAATCCTAAATTATGATTTGAAAATTCAAATTTCAAAATTCGAAACGCAACAAATTTTCAAAAAGTACGTCCGAAACTGTCCGAATAATTTTTTGTTGTCCGAGTCCGAGGCCGTCCGAAATATGTTAAATTAAATTAAAAACCGGACAAACACAAAAATATTCTTACCATTCCTCGCAACCGATCCATTTGCTTCTTCTCATCGTTGGACTAGGTGGACCTGAAATGAGAAGGTTCTTTTCTTCTTCTAGGCAAGCTTCCATTAATTTTACGTCATTGCATTCCAATTTTTTTCTGTATTATCATATAGCACGTACCTATAATAGCACACAAAATAAATTGAGCACATCACAATTTTTTGGACAGTTTCGGACAATTTCGGACAATGGAATTGTCTGAAAAATTGTTCGGACATGTCCGTGTTCGAATGTACCGGACAAAATATTACCTCGGACAGTCCATGTCCGTCGGAAAATATGATTTGCCTGTCCGTCCGGCCGATAATCTCGGACATTTTCGGACGGACAAGTGTCCGTCCAAAAATCTCGGACAGACCGCTCACCTCTACTTTGTGATCCTTGCGATATTCAATTTTTTGGGCACCTGCGGCCAAACAATTCGTTTTAAGTACTATGTGTGATACATAAAGTCGTACTAGAATTGACGAAGGAATATACAGGGGGGTTCCATTTAAAAAATATAACATTGATATAAATCATCCTCTATAAACTTTGCGATTCAAGTGAAAATATTTTAGATTTGTAGCCTTATCATATCCCATGAACGAATGTTCGTTAATTAACCCACAGTCTTCCATCCACACACTATTAGCCCACCCTGTATACATACAATATTTTGCACTATAAATAAATATCATTATCCAAAATATTTTTTACTAAAATAAAATTTAATTAATACCGAAATACCGGTATTTACCTATGAATACCGGTTTTAAATACTGCAATCAATTTTGTCCGGGATCTCGGTTTTCGAAATCCCGGAATTTCGGTATTGTAAGCTCTAACCAAACACCCTGTATAAAAACTGTCCATCGCGATAGATTCTACGTAAAAAAGTGCTCTAAGAAGGATTTTGCCAAAATCAAATATCTTTAATAATTAATAAGAAAACTATGGAGCTTTAAAGAAAACGACCAAATTCGAGAAACGCCCCATAGCGGTCAAACGATTATAATTATTAATAATTATAGGTTGACGAGTGTAAATACATTGTATGTTATATTATTATTATTATTATTATTATTATTATTAATTGAGTTCCAAACACCTTGGTCCATTTTTTTGTATCTCTTAAAATAAAGGGTGTTCCCATAAGAAAGTGTTCAATTTGAACCACCCTGTACACATCGTTTAAGTTTTTTTTGGGTTAGTGACTTACAGTTCGCGTTTTGTTTCAAGGTAATACCGATTTTAATTTAATACTTTGTATTTGTTTAACAAGTATTGTACCTACACGTAACTTTTGTTTAAGTAATCCCTTTGTGATATAACAGTTGGTACTTGCATTGAAATGATTCATGTAATTATTAGTCGATTGTTTGATGACAACTGTTGTAAATATTAATTCCTTGGCATTTTACCCGATTGTCAAGAATGTTTGTACTATATCTCCCGTGCAGAGTTTCATACGGCCCCTGTTTGTTTATCGAGCCTGATATCCCCCAAAAACCAGGTGTCAGTATAACTATCTGAGGGGTCGGATTAATTAACCAATATTTACTTCGATTCAGAATGATGATTGATATTTAATAGTGTGTTAATTGATGGATATGCCAGATTCTAATTTTACGTTCAATGTTATAGCGCGTGATCATAATATATAATAATTGCGAATGAACGGGTGTCCTGTCCGTCCGTAACAAATTCGCATTAAAGTAGATATACCTACTTTAAGCTCATGCATTAAAGTAGACATGAGATTTTTCGAAGCGCATGCATTAAAGTAGATATATATGTAGTACATGTATATCTACTTTTAATCTCATGTCTACTTTAATGCATGAGATTAAAGTATATCTACTTTAATGCGTATTTGTTACGTAAGTCACTACAGTGGCAGATGTTTACTGATATGTAATTTTTCAAATACCAAGGCGCGAAACGCCGAAGAACCGGCGCGAAGACTTCTGGTTCTTTAATACTGATAACAGTTTGAATTTCCCGCCACACAAAAAATTTTAAAGGTTGGTAATAATAGATTACCATTTACATAATTCGAGTGGTGTATGTAGTATCAGTCTCTTAATTAATAATTTATTTTTAATTAATTTATAAACAAATAGCTCACACGGGAGGCGGGATGTCAAAATTCTACACCCTAAAAGGGCCAGGGGATGTTCAAAGGAAAACTACAAGTTCCTTGACCCGAAAATCTTCATAAATTAAGAAGCCGTGCTTATTACTTCGCTAAAAAGTATAACATTTTCGCATCTAGTTGATGAAATTTAATTGATTTACTAATTATTGGGTAGATAGCCAACAATTGGGGCTATGCAGGCACCTGGAGAAGCTTCTGCAATTTCTGAATGAGATTTTATAAACAAATATCTCACAGGGGGAGGGGATGTCAAAATTCAACACCCTAAAAGGGTCAGGGGCAGTGGCGGAATTTCAAAATTTCGGCCTCCCCGCAAAATAATATTTCCACAATTAAAAAAAGTTTCTTTTTAACATTTATTTATGCATTTTGTAAAATAAAAGGAAAAGCTTATTTTTTAATAAGAGGATTTGGGTGGATCCCTAAAACAGGGCCCACAGATTTGTCTAATTTATCTATGGCGCCTATGCTATGATACGGTTCCTATGCGGCGCGGCGGCGGCGTGTCATACCGAAAGTTTCGCCTATGTGACCACTCGTGACAAACATAATCACGCATTGAAGGAGCTTGTGATTTTGTTGCCAATGATCCCCACAATAAAAGCCGATTTAGCGTTTTGGCAGGGGGCGACGTTGATACGAGATACGAGCCCAATGAAGGGCCTGCATACGTTCGGCTCTAATTGGTGAAATAGGCAAAACTATTTTCAATCGCTACCCAAAATTTCTCAAAAACGGGCCCCCTTCGAGCTTCGGCCCCACCGCACTGCTGGGTCTGCGGCATTGTAGTTCCGCCACTGGTCAGGGGGTGTCCAAAGGAAAACTGCAGTGCAGGTTCATTGACCCGACAATCTCCATAAATTAAGAAACAGTGCTCATTATATCGCTAAAAACTATAACATTTTCTCATTTACCTTGTTGAAATTTAATTGATTTACTAATTATTGGGTAGATTGCCAACAATTGAAAGTTCATTGACCCTAAAATCGGCCTAAAGTAGGTATCGGTTCATTTTATTTCGCTAAGAGGAGTCGAATTTTAATTAATTTTGCGTGAAATTATTAACTAAATCGTATTTTAAGTTTGAGAGCGAAATATATGCACTTTTCATTATGGCATCGTCCGAGGCGCAATGACAGTTTCTCAGAAATTTTGATCAACATTACTTTAAATTTATTTTTTGAATCGCTTACCTTTAATCTAAATCATCCTAATTTCGCTTTTCAGCAGCTGGCCACTCACATTTTTTTAATTAAATACGATAATTAACAAACTGCGCCTTGAATTAATTCACTAACACAGGTTTAAATTCGACTGACAACCGAAATCCGCGACCCGCACCCGCCAACTGAAGAAAAAGAATTCGTATCCTAACCTAACCCTAACCATATGTCCATATGTGCGATTTCTGAGAATTCTTGATTGATATTGTTTTAACGTTGATATTCATGGACAATATTTATTAAAAGTAACATTCATTTCTTACAATAGATTAATTAATTAATTAATTAATTAATACCTAACCTAACCTTTATTACTTAATGCTAGGTTTACACTTAGGTATATCTAAACTTATGCTAACACTAAACAGATATTTGATTCAATTTTGTAATGATATTAACAGTAGGTACCAATTTTACGCTAACTGATTAGCGCCCAAAAGTGGGACCTACTCCCCCAATAGTTATGAATTAACATTTTTATGTGCTTCAGTTAATTAAATAATAATTAACCGTATTGTTAAATAAACGACTAAAGTTGTAATACCCTTTATTTTGTTTTTATATGTAGACATCAAAATTTTTAACTTTTTTTTGTATAGTTTCCTTGATTAGCTAATTACTGGATAGATAACCAAAGATTAGGTAAATGCAATCACCTGGAGAAGCTTCTTAATGAGATACTTGGTTAAATTTTAAAAATATCAGTTGGTTACAAGGGGGCGTTGTCAAAACTCAAGGCCTTAAAGGAGCCAGGGAGTGTTTAAAAGGAAAACTGCACTTCATTATTGGGTAGATAGACAACGATTTGGGATATGCAGACATCTTCTGCAGCTTCTGAATGACATACTTGGTTAAACTTTATAAACAAGTTGGTTACTACGGAGTGTTGTCCAAAGTTATGACCAAGAAGGAGTCAGGTGTGTTTAAAAGGAAACTGCTGGAGTGATAACCTAAAACGCAAATCATACATTGTAAAATTTGGTTTTCACCCCTTGAAATAGCGAGACTAACCAAAAACCACATAAAAATGTATTACTTACATCCCAGCAAACACATTTATATATAAAATACATATAAATTATATCAGAGCTTTTCAGATTTATATAAAACTGGAAGAAAAATAAGAGATATTAGGTGTTTTCTTTTTGCATCGCCACAGAGTTAGGTAAAGTCACAATCATCAGGTGATTGAAGTGCCTTACGTCATGTAGACATTTCTGCCTCAGGTTAATATAAAACTTAAATAAAGCTTTAAAAACGAATAGGGTTATTGAAAACTGAGTCAAATTATTTTTATAAAACGAATGGTGTGTTATTGACAAAGCTGACTTAAGTCTACCGCAATATGCAAAAAGAAAACACCTATTTAATGTCAGGATGTCAGCAATTTTCAAAATAATATATAATATGTCTATTAGATGTAAATTCTTTATATCTAGTACATGAATTTATACAGGGTGACCCAGGGCTGTGTGATTGGTCCATAACTTTTTTGCTATTCAAGATATCGACATGCGGTTTTCACCGCCAAGTAAGCACACTTATACTGCACATTATAAAAATATTTTGATGATATACAGAATGTTCCTATACAGGGTGGTAAACCAAACTTATGTTTTTTTAAATGGAACACTCTGTATATTTCTTCATTATTAGTTTTTACATGCAAAAATAATGCCACTTTGTATAGGTCACTATGGGTCTAGCTCTCTCCGTTTCGGCGTTATTCGACGTTTTATTCGGAAAAAGGCTCATATTTGATGGATCACTGCCCAGTAGGCCATGGATGTTTTTCGAAAAACTTGCCACAGAAAATTTTAGAATAACTTGGAATTTTAGTAAATAGTCGACTTTTGGTCCATGCATGCACACACTATACAGGGTGTGCTGAAACGCAAAAAGTCGAATAACTCTTTTTTTATAAATGGAACACCCTGTATTTCTGTTCACGAGTCGATTAAGTTTTTTATAAGCTTTCCACTGATATGAAATTTGTATGGTCAATTCTGAATAGTTACTGAGATTTTTCGGAAAAACTGTTGTAATTATGAAGAAGTTGTTGATTTTTGCAAGTAGGCTGCTGTTAACGAATATCGCAAGTGATATGACAGTTAATTTAGATGCTAGTGTGATAATCTACATTGTTACTTGTGCACATTTTTGCTCGACACTAAAATGAATTAATCAATATGGATTACTGTACAAGGGCGTCGCCAGAAAATTTCCCCGGGAGGGGGGGGGGCAAGCACTATTGGGAGTTCGTGACTCTTGCGTTATTTCAAGATTTCGTACAAAATTTATTTTTATTTTTAATAACTTGCCTTTTTTCTTTTTCCCAGGGGGGCAACAGCCCCCCTTGGCGGCGCCCTTGTGACTGTATTGGTGAAGCCGATCGAAATGTAAAGTTAGCTAGTAGAATATACATCAAAAATCTCCCGATGCGAGAGTACCACGAGTAATTTCTTTTCAAAACTTAGAAACCGATTTGAAGAATCTGGCAGCATTAAATATGGAAAGAAGGAGGTATTGGGAGGGAGGATTGATGAAGAAACTCAAGTGGATGTTTTACTGGTGTTGTAAGAAATCTAAATTAAATGTCATATCACTTGCGATATTCGCTGCCAGCAGCCTACTTGCAAAAATCAACAACTTCTTCATAATTACAATAGTTTTTCCCGAAAATCTCAGTAACTATTCAGAATTGACCATACAAATTGTATATCAGTGGAAAGCTTATAAAAAACGTAATCGACTCGTGAACGGAAATACAGGGTGTTCCATTCATAAAAAAAGAGTTATTCGACTTTTTGCGTTTCAGCACACGGATATAGTGTGTGCGTGCATGGACCAAAAATTGACTATTTACTAAAATTCCAAGTTATTCTAAAATTTTCTGTGGCAAGTTTTTCGAAAAACATCCATGGACTACTGGGCAGTGATCCATTAAATATGAGTCTTTTTTCGAACACAACGTTGAATAACGCCGAAACGGAGAGAGCTAGACCCATAGTGACATATACAAAGTGGCATTATTTTTGCATGTAAAAACTAATAATGAAGAAATATACAGGGTGTTCCATTTAAAAAAACATAACTTTGGTTTACCACCCTGTATAGGAACATTCTGTATATAATCAAAATATTTTTATAATGTGCAGTATAAGTGTGCTTACTTGGCGATGAAAACCGCATGTCGATATCTTGAATAGCAAAAAAGTTATGGACCGATCACACAGCCCTGGGTCACCCTGTATACGTTTTATGTATATTTTATGTAATATTCACATAAAAAATATTAGTTGTAAAAGTGTTGCGATGACCAAATGGCAGCTACTCAAGCATAATGTAATTATTACCAATGTAAAAATTTATTTAAGCAGTTTCATACAAAAAAATGGAAAAACTACATTTTTACGTGCAACTGTACTTTTAATTAACTTAATTCTTGCACGAACCCGTTTTTACCTGAACTGAAAGCCGACAGTTTATTATGATATTATATACTTGCTTGAAAAGTTTCCCTTAACCGGATTCGAACCGTTGCGAGTGGGCGTGCCAAATTCCGAAATCCGACATGTGTTTTCTTTGTATCCGACATTGTACCACTGCGCTAATCTGAAACATTCCTTTTTTTATTTCATTCTTCCTAACTTTGCGCTGTTTTTCGAGTTTAAATTATGTTTGATTATATCGTTGAGTGAAGTCTTATTCAATGATTATACCTACCTTTATGTTAAAAATGACCAGGATTTAATTTATTTTATATTATTTATTTTCTATATAAATTAGACGCATTTTAGTCGATAGGGATCTAATATTAAAGGTACGACAATTTTTGGCGTTATAGAAAATCCGCGCGTGCGATTAATTATGCGGCGCAAATAGAAACGGACAATATAATATATGTAATGATAATTTATAATTATGTATATTTACAGAAGGCATACATAAAAAACATGTAATACTTCTTACATATAACATTTTACATATAACGTACATAAATCTAATCATATAAATATGACAGCACATAAATTTCATGGGTAATATGTAATTATCTATATGTATATATTATATGAATTTCTGTATACAGAATATCCGTAAGTTTATATACTATTATGTAAAATATACGTAATCTGTTACATACGGTTTATATAACTTTATTAAAGAAGACTTACGTACTTGATATATAAAAAAGCACGTCATATAGGGGTATTTACTTCAATCTTATAAAATATGTTGTATGTATATTTTATATTTATGTGTGTTTGCTGGGATTGGCCGCATTTTTTGAACAGATTTTAGTAACGCTCTCTACTGGGACAAATTCGTCAACTACAAAATTGATGAAATTAGATTTTTCTTGACGAACCAGTGGAAATATGCTTCGGGCGCCCACAATTCCCTGAGGATGTATGAGTTTCAGATTGATCAAACGAATGAACGGAATGGTTACACATTCCAGAAGAAAAATGGCCGAGGTCTACGGTGTAGTTTGACATGTATAAGTGATGATGTAGGATTTAGGTAACATTTTAATCATTTCATATCATATTGTGGGTTAGGCTCAGAAATTAAAAATTTCATATTTAATGTTCATGAAATTAACCCACGTTGAGCTCCAATTAGAAAGCGGCTATTTTTTTTCAACGGTCGAGTTCATTCTTACTATATACTTGCTTAACGAAGGAAATATTATCTACTTTGTGATTATTCTCAGGTATATGTAGGGAAACGTTTGTTCTCGCTTTAATTATTTTGTAAACTTTACTTCTTTGCTTAATGTTATACAGTTAGTCGTTAATGTATTATTCAAAAGGTTGCCCAAACTTTGCTTAGTTGTTAATTTATCTGTTTACTTCCACAAAATAATGCAAGGTCGAAGAATAACAGAACATTCAATTTTTTGCCATTTCGTAACGTGAAATTAACATAAACTTGTCCAAAACCTACAAATTGAACATCGTTACTCTTAAATTAGTTTGTCAAAGCTCTAATTAGTATTACTCTGCCATTTTGACAGAAGAAGCATAACGAAAATGTTAAAAATGATGTAATGTACGAATCATTAATTTGTAATGAACCGCTAGCTTGAGGTCAACGATAAAATTTGGCATGGAAACAGATTATTAAGCTATTTATAATGAAGCCAAAAGTGCAGATGAATGTAATGGGAAAATCTACGAATCAGATGAACTTTGACATGCAATATAACAGATCACTAACTATTGCACAATTTATTATTATTGGCGGCAAATAGAAGAAATAAGATCATTTTTTTTTGAAAAAAAAACACGCAGGCACGAAACGTCGCCATTACTTACAATTTATCGTTTTATCGTTCTCATTTCCTCGATTGGTACAATAATATTTAGGCGATCGTACTCATTAACAATTTAGATAACACTGAATACAATTAAATACCTAAGTATGAAAAATATTAAACAATAAAGGTCATTCGAATTTTGGATAATTTAGATCAAATTGCATTGCTTATTACCTTATAACTTTGCCAAAGGTTATAATGTTGCTAAGGCAGTAACTAATTTGCCTATTTCCAAGGACAGATCCACTTTTGTACATCATTGTATACGTTATTGTGGGTACGTATAAATTTAAAAATTAGCCTTTCATAATTATGTAAATGAAGACTTTAATTTCAATACAATGAAAGATATAGAAATTCTCAAAAAAAAAGGGCCCAATTATCACAATGAAATAACGGTTGGTAACAATATAATAATTGAAGATAAATGGACGATTTTGATTATCAAGTCTAACCTTCAACTTTACTTTATACGACGACGGTGCGAATCTGGAGTTTGGTTGATTTTTCGACCTCCATTATGATAAGCATGATAAATATAGGCCTCGTTGTCTTCGATGGTAAACTGGTAATGGAACATTTCTTCTCGTTCTTAACGCCTTTTTATCCCACATACTTCATTAACTTTGTGAAAACTGGAACCCACTACTCACCTTTTCGGCAGTCGTTCAGTCATCTACCATGAGTGTAACAGGAATTGATTACCTGAAGTAGTCCTGGCGCTTGGATAGACATCCCTTTGTTCGACAATGTGGGTGAGTGGAGAGCTAGAGGGATAAAAATTTCTACATCCAACATGATTAATAGAATTTCAAAATAGAATGCAGAGCGAGTACCCCAAGACATACCTCTGCCTCAGTTGCATAAAAAGGAAAGCGCATATGCCGCACTAAGGGAAAAAGGAGGAAGAAACCAAATCTGGACCAAATGGATCGAACTGGCCCAATTCCATTCTCCAACACAACCACCTCCTGTGATTCATCCTCGACCCAGAGGCAGGATCCTAGAGACCACTCCAATCGAGTAAACAAGCGAACGACTCAATTTCCCGGACAGAAGCGTGGTTGTTCCATCCCGTAACTGGAACTACAAAAAAGGAGGTACCCATTGGATAAGAAACTGACAGTTAACCAGGCGAATATGTTGTAAAACCACCTGGCCGAAGCATCCCCATCTCACCCCCCTACTAGGTTTGAGACACTTATACGTTCCGATACGTTGTATTAAAAAAAAATGTTTCAGTAGAATTACTAGTTCCACAGAGAAAATTTAGAGAAAGTTAGTTACAGTTTACCCGATCCCTATGACCTCTATAGGTCTGTCCGGAGTGACGATATCCAGGATTTTAGTAGACAATCCCAAAAATTATTAAGTTTTGGTACCAGTTTGAAGGAAAAAAGTTCCATTAATGAATGAGATTCACATACAGACGAAAATAGGAACCTTATAGATTTAGAAACTCCTCGTATTATTGATTGTACTGTGTTTTCCGAAAATTCGAGGACACCTCCTTTGAAGGTCCCCGAATTTGGGGGAAACACAGTACAAACAGAAAATAGGAACGTATAGTATAGGATAGTTGAAAACTTGATTGGCAATTTCGCAGACTGCCTTTTGGATCTCCAGAGAACTCCAAGACCCGATGATAATTAAGCGAAATCTGGAGGTGCAGTTGCACACAGTCGTAGTTAGGTTCCGTCATTGGACAAATTGGGCTTAATTATAGGTTGTCCTCTCCAAAGATGAAAGTAACGCTGCTGATCCAGAGGGGGCGAGTACTTTGGTACAACCACCACAATAACGGCATTAGTAGGTACCACAGGAGCAACTGCCTAGTGTTGGAAAGGGATCACCATCCAGGCCATCACGACAACTTGCGAACTAAAATGAGCTTGCCATGGCCGTGACATCACTTCAATACAGGTTAGTTGTGACATACAGTGTAAAGCTGAATTAGGTGTTACTTAAGTATATATCCCAGGAAATTCTGTCAGTCTATGTCCCAGAAATGAGATGGTAGAGGTGGTTTGTGAATGAAACAATAAACATCCCAGCAAACACACATATAAAATATACATACAACATATGTATATAAAATTGAAGTAAATACCCCTACATATGCTTTTTGATAGTAGTATTCTTTAATAAAGTTATATAAACCGTATGTCACACATTACGTATATTTTACATAATAGTATAGAAACTTACGGATATTCTATATACAGAAATTCATATAATATATACATACAGATAATTACATATTACTCATGAAATTCATATGCTGTCATATTTACATGATTAGATTTATGTACGTTATATGTAAAATCTTATATGTAAGAAGTATTACATATTTTTTATGTATGCCTTCTGTAAATATAATTAGAAATTATCATTACATATATTGTATGGTCGAAAATAAATTCCGTTTCCATTTGCGCCGCATAAGTAATCGCACGCGCGTGTTTTCTATAACGCCAAAAATTGTAGTTCGCGCACCTGTAATATTAGATCCGTATCGATTAAAATGCGTCTAATTTATATAGAAAATAAATAATATAAAATAAATTAAATCCTGGTCTTTTTAACATAAAGGTTAAGGGAAATTTTTCAAGCAAGTATAAAATAATAAACTGTCGGCTTTCAGTTCAGGTAAAAAAACGGGTTGGTGCAAGAATTAAGTTAAATATAATTAAAAGTGCAGTTGCACGTAAAAATGTAGTTTTTCCATTTTTTCATCGCACCGCTTTTACAACTAATATTTTTTATGTAAATATATATATACAATAAACCGTATATAAATTCATGTGCTACAGATGTAAAAGAATTTACATCTAATAGACATATATATTATATGTCAAATTGCTGACATCCTGACATTAGTTATCTCTTATTTATCTTCCAGTTTTATGTAATTCTAACAAGCTCTTACATAATTTGTATGTATTTTATATATATGTAACTGTGTTTGCTGGGATCTCATGTGACTCAAATGTTTGCCATATTACATTGAAGAGCTCTCGAGTAAATCACTAGTTGAATTTATGACAATAGTAGTAATGTAGAGATACTCATTCGAGCCTGTGAACCCACGTTCGTAGCTGTTATTGATCTGAATATAGTCTCAGTGAATATCACTGAGTATGCAATGAACTACAGAAGAAGAATGATTTCTTCTGAAACCAGGCGCAAGAAGTAAGGATGAGCATCTCTTTAAAAAATAAAGAACCGTCTCCCAAGAGGGTTCTGTGCACTTTCAGGGTGATTTTCGTCTCAACTTCAATATGGGACCGTTTGAACAAGCACGATAACTCCTAAGATAGTGATGTATAACCGCTCCTCGTGACGTAAGGCGCTTGAAGAGCAGCTGAGCAAACTGTTCAACAAGGGAAGGAAGAACAAAAGTCACAGCCGAGGAGAGTTTTGCGCCTCTGTAGAATCCTTCTCCTCCATTTCTTGCCTAAATAAATTCTGAACGAAGAACTCACGGCATAATTCAGCCAGACTCAGAAGAGAGAATGGTTATTATACGGACTACTTCCCAAAAACCGTTAAGGTGCTAAGAGACGCTACCGTTATGCCATACTCTGTTTGACTACTGCCACGGGGGATGACTGGGCGACTGCCGATCAGAGTGCAGACGTGGTAATGGTCACCTTAACGGTGAAATCGTTCTTATTATACAACTTATCTGGATTGAGTGGCACAATATCAATTCTTCTGCATCGGGGACTAAATGTTATTGTTGCTCACCTTAGTGAGAATTTATATGAGCTCTATCGTTACCAAAACAATTGTTTTATTACATAAGCGATACAGTGTTAATACGATTCCTGCTGCATCCTTATTCGTCAGGAAGATATACAGAATCGACTCTGCTCTCTGCTGTGAGGCGTGTTGAGAGATCGCTGAGTTATACGGAGACCATTCTAGGAGACATAGAAGGGCTGATTGGCAAAAAGCTACTCGACGCCATCATGGTGTAACAGGGGTCATACGAGGCTGGAATGTTCAGCTGCTGAAACTCAGTGTTGAGGAAGAAACATTGAGATGCACAGTAGTGAGAGGATGCCTCCTCTGTCGTCCAACGATAGCGTTTATAATAGACCAGAGTACGCGAATGATTTATGAGATATTATTTTGTGCATCCTAGGAATTGTCATTCTCACCCCAACAATTATTATTTTTACCCCAAAGAATTATTTTTTCTACCTTTACTTTTTAATTATTTTGGTCCCAAGATTCTTGTTCCAAAGATTTATTATATTAGCCCCCAAAATTATTAATTTAGCCCACATAATTATTCTTTTTGCCCCAAGATTTTATTCATTTTACCCCATGATTTTATTCATTTTACCTCAAGGATTTATTCAATTCACCCCAAGATTTTATTTATTTACTTATTTTATAGAAGTATTTGAAACTAAAAAAAAATGCCACCCTAAACGTATATTGCCACTCAGGCGCTTAGGTTAGAGGTAGGTTTAGTATATTTTTTCAATTGAATAAAATGGGGTAAAATGAATAAAATCTCGGGGCCAAAAGAATGATTCTGTGGGTTAAAATAATAATTTTGGAAGCTAATATAATAATTCTTGGGATCAGAAATCTTGGGACCAAAATAATTAAAAAGCTGGGGTCGAAAAAATAATTCTTGGGGTAAAAATAATAATTCTTAGGCTTAGAGTGACAATTCTTTGCGGCCGCGAAAATTACCACCCATGATTTATTCATACTAATAACAGTGTTTATTTTACTAACTCTGACCGTGGATACCTCCGCTCTGACAAAATAAAGATTCTCTGTGCAGTCTCTGCCCTTACAGTAACCGAAGAACGGTATAAAGAAGAAGGTTTGTAGCTCATCTACTCTTCAAAAAATACCCCAAGTTTTCAGAGTTTCAGAGTTTCAGAGTCGGTGAAGCATTTTAAGGTATTGACAACAAACTGAACTGGGATCAAGATATTCAACTTCATTAACCAATAGAAAAATAGATATATGTATTCTCAAATAGCAAATCTTATTTTAAAAAATTTATTTCTCCTTGATCCTTGTGAATTCAATTTTTGAATAAGAATAATTTTTAAGTTTCTAGACTTTTAAGTATTTTGTTTTATGAATGCCGTTTTTGGCATAGCCTGTAGTCTTATTGTTGTACTGTAAATATCTCTATCTGTATTGATTTAATAAATGAAATAAAATAAAATAAATAATAAATTAAAGCAGAAAAGCAAATAGCAGTCTTTTGGCAATACGTGGCAACTATGGAGCCCACTCCAAAGGCACTACACAGCACGATGATTACACCTAGGTATGTTTGGTTGCGGCGTAACCATCCATTGCGTACACGGACGTAATGCCGACAGTCTCTATAACCGTCATGGAGGTGTACACACTAAAGGTATTGAGGTAGGACACTTTCGAATTCTAAAAGAGGGAATCGACCTTCCTATCGTTCCTCAATGATGTTAGGGAAGGACTACCACATCTTTCTTGATGCGAAAATCGCGTCTCTATCTAACACATTCACCTTCACGGATGTATCAAAAATAACTCCCATATCAACCAACTGCTAGGCAAATTTCCAATTATATTCCAGATAGAACTGGTAGGAATAACGTTTGGTGCAAGGGAAGTTCTCATGGTCAGCATAGAGACCAGTGATCTTAAAAGGCCCAAATATGAAGCCAATGTGCACGTATCAGGCCCATATTTTTTAACTATCAGAAAAGGGGGCGGGGGGGGGGGGGCATACCACTTTTCCTCCTCTCGTATTCTCCTTCATTTTTGTAATCCCGTTGAGAACGCGAAAATATAGATTGTTACTAAGTATGAGGGCACACAGTGTCTAATTTAGGAGATGTGCAATAATTAAATTAAAGAATTAAAGCAAATTAGATGCGACCTTGGAAACTTATTTGCAAAATGGTTCAATTTGTAGACCTTTGACCCATTAATTAAAATTTTCGCTATGATCTCTTTTTTTTGTGCCGTTACTTGCATAAGGGTGGATACTCGAATAATGATTTTGGGTTTACATTTCCGTAATGTTCGCCTCTTTATGAGTTTTATCTACATTAACAATCACCAACTGATATTGGTCGTAAAATAATGAACTAGTTTAGTACAACCTTGAATTTTTATCAATTATCAAATTAATATGCGAGGTCATCGCTTTTTATTTTGAACTGATTAGTTGTAGAGGCTCTATTATATGAAGTGCACTTTCAGAAAAACAAACAACCAATTGGAAGCTGTACGAAGTGAATGCGACCTTTTAGACAAAGTCGTAGCGATCCTCATAGGGTGGTCTTGCACTTCAACCATTAATGGCGGACGAAGTGGATGCCACTCAAGAGTTGCCTCTCACAATTTTACTGCATATCATCCATTATAAAGGTTAATCGAGGAAATGAGAGTGCAATATTTAGCGATTATTTACGATCACAATAACAAAAAACAAGTTTTTTTAGATTATTTATTGTCCCATTCGTACAGATGTACTTTAAATAATTGAGCAAACGAATGAATACCAAGGCACAAACATGTTTACCGCAAACACTCATCATCTGATCAATAATAACAGCAAATAGTATGTTTTGAAATTCTTTCTCAATGCTTATTATTCTGTGTATTGCGCAAAAAGGCTCAAAGAAATCGATCGATTTTGTTAGAAAGCGTCGTTGGTTCTTCATACAAAGTCAGCTGATGCATAAAATAAAAAATGCCCATAAAGCCTATGATTCAAATTTTACTCGTGAATAGATAATCTGACAAATGACGTACCTACTTTTCCGAGTTTTTTTACACACCTAGTAACCAAATAATTACGTTAATTAAATGTGAGAAAAGAAATTTTTAGTACCTCATTATGTTTCTAATTAGTAAGCGTTTCCCAACGATGAAGGTTAATTAGATTCATTTACGAATGTGCATTATCACTATGCCAATCAATGAGCGCCTGTTGCCATTGGAATATACTAATTCGTGTTGCAGAAGAATAACGCAGTGAAAACAATTAGCAGCCCCAAATAATTGGCAACACTGCCACGTGGCATACAAAAGTCCTTTTCCAGCCACATCTGTGGGGTTCAGGCATCGCGGCATTGTTGCTTGGATGTATAACATTTTCATCTCCCGCCTCACCACACCCCCGCGTAGTTAGTAGGTATAAGTGAAGGAACACTGACCAAATAGGAAATGACACAAAGGCCCGCCATACTGCACGTGGGGGGGGGGGGCTACACCTAAGGGTAAAATATCTGACTATTATCAACTTAGAAATGCTGAATTGCGAACATATATTCGTAAGTACCCAGTTCTGATCAAATAATGAAATTCCCTTAAGAAGTGACCATGTGTGTCAGGAGGATACGTACAAAAATCTTCTTAGAGGAAGCTAAAAGGGCACCACAGGACGAAGTTGACCTGGAGTCATTTGAGCAGACATACCGTCCGATAACTAACAAGACGCCCTTGAAGCATCGCTGGTGACACAAAGAGTTCAAAAGGAAGACCTGTTCAATGAAGTAAAACAAAAACGACCTGTAATACCAGCAAAAGTCTACTCAATAATTATGTTGCACCCTTAGATTATACATAGAAAGGTGGGTACAGATTCGCCTTTCCATATATTTTTACCAACGTTATTAAAACATGAAGCCAACACTGACGAGAGAGTGCGCAGGAAAAAAAGAGAGAAGAAAAAACAACAAGACTACATGTTCAATTGTTCTGTATTTAAGGGTCATATAAATTACAACAATATTAAATACATTATTGTACACCATAAACATTGTACAAATACTGTATAATATGAATACGGGACATGCAAGGTAGATATGTGTATCTTCAGATACACACTTCTCTCCTTAAAATAGAAAATAATCTAAGCTTCTCCTTCAAATTTTAAGTAAATAATCACTTCCCCCATTAAAATTTCTTTCTACGTCTATGAACGTTACTATCTTATGTAAGGTTATATTTTCTATTAGCCCTGAACATCCGGAAAAGGCTTCTTTTTCACAAAAAGCACCATCGCGGCATTATTGTCTGTTCCGTTTTAAAATAAATGTAGAACAAAATAATCCTTCTTGTATTTAAAGAACCAATTTATAATAATTGACAGCACGCACAATTACCGCTGTGTTGTCAAATCGGATTCACTTTGTACCTGGAAGATGCAAGATTTTATTTAAGAACGTAAATTAATAAAAGTTGTACAAATGTACACATTTAAGAGTCGCTTAATGTTTTAGTTAATCATTTTCAATAACACACATTATAGATATTTATAGATTTTAATTACTATTTTAGTTGTGATGTTGATAATTGGACAACATTGCATTGCAAAGTACAATAAATAAGACTGAATTAGGCTATCCTTGTTCTCGCTTCACAAACCAATGTAAACAAACGTTTCTGTAGTTCATTTATATTCTAAGGTTGCACCAAAGGAAGGCTTAGAGCAGCTTTTGTGGATAGGTAGAAATCTCCTCCGCTGCACAGAATTCTAACCACAAAGAAACCACCACTGCCTTTCGGCTGGGTGTAAATTGGAAGATCAATTCTACATGGTAGAAACGGTTAAGGAACTATTTCTGTTTCGGTCGCCCTTTTGGTAATATGGTTCTCAGCATCGAGAATGGACAACATATTATTAACAGCGATACATACCGCAACCGTCTGCAGACAATTCGCGCTAGGATAATTCACATCCGGACAATTCGGATAGGTGGCGCATCACATTCTTTGCGGAGGTTTCATATTCGTCCTGGCCTACGATTAGGATCGCTTTCCCTACCAGCAGGTGGCTCGAATGATACTGCTGGGGCCGAACGACCTTAACCATGCGTTTAGCACAAAAGGGCCGGATGTTTGGCTTGATCGCACGTAACCTTTGTCCGTCTTTCAAACACGAATCTCATGTACCTAAGCAATACAATTCTCGAGAAAAGTCTTACACCAGACAAGTCAGGTAAAGGGCTCCACGTAGAGTCGATAATCATTGGAAACAGCTTTCGCAGTACCTTTAGCTAGCCGTACAGACAGGTGAGGCTCTCGCACAAATTTGATTTGCATCCAAGGCTATCGAAGAAGAACCTGCATCTTCCCGTCTCGTCTGGGCATTGTAAACTAAACAAATACGCGGTAAATGGACCAGCTCTAAACTCCCTCTTCAGAGAATGTTACACTGGAGACAAGATCAGGGGCATCATTTACGGGGGCAGGGTAGGGCAGTTGACTCCCCCTGGAATTACTACTACCAAAAAAAAGTACGTTAAACTTATAAAACTGACAATCACGCCCCTTTTCCAACAAAAATTTCGCCTGCGGCGGTCCATTTTTTTCTTTTTTACTGTAGTTGCCCCCCCCCCCGTAAACTATTGAAATGACGCGGCTGGATAAGATCGAACATCATGTTCTCTGCGATTGTCTTGCAGATGTTAGGGTCAAGTGTGGTTCAAATGTGGAGTGGATTTGGGTTCAGTGACTCTGATGGAGTTGAATGACGCTAACCATAGAGATGTGCGATCTACGAGAGTTGTGGTTTCTTCAAAAGGTTATAACTATTTAATATAAATTGACTTATAGACATTTCCAAGGACGAGGGCATATTTACAGCATATCTGTACAGAAGTCCCATGTGAACGTCCCATTTTCTCCGAAATAGTTAGAAATCCTTAAGTATGTTCAGTACACTTTATTAATCCAGTATTTTTCAGCCGGAACACACCGCTTTCGCTTTGAAACACATGACATTGGCTGACTAAGTCTGGAAACTGTTGACATAATCATCTACAAAGTAAAACAAAAGTTACCTGAAACTGTCTTCAAGCATTTCGTTGATGGGACTACGAGTAAATATTTGCGTCTAAATTTTTGTTTCAATTAAACATAAGCTTTCTAGTTGATATGGGGATTGAACAATATTTAGTCAAAACCACTTCAAGGTTACGGTACCCCTGGTGGTGAGTTTGAAAATAGAGGTCATTCGGATACATCGTTCAAGTTTTAATACGTTGCAACGCCCAGAGTGTTGTGAATCTGGATTTAATATAGTCATAAATTGTAATTGAATAGCAGTTTTTTATTGTTAAGGACGTCAATAGTCATTAGACACCTGCTGATAGTGCAACATTGCAAAATTTTTATCATTTGAGAGAGATAGTGGGAAGCTTACCTTGCAATGGGAGTTAAGGTTAAACATTATTTATGATACCTATTGTAATGAGCGTTGATTGGTTTTACTTATTTCAATTTTCTGTTGTGAACGCCTTTTGAGTGGTGAAACGTTTTAAAAACATAAGAGGCAATAAAGTCAAATTTGATAAAGAATGGATACGACTTAAAAAATATATCAGAATTTACTAAGGGAACGGCAGGTATCACTGTTTGTGCCCCCTCTCCCCCGTCTTTAACCCACAATCATACGAAGGTTATCTGGTACATATACATTATACAAGATATAGGTTATTTACCAATGCAATTAAATCATAATAGCATTTTGTTTGAAAATGTATTATATCAAACGTATAAACGGTCTCTAATTGGTCAACTTTTGGCGTCGTTTTTTAACTTGATTTTGAGCGAACCTACTTGAACAACAAAAGTTAAAAAAATCCCCGCAAGGAAACAATGATATGTTGTATCGGATTTGAAGAAAAATAAGTACTGTTCACCCTCATTTTATTATTTTTTTTTTAATTATTATTAATATTTGTATTTTTTAATTTTATTATTAGTTTTTATATTTTATTGTGCATTACATGTAATCACATGTTTAGGTTTGCAATTCTCATAAATATGAATCTGATTATGTAAAAATGTAAAAAAATAAATTATCTATCATTTAACGGTATCATCTCAATCCATAAATTAACATTTAGTACCGTGATAACAAAGGTTAATAATTTAAAGATCGACTGTTACGAAAACGTTTCTCAATTTTATTTCAAATTTTCAACATAAATAAGTCGAGCAACAGCGCTAATTGAATTTTTGTCGATATCGTGTCCAAACCGTACAAAAGTTAATAACAATAATATTTTTGAGACTCTGTGATATAATATTTTTCTATTTAGTAAAAAATATTATTTTGTTGTTGTCAGATCAAAAATTTCCTACAGGTAAACAACCTTAATGATTGAATTAATAAATGGCTCCTTGTTTTTGGTCATGTAAAAAACAACATATTTTCTCCATTAATATAAAAAAACAAACGTTACATAAGGTCGCACAAAATTATTTTTCTCACCGAGGTTGTACTTATTTTTCTCTAAACTTGGTACAAACAACTAAATTAATTCGGTCCTATTTTTTCCCCTAATATTACTGTTTACGACGCACATCGACGTTTAAGCTAAAAATAAATCAATAAATGTGCGTATTATAAACGTTAAATTGTTATGTATGTACCTATTTACATTGTTTTTACTTGCGATCTTTTTTTAGAATATCGGGTGATTCTTTTTTTAGGTTTTTTTAAAATTGTTTTCTCGAGCTATATTCGATTCGAAAAGTAGCCTTGAAGATAGAGGCTACAAAAAGGATTAAATGAAAAAAGTTTGGAATGCAAACCTATACTGCGCCTCACTCTCAGGTTACTTTTATGGCCAACAACGGTGCCAGAATATACTTATACAAAATGCGTATTTCATAAAATGCACATATAATGGTTAATACACATATATAAATAATTGCTACTAAAGTTAAATGAAACAAAATTTTTTTTTTCAAATTTGAACTTTAATCTATTTTTTTCATTCATTCTCTAAAATGAATGTTTTGCGGACTCTAAATAGTCCGCAAAATACATCTTTAGAGTACTAGTACGCTAAAACGTATTTATCTGTTATTGCCATAGCAACTATGTCAAACCTAAATATTATGTCGTTTACAACTGTTCTGTACGCGTCAAAATAAATGTTTATGAAATTAATTTGATAGTTTAGAGAATTCCTGCAAAAAAATATTGTATGCATCACGTACGCAAAATGCTCTAGCGGATTCGTCGAAGTTTTCGGACTCGGCTAACGCCCATAGAGAAAAGAGAAGAGAGGTGCCAATACCATACAATTATTTCACTCCAAGTTGGCGCGCCCTCGTTGAGCCCTTACCAAACTAAAATTTAATTTTGTCGGTAATATAGTGCATCTTACTTATCATTTGATGATTATTTAATTTAAAATAATCATATATGTAAAAAAGAAAAAAAAGAAGGTTGTTGATTTATATATTTTTCATTTGAAGGAATTGTGTTTTGTATTAAAAGTTATAGTTAAAAAGTTTCATATTTATATATTTATTAAAATCAGAGTCATTAAGCTTAAAATCTACTACGTTACTGCTGAATGTACAACATAAATTTTAGGTTATTGCTCATAATAAATGTACATTTATGAAATGTAAGTACTTACCAGGTGTATTAAGTTTCGATTTTATGACTTATTCCAATTTAATTTGGGATTTTACCTCAATTTTCTGTGCCGAAAAAGACTGGAGCGTTGCTGTGAGTGACTTTTAAATTTCACTCACAACCTTTTCCGACACAGAAGACTGAGGTAAAAGTCAGAAAATCGAAACTTAATACACCTGGTAAGTACTTACATTTCATAAATGTACATTTATTATGAGCAATAACCTAAAATTTAATATAGAGTTATTTGACAAATGATAAGTAAGATGCACTATATTACCGACGAATTTAAATATTAGTTTGGTAAGGGCTCAACGAGGGCGCTCTAACTTGATGTGAAATAATTGTATGGTATTGGCACCTCTCTTTTCTTTTCTCTATGCTAACGCCTCGTCCGACAAACACGATTCATCCGCTAAAACATCATTTTGCGTACTTGATACATAAATAGCTATATTTGCATAAATTCAATTTAAAAAAATTCTGGCAAGTTGCCACGAGACTTCCCTCGTATTAACACTTTTTTCAAAAAATAAATACTACTGAATTCAGAAAAAAATACTCTTAAACTACATAAAAAACTGCAATTTTATCTTATAAAAAAATGAGTGCCGCCATTTTAGCTTACACCGGAAGTGACGTAATCAAAGGTAATATCAGCATTTTCGTTCTTGGCCCGAATGCAATCGATTGGCGAAAACCGCATTTCGATAACTTTAATAGTTTCTGAGTATCGAGCGTTGCAGTCGATTTTTAATAATTATTTTTTTTAACACTTTTTTCAAAAAATAAGTAAGCACAATATATATTGCTGAATTCAGAAAAAAATTCTCTTTTAAACTACATTAAAAAACTGCAACTTTATCTTATAAAAAAAATGAGTGCCGCCATTTTAGCTTACACCGGAAGTGACGTCATCAAAGGTAATATCAGCATTTTCGTCCTTGGCCCGAATGTAATCGATTGGCGAAAACCGCATTTCGATAACTTTAATAGTTTCTGAGTATCGAGCGTTGCAGTCATTTTTTAATAATTATTTTTTTTAACACTTTTTTCAAAAAATAAGTATAGCACAATATATATTGCTGAATTAAAAAAAAATTCTCTTTTAAACTACATAAAAAAAACTGCAACTTTATCTTATAAAAAAAATGAGTGCCGCCATTTTAGCTTATACCGGAAGTGACGTCATCAAAGGTAATAACAGCATTTTCGTCCTTGGCCCGAATGTAATCGATTGGCGAAAACCGCATTTCGATAACTTTAATAGTTTCTGAGTTTAGAGCGTTGCAAGGAATGTGTACGTACAGACTACAGACTACAGACTACAGACTACAGACTACTGACTACAGACTACAGACTACAGACGACAGACGGAATTTTTTTTTTGCATATTTTGAATCTACGTATTCGGAAACGCAAAGATATGTAAAAATTTCCATAGGTCAAATTTTTTTTTTTGGAAAACTAATACAATACTTCCCTTTTACTTCGTACTCGGGAAGTAAAAAAAAGCTATATGTGCATTAAACAGACATCGAACTAATTGTCGTTTTCTCTGAATGAGTATCCAGGTATACTAGGTATATATCTAAATTTAATTTTTCCAGACAGAAAGCGTAGATTTCTAGTAGAACATTTGGAAAAGCACTATAGTTATAAGTTCATTTTACAATAATATAAATAATAATTAGTAAATACGTTTTAGTAAGGTTGATTATGTCTAGTTTGCGGAATTTGTAGGTATGTGTTCGAAATGGAGAAAAATAAATGTTTAAAAACTTGTCCATTAGTCGGTATTAAAACAAATTGTTGCACACATTTAACAAATAGCGTATACATATATACGAATAAATCACGGAATATATTCCTTTCTTCTACTACTATTGCAACTTTTAGCATGGTGGGCTCCTATGATCCACCGCAACAATAAATTCAGATTTCTTAAAATATGTCGCATAAATCAGATTCAATTATTATTATACAACTAGATAATACTCAGAAATGTTGACATCACCACAGCCACATTTTGAGGCGTAATACATAAGAGTGAAGGTTAACTAACCCCCAATATGCAACATATAATATACAAGGGGATATTCTACTTCAACGAATACCGGTTGTTCCATATTAATAAATTAACAGAAACTAGAGTGGTGGCTCATATGTGACTGCCAGCTTTGAGGCCATACTATAAAACATTAAAATGCGTGAGAACCAATCCTGAAGATCATACACACATTAAAAGATAACTTTACAACCCTTTTACTTCCTATGCGTAGTAACAATTCTTATCATATTGTTGACTTAACGTACATGTACCGTTAACTATACATCCCAAGCGATTTAAAAATTCAACAAATTAAACAGGTTGCACAATCAGGGGAGTAGTGAATCATTTTTAAGTCAAAATAAAAGCCACGCTATATTACTAAAAAAACAACGTTTGTTGGATTTCTTTAGTAATTGCTACTGCTTGTTACTGCCTATTGTAACGTTTGCCTCTATTTGCCTTTTATTGTTTGATGGCGTTAAATTTCCGAAAACGTTCAAAATGTACAAGATTCCCATAAAATTTGATTTTGTCATTTCGAAATTTGCCCAACCCCCACCCTCCCGTAGATTGCGCCAGGTAACAGATGCCCCCGTGCCCGTCCTACGCTACGCCTCTGTGCACAATGGTAAAGGTGGCAATTATATTTATCTGGTTTAATTTTAGTGCAGCTTCGTTCATGCTTTGCAAGTAAAATTAGATTCTTATCATTTAAGTTGTTTTTTGTTTGAATAAGATAAAATTTGTTTGTTTTTCAAAAAATATAGCCGCATGATGGGAATTTGTGATAAATAAAATAATTAAGCAAGGAAGGAGGTGTGTTTCGTGTTTGCTTATATTTTACGTACACCATTAATTGAAAATTCGCATAAACAAACAGTTTGTTTTTTTGGTCACCGAAGAGTTCTTAAATGGTGGAAACAAATTTTTCTTTGGCCTCATTCCAAGAATGCTTAAACGAATTGGTAAAGTCAAGAAACGATCGAGGGTCCATTTCCCCAGCACACCCCACTCCGAATTTCGAAATGAAAATTTGCACACGAATTGTGCTCGTTTTGTGCTCAATTGTGCCCTTAAAATTTCGTTTTGTGCTTCACCCCTTCCAGAGATATCATCAATAAACTTTGGGCGGTGCTGGGGAAATGCGAGCACACCCCACTTCGAATTTCGAAATGAAAATTTGCACACGAATTGTGCTCGTTTTGTGCTCAATTGTGCCCTTAAAATTTCGTTTTGTGCTTCATCCCTTGCGGAGATATCGCCAAAAGTATGGGCGGTGCTGGGGAAATGCGAGCACACCCCACTTCGAATTTCGAAATGAAAATTTACCCACGAATTGTGCTCGTTTTGTGCTCAATTGTGCCCTTAAAATTTCGTTTTGTGCTTCACCCCTCCCAGAGATATCATCAATAAACTTTGGGCGGTGCTGGGGAAATGCGAGCACACCCCACTTCGAATTTCGAAATGAAAATTTGCACACGAATTGTGCTCGTTTTGTGCTCAATTGTGCCCTTAAAATTTCGTTTTGTGCTTCATCCCTTGCGGAGATATCGCCAAAAGTATGGGCGGTGCTGGGGAAATTCGAGCACACCCCATTTCGAATTTCGAAATGAAAATTTGCACACGAATTGTGCTCGTTTTGTGCTCAATTGTGCCCTTAAAATTTCGTTTTGTGCTTCACCCCTTCCAGAGATATCATCAATAAACTTTGGGCGGTGCTGGGGAAATGCGAGCACACCCCACTTCGAATTTCGAAATGAAAATTTGCACACGAATTGTGCTCGTTTTGTGCTCAATTGTGCCCTTAAAATTTCGTTTTGTGCTTCATCCCTTGCGGAGATATCGCCAAAAGTATGGGCGGTGCTGGGGAAATGCGAGCACACCCCACTTCGAATTTCGAAATGAAAATTTACCCACGAATTGTGCTCGTTTTGTGCTCAATTGTGCCCTTAAAATTTCGTTTTGTGCTTCACCCCTCCCAGAGATATCATCAATAAACTTTGGGCGGTGCTGGGGAAATGCGAGCACACCCCACTTCGAATTTCGAAATGAAAATTTGCACACGAATTGTGCTCGTTTTGTGCTCAATTGTGCCCTTAAAATTTCGTTTTGTGCTTCATCCCTTGCGGAGATATCGCCAAAAGTATGGGCGGTGCTGGGGAAATTCGAGCACACCCCATTTCGAATTTCGAAATGAAAATTTGCACACGAATTGTGCTCGTTTTGTGCTCAATTGTGCCCTTAAAATTTCGTTTTGTGCTTCATCCCTTGCGGAGATATCGCCAAAAGTATGGGCGGTGCTGGGGAAATGCGAGCACACCCCACTTCGAATTTCGAAATGAAAATTTGCACACGAATTGTGCTCGTTTTGTGCTCAATTGTGCCCTTAAAATTTCGTTTTGTGCTTCATCCCTTGCGGAGATATCGCCAAAAGTACGGGCGGTGCTGGGGAAATGCGAGCACACCCCACTTCGAATTTCGAAATGAAAATTTGCACACGAATTGTGCTCGTTTTGTGCTCAATTGTGCCCTTAAAATTTCGTTTTGTGCTTCATCCCTTCCAGAAGTATCATGGATAAACTTTGGGCGGTGCTGGGGAAATGCGACCCCAATTTTTAGTATTTACAAAGTAAACCTATTATTTCCTGGAAACCCCAAACGGGGACCTAGCTACGTCCATCTTAAAGTTAAGCAGGACGAAGATAAAACTTGCGACAGAAATGGTCACGGGCCACTGTCGCATGAACAACATGGGACTGACTGAAAGCCCGATATGCAGGGGTTGTGGTAAGGCAGATGAAACGCCCCATCACGTCATTTGCCAATGTGAGGCATTCATAAAGGCAAAGGAACTCCTACTTGGAAATGAAAAAATTACACAAGAGGAAGTAACGAAGATTCGCCCTACTAAAATCCTGGACTTTGTGAAAGATACAGGTATTCTTGAAGGGTAGACAACACCGGGGAGCACAATAGACCAAAAGGTCGCAGTGCGGGAACCTATTGGGACCACCCCCAGAACTATAATAATAATAATAATAATAAACCTATTATTTTCATTATTTTTTTGTTTGCGGTTTACTGTTGTGTATTTGTCAAGGGTGGCCCAACGAAAAGGTAACAGGCGGGTTTCTCGCTAAAAATTTTTTTTTGAGAAATACAAAAACGCGTCAATTGCTATATCGAAGGGGACAACTTTTGTTATACTTTCAATCTGCAATGATTTCATCTCTTAGCGCTGTGAGAACAAAACTACGTCATTTGAAAGGTCTTTCTTTTCTGAATTCAGTACACTAGTTTTTTTCATTTTTAACAAAAAAAGCTTCTGTAAAAAAACATAGATCTTTCCGAGCTTTTTTTAGTTTTTAAATGCATCAAACTCTTTCCTCATTTTCCATGTTTGCAACTTCAACTTTTTTGTTAAAAACAAAAAAACTAAAAAAAACTAGTGCACTGAATTCAGAAAAGAAAGACCTTTCAAATGATATATCACTTACCTCATCATCTCTATCTAAATGATAGGGGTTGTTCTCACAGGGATGAAATCATTTCAGGTTGTAAATAATGAAAAAAGTTGTCCCCCTTAATATAAAAATTGCTATTTTCGAATTTCTCAAAAAAAAATTTCTACCCAGAAACCCGTCTGTTACCTTTTCGTTGGACCACCCTGTATATTATATTACCTTGTTATTTTTTAGTTTTTTTATTTTATTTTGTGATATTCATGGGAAACGGTCTTCGTTTTGTTTTTATTTTTTTATTTGACTTTAGCTTATTTTGTTTTTCTTCCTTTTTACATGTATTGTTCTGTATATATTGTTCGAGGTTTAGTTTATTATTTAATTTTATCTCATTTTATTTTATTTGTATACATTTGTGGGGTTTCTGTATATTTATTTTTTTATTCTATTCTATAGGGTGTCCAGAAATGAAGGCGCCAAACGAAAATCCCAGTTAGTAGACATTATTTTACGTCAATTTAACCCAAATTACCTTAGTCCAAAAATGTATGTTAAGCGAGCTGGAGCTCCTTATAGATGGTGTCATGAAGTACTTTTTTTTGTAATATATATTGAAACAGGTGGCTGTCATCTAGAGCACTTACTGTAAAATTTGTTGTTTTTTATATAACTTGATATAAGAGTAATTAGTTAAATAAATTAATAAATTAGTAATTTATTTAAATTTATTTTTCTCGAGAAGGGTGCGTCCTAACGATTTGAAACAAGAGCACATTATTTTTAGAAAAGACCCTAGAGAATTCGAATTTGACACAAAAAATGTCAAAAAATAAATGTAAAAAAAAATACAATCCAAAATGTCTGCGGCCCCTCCCACATGAGACGCTAATGGCCGGAGCAAGGAAGTATTATTTACAGCGACCGATATGTGATCAGAAGGTAAGTCATTGTGCAAAGTTTGGACATCTTCGATCGAAACGTTTTTGAGATATTACAAAAAAAAGTACTTCATGGCACCATCTATAAGGAGCTCTACCTCACTTAAGAAGCATTTTTGGACTAAGGTAATTTAAGTTAAATCGACATAAAATAATGTCTACTAACTGGGATTTTCGTTTGGCACCTTCATTTCTGGGCACCCTGTATTTATTCTATCTATTTACACTGTAGAGGGATCATTTTTGTTTTTATGGTGGTTTATTTTATATTTTATATTTCATTTTATTATGGTTTTATTTACTAAAGGACTGGTTGTTTTTTTATTTTTTAGAAAATTCCTGTTTATATTTTGTTTTATTGTTAACTTAGAAGATATCTGTTTTTGTTCTGTTTTTGAGATTTCTGTTATTATTATATATTATTATTAAATATTTTCTAATTTTTTATTATTAGTGATATTGTTATTATCATTATTATTATTACGGGGTAGATGCACGGATGATGCCTGGGTAGATCACAAAAAAGCAGGCCTACCGAAGGATAAGGTGCAAATGTCTGGCCAGGATTCCCCCAATATGGATCGTCTCAGTTGGACAAGTGCGAGACACTCACAAAGTATGTGGTGTGCCGTCTCGTCCTTACTAATGTTAAGTACTTGAATTTTAAAAGCTAACATTTTATGAAAAATGAATGCTTAACGCATCTCACCCAAACTTTTAAGAGTCTACTTTAGGGAAAGGTAGGCAATAGAAGTATCAAAGTATGCAGCATAAATGAGTACAAAATACAGGGTAGACCATTTTAAGGGCGAATATCTCGAAAAGGAGATTTTTTTTCAAAAAATGTTTCAGGTGAAAGTTTTGTGGCTTTGAGGGGGAAAGATGATGACATTATCAATTTAATTGTAGATGGCGCGACTTAAGAGATTTCATCATGACGGCTATTTTTTTAAATGGGAGTTGATTTTTCTTTCCAAATGAAAGTTGTAGCTGGCAATAAGACGAATACAATGGTTTTTGGTTTTTTGTAATCTAATCATTTTTCACTGAGTTAAGTACGGTGTTCCAAAGTTTATAAATTAAGTAAAAGCACAGGTAAAAGTTTCCACAATTCCACCCCCCTTAGTGTACGTATTTTGTAACTCCACACCACTCTGCATTTCTCTCCCCTCTCTGTGTTGTTCCTATCCGTTATCTGGACCGATTTTGTTTGATAGTCAACCAGGTCCAGGCTGATTGACACGCATTTTCCCTTGCTTAGCATTACCCAGGATGAACGACGTGGACGTGACGGGGTTTTCATCCCTTTGGGGTGCTTGATTAGCGTGAGTCCCCTTGCCTCTTACTATTCGGAGTACTTGAATAGTGCGAGAGGTGCAGAATTACAAAATACGTATACTATGGGGGTGGAAACTTTACTTAATTTATACATTTTGTAACACCGTACCTCACTGAAAAATGATGCGATGAAAAAACACAAAAAACTGTTGTATTTGTCTTATTGCTAGCTACAACTTTCATTTGGAAAGAAAAATCAACTCCCATTTAAAAAAATGGCCGCCATGATGAAATCTCTAAAGTGGCGCCAGCTACAATTAAATTGATAATGTCATCTTCTTTCCCCCTCAAAGCCACAAAACTTTCGTCTGAAACATTTTTTGGAAAAAATTCTCCTTTTCGAGATATTTGCGAGTATCCCTTAAAATGGTCTACCCTGTATAGTATATATAAAAGATTGAGACCTGTTTCAATTAGAAATTCCAGATAGAAAGGGCTTCCATTTCGACACCTTCACCCGTAAGTTTCCGTAATATCTATTGAAAGGTGAGAGCACTAATGATGGTAATTTGTGCGCAATGGGGCTGCCATTTCCACTGCCACCCTTAATATCTGTTAGGAGGAAAAGAGCACAAAACGAAATAACGGCACAAAATGAGCACAAATGGTGTGCAAATTTTCATTTCGAAATTCGGAGTGGGGGGTGCTCGCATTTCCCCAGCACCGCCCATACTTTTGGCGATATCTCCGCAAGGGATGAAGCACAAAACGAAATTTTAAGGGCACAATTGAGCACAAAACGAGCACAATTCGTGTGCAAATTTTCATTTCGAAATTCGAAGTGGGGTGTGCTCGCATTTCCCCAGCACCGCCCATACTTTAGGCGATATCTCCGCAAGGGATGAAACACAAAACGAAATTTTAAGGGCACAATTGAGCACAAAACGAGCACAATTTGTGTGCAAATTTTCATTTCGAAATTCGAAGTGGGGTGTGCTCGCATTTCCCCAGCACCGCCCAAAGTTTATTGATGATATCTCTGGAAGGGGTGAAGCACAAAACGAAATTTTAAGGGCACAATTGAGCACAAAACGAGCACAATTTGTGTGCAAATTTTCATTTCGAAATTCGCAGTGGGGTGTGCTCGCATTTCCCCAGCACCGCCCATACTTTTGGCGATATCTCCGCAAGGGATGAAGCACAAAACGAAATTTTAAGGGCACAATTGAGCACAAAACGAGCACAATTCGTGTGCAAATTTTCATTTCGAAATTCGAAGTGGGGTGTGCTCGCATTTCCCCAGCACCGCCCATACATTTGGCGATATCTCCGCAAGGGATGAAGCACAAAACGAAATTTTAAGGGCACAATTGAGCACAAAACGAGCACAATTCGTGTGAAAATTTTCATTTCGAAATTCGAAGTGGGGTGTGCTCGCATTTCCCCAGCACCGCCCAAAGTTTATTGATGATATCTCTGGAAGGGATGAAGCACAAAACGAAATTTTAAGGGCACAATTGAGCACAAAACGAGCACAATTCGTGTGCAAATTTTCATTTCGAAATTCGGAGTGGGGTGTGCTGGGGAAATGGACCCATCTAATGAAGTACAAATTCATTACGTAGCGTAGAGGATGTGATGCGTACAAACGCACGTCCTTCTCGACCTTTAAAATACTATAAAAAACATCGCATACCTTTCCGCCACACCCCCCATTGTATGTACGTAATATGAGAAATTTCTCTCAAAAGAATACTTCTTTCTATTGTAATTTGTCGCAAACACAAAGAGTACAGTTTAATTATACAACCTGTAATTTAAAAAACAATTTAAACAAAAAATTAGCAGAAAAAACAGGATAATTATCCAATTATCATAGATAAAAGCAAAAAAACAGTTAAATTTAAACTTTAGTGGGGATCACTGGTGGGGGTTTCTGATTAGTGAGTTGAAGCACCGGGCTATTTATAGTAGCGACAAACGATTACCGCAAACACTTCCACAGTAACTACTGCAAGTTCGAATTTGATAAAACGTTTCATACATATTTCTGAACAATTGAAGAGTTGAGTGTAATTGAAAATTTTATTTTAAAAAGTGAAGAATTTTGTGAAAATTCTATATTAATCATCTCCAGTTTCAGCTTGTATTAAAAACGTAAGTCTCTATTTTATTAAATAAATTTTTTTTTGAAAACTGTTCGTCTACAGTATTTTATTTTTTAGATTTAACCCATATAATGGAATCTTGGTACATCTACAATCCCTTGTTGGGTGTAAACAACATTCGAAAACTTGAACTTTCTGCGGATGAATGCATAGGAAATGTTCTGCAAGAGATTGAAGGGAGAATTTTGAAAGGATACTCAGCATCTATTGACGAAATTGAAAACTTAATCGTGCAATCCCAAAATGAAGCTGATAATCAAACCCAGACGTTGGCGCCATTTAGAAAAATTAAACAACTTTACTTAATCTGCAACTGGGAAACTCTAACCGATAACTTACTAAGTGGGTTTGATGATTTGGAAGGACTCTACATGCCCAAGAGCACCGGTTTGAAGCGCATTCAGCTTGGTTTTTTCAAAAACAAAAACAACTTGAAGAAGCTTCAAATTAACAACGGAAAACTTCACCTTGAACCTGGTATGTTGAAAGGCATGCCAAATTTGAAAGAACTCGATTTGGGGAGAAACCAAATTGAAGAATTACCTGTTGGTCTACTTACTGACGTTCCTGACATCGAAAAGCTCACACTGGCTTACAACAACATCGCCAACTTATGCACTAAGATTTTCTATGGACTTCCATTCTTAACGGATCTCGACTTAAGCTTCAACCGTCTAGAGGGTTGGAATGATGAAGCTTTCTCGTACGTCAACATGCTGCTCCACCTCAATATCAGCCACAACTCAATCAAAGAACTAACACCGGCCTCCTTCAAGAGACTAAACTCCCTTTACACACTAAACCTCGACGGTAATTACCTCGAGAGTTTAGAAAAGGACAGCTTCATAGGACTACCGCGTCTAGACCACCTAAGCGTGAACAACAACAAACTCAAAGAAATCGACACCTACACTTTCGACTCCATAAAAACTCTCAAAGTCCTCCTCCTCGAAAATAACGACATCACCGCCTTCGGACCGGAAATATTCCACAACTTGGGCAAAGTCGAATACTTCACCTGCAACAGCAACAACATCCCCAAACTTGAATTTGGCATCTTCAACGGTTTTTCGCGCGTCACCACCTTACACCTAAACGACATGAACATCGAAACTTTGGACGAAGATTGGTGCTCCGGTTTATACTCGGTAACCGATTTGAGCTTGAGCCAAAACAAAATCGCCCACCTTCCACCGTACGCTTTCCGATGCGCCAAGGCGCTGACCAAACTAAATTTGAGCGACAATCAAATCGAAAACATCGATGCCCGAACCTTCGACGCTGTTTACAACTTGCAATCTTTAGACCTGTCGAACAACAAACTAAGGCACGTCCCCAGCAACAGCTACGATAATTTATGCAGCGTGCTGACATTGAACTTATCTAATAATCTCATCGTGGCCTTGAATAAATTGTCGTTAATTGCTTTTCGAGGTTTGAATGAATTAGATGTGTCTAAAAACAGAATTGAGATCATCGAACCGGAAACCTTCGTTTTGAATAAGAAACTTCACCGTCTTAATGTCAGTTTTAGTTGTGTAGAGGCGGCGACCTCGTGGATCACTTCTGATGGCGGCATGAAGAAGTACAATAACGTGCACTGCCTTCCTGACAAGTTGAAAAATTTGGGGAAAATCGAAATTGAAAACTGCGGTACGACTCATATCGAAATTGATGACAGTCCGTGTACATCAACCCTACTGGTAAGGTCGCTCGAAGATTCGAAAGCAGATGCGTGGATCACTAAAACCGAAGACGATATTGTCAAAGTGAAAGAGTTAATTAAAAGTTTGTAATTTGTTTAATAAATAAAATATTTACTTCTGTTAGAAAAAATAATTGGTTTTATTGATCGATTACTTGGCACTGAAATTAGTGCATAAATTGCGTAATTCTGTCATTGCCCAATATTATGAAATTGTGTACATGACAAACTACATGGTATTTGAATATGATTTCTCAGAAAATTACATTATCGGTACATACCTACGTGCCTTGTGGGAATTATTCATACAGTAATGTAGTTCTAAACTACCGCCAAATATTTATTGTTACTAATGATACGAGGTGGGTTTAAATTTAAACCGCAATATAACGATAACACTTTATTTAAACAAATAATTCGATGCAAATCCTTTCCAAAACACAGTAGCCATGAATTTGGGCCACGTTTCTGCCTTTCGAGGCCAAGTTCCATGTCGTCGTTCAGTGCTTGACCTTTTTGATTCAGGAACAAAACGGTGAACCCAGGTTTCACTGAACTACTGAACATCAATTTAGGTACGTTTCTTTGCGTTCATAACCGAGATGCCCAGTTGACACATCAATACGCCTTTGTTTTTGAGTGTCGGTAAGAAGTTTCGGCTTTCATCTATCTCAAGAGATCTGGTCGTTTTTGAAAATCCGCAAAACCACTCATCTTATGTTCTGGCCCTTCATGAAATTGTTTCAATTCTTCGTTGTCTTCTTCACATATATCCCTCCACTTATTCTTGTTCACGTTCTTCAAGTCTTTCGCGCTTTGCCTTTTTTCTTTTTCCAATTTCTTTGACTTCGTATATCTGTCACTGTAGTTTTTGTCCCTTTTTAAGGTATGTACGTTGTATCTAAGCTGTCCTATCTGCTCTAGGGTTGTTGCTACAAGGCTTTTTTTTTTCAAATCAAGTAGAACGGAATCGATAGAATAGAAATCAACAATAGGTATTGTAAAAATGTTGCGTCGAGCTGCATTCAATTTATTATAACGTGGCCATCGATTACTGTCCACAGCAAATCGTTGCTATTTGACCAATGAACGTTGTGTGTCCACATTGCAAGGTATTTAAGGTTAAAAATGAAGTCCCTGGATTGTGTTGCGCCAGTGGCCAAGTGAAATTGGCGCCATTGTTACCGCCACCAGAGCGGAAATTTATATTATAAAGTACTCTTTCTATTTTCTGGGCACCTTCAAACCTTGTCAATTTTGTTGTAGTGTTCTATCTTCTATAACCCTCCCCCGCCCTTTTTTTAAATTCAATCCTTTGTATAGATTTAACGAATAATTCTGAATATTTATGGCTTAATTGTAAATATTTGGTACATGTAACTTGTGCTTTGCACTTGCGTTGAAACTATTCGTGTAATTATTAGACGATCGCTTCATAAAAGTCTGTCAGTCATTCATTGTAAATATTTGTATTAATTTATTTAAATCTTTGGTATTTCCACCAATTATCAATAATGAATACCTAAATACAATAGGGGTGCCGTCATGGCCGGATTAACGGGGGGCTACAGCCCCGGACCCCATTATATAGGGGGTCACCATTTTATAAAAATTTTTAGTAAAAAGAAATAAATTAATCTACTTATTTGTTTATTTAAAATATTTATCTAATTATTTACTTTATATTCGTATGATTTTATAACAATTTCGATGAGTTTTAAAAGGGCCCATTTCACGTAAAGAGCCCTGGTCCTCTCAACTCTGTAATCCGGGCCATTTCTATTTACAAATATGTACAAGTTTTAACAGCGCGGAATGCGGTTAATAATGGAGGTACAGGCAGTAGGTAGGTTGGTCGGTCGCCGGAGGGTAGACTGGTTCTGGAATGCAGGCTGACAGGTCGATGTAGATGGACTGGTCGGTGTTGGCTGCTTGGCGGCTATGACTTCTGACTGACGTAAGTGACTGTCTACCTGGATCATGTGGTCGCTACAGAAATGTTAGGGAATTCATACAAATATTTACAATAAATGCAATAGGTGCCATCGACAGATTTATATTAAGCAACCGACTAATAATTACAGGAATAATTTCAATGCAAATGTTATACCACAAGGGGCACAATAAGCTACATGGAGAATAGAAGAGAAACACAGCCAAAATATTTTTTTTTTGTTTTCCTTAGATGTTTATTGAGCCTCTTCATTAAACGTACTTAAAGTGACCTGTGTGGTGAAGGTTAATAAGGATTGGAAAAGAGTGAAAGTTAGTTGGTGGGCTGGAATTTTGAAAAGAATCGCCTCACGTAAATTCGAAATACTGAGAAAGTTATAGAATCCTGTGCCCTTCCCTTTTAACGGTAGTTGAAAAATACGCTTTCCCAACAGTTGCAAAGTTCTTTCCAAGAACCCAACGTGGGCCATCTTTGATTATGGATTTTAGCTAACCCCCCTCATTCACTCGAAGCTCCATGTCATGAATTGTTGCCTCGGAGGCATAAATCGCCTCTTGGATTCTATTCCACAACGTATCAAGGCGAACTCTCCAACTTCTTTTTCTGCAAAAAACACTTTCTTAAAATGGATCTCCAAACTGTTATGTCTAAATTCCCTTTGAATCTTGGAAAACTTGGATCGAAAATTTTAATTCGAGATTCGTACAATTTCCAGAAGTTTTGGAGTAAGCGTTGATTTATACGAACACAGTCTTCCTTATTTCCACTTAAAACGAATAAAAATTACTTAAGCTTTTTTTCTCTGAAGTGTCATGACATTTTATCGATGTCTCTGAGGGGTCTGGAATTCGAACTTTAGATACTGAGAGTGTTACATCATGTTTTTCTGTGGCCTAAGATAAACTATGCGTATAAACAAGTTGTTTTTTTTTTATTTTTTATGTTTGTTTTATCAAATATGTGTTATCAGATGTTTAGCATTTCTTTTTTTTGCCGCTTCTTTCTGTATTTAGTTACAAAGCCCCCGCTGCATAATCATGATTGACCTTTCTTTTTGATTTCGCTTTTTCCCTCATTTACAAAGAAATGGAAAGTCGCTTGTGGACTGAGTATGCCGCACCGGTCTCGGTCAGGACTCAGGTGTAGAGTTACGCGAAATGGTGTCCTCTGGGAAACGTCCACGGTGGATGGGTAATCATGATAACACGCTGCACTACCTAATCCCAAGCCTAGGTCTGGGCAGTCGGAATGGGCAACGGACGTCCACTGTGGATTATATTGTGGAATAGAGAATCGACGGGTAACCTTATTATTATATGTACTTCGATTGTTATCGATACTCAGGCCAAGCCTGGTTAACTAATCGCACGGATCGAAATCAAGTTACGATTAGTATTATTATTATTATTATTATTATTATTAGTCCTACTAATACATATATCTATACAATATAAATTTGAAGTTGCTGTTAAAAAGTGAACATACTAAATACTATACACATATTATGTTCATTAAATTAAATGACGTTGATAAAACCAACGCTGATCACATTTTAGATAATGTATTTGTTTGAGAAGCCTCGGTGTATTTGATCCCTCCCCGTCGACCCTCTTTCCGCGAAGGCATTAACATGAACGCAGCGTCGCGCATCAATAACAAAAAGAGACCCTATATTCCTAGGCTTCTCCGTTGGCGTCACTTATTCGTGACTTAGTGACTTTTTATAGAAAAGAAAAAAATGAACATAATATGTATGTTTTGAAAAAGTGTTATGATTATTGTGTAAGCGTTTTTTGTTGTTTAGCTCGACGCATAGGTTGCACTCGAGTGGGTAATGTGTTGTTTGTGTTTTGTGTTAATTGCGAATTCTGATACTGTGAGTATATTGTGTGTTTACGTTTGAGTGCATGAGAACGAGTCAGAGGTGTTACATGAGTGATTGTTGAAGTGTTGTGTGTTGGTAATGGACTTTCTATAATGTTATGTTGTGTATGCAACAGAGTTTCAATTTGTGAAGGGAGGATTGAGTGTTGTGTTTCATTTTGTGTTTGAATGGTATTAGTTGAAAGTGTGTGATGTGGTTCTGAGTGATGTGCGGTATCTTCCGTTATGTTTAGAAATTTTCTAACTATGTGACAAGTGTTGATAATGACTGCCTTTTGTAATTGTATGTATATGTTCTTATCTAACCCTAAAATGTGCAAACTGTGATGTATTGTTTTTGGTATAACTCCGGTTGCACTAAGAACAATGGGTACTGTAAGAGCAGTTCCCATTCTCCATTGCGCTTTAAGTTCCTGAGCTATATCAGTGTATTTCCGATGTTTCTCTGCGTGTGTATTGGCTAAATTGTTTGTGTTGGGAACTGCAATATCTATTATGTATATGATTTTTTGTGTTTTATCTATAAGTGTTATATCTGGCCTATTGTTATATACAGTTTTATCTGTGAGTAGTGTCCTATCCCAATATATAGTTTGTGTGTGGTGTTTTCAAGTACAACTTGCGGTGTATATTTGTAATAGGGTGTGTTATCAGTAGAAAGGTTATGTTTTGTGGCGAGTTTTTGGTGTATTATCTTAGCTACCTGATCGTGTCTGTGTTTGTATTCCGTTTGTGCTAGACGTGTACATGCTGATATAATGTGTTGTATTGTTTCTGGTCTTTGCGAGCATTGTCTACAAAGATCATGTGTAATTGTCCTATCTTTAATTATGTGTTTTCTGTAATTTCGTGTGTAAATGACCTGATCTTGTATGGCAAACATGAAACCCTCTGACTCTGGGAAAATATCACATTTGGTTAACCAAGCATGCGTTGCTATAATATTATAATATAATATTATTATTATTATTATTATTATTATTATTATTATTATTTCTGGGGGCGGTCCCTATAGGTTCCCGGACTGCGACCTTTTGGTCTATTGTGTTCCGCGGTGTTGTCTACCCTTCAAGAATACCTGTATCTTTCACAAAGTCCAGGATTTTAGTTTACAAACATAAGTAGCACTGTCCACTGGAATACCTTTAAAACTTCGTAGGTGGGTCACTAATCCCTGTCCCTGATTGCTGTTCGGCTCAGAGCAACGGTAGCCCTCATTCAACATTGTCGAAGTAACTTGGCAGTACCACAATACCACAGTAGCCGTCGTTGATCTAGTTAATCTGGGTGCAAAGGAATGTGGCGGAGTGTAGAAAACAGAATGCGAATCAAGACCGTAGCGGAACTCGTCAACTGCTTCGCGAGTCAGGAGCCTACCGAGGATGGCTTCTTGGTACCAATCGAATTAGCGTCGGGCTCTTAGGGGTTGTAGCGCCGCTTAGATAGGATAGAGGGAAATTTCGCCAGGAGTGCGGACAATTTCGCCAAAACGAGGGCCTCCTGTTAAGACTAGGATCCGTCCACTACGATCCCGTTTCGTGTGTCAAGAGCCGCAATGGCCAGAGAACATCACGCCGGAACTGTTCCGTTTATGTATGTCTCTAGACTTCACCCACCGGCGTGTCATAACTATGACTCTTTAAGATCCCAGAATACTGGTCTCGTCCTAGGATAATAAAAGGATTGCTCATGACAACCCCAGGTTCAGAGAAGCTGCCGTCTGAAAGTGACGAGTCACTCTTTCTGGCTACTCGTGGAATTTGGTCGCGCTGTATCAACAGCACAAATTAAGTTGTCTTAAAAATACTTACAAACATCTGTAAAAGCAAGACCTTTGTGTACATAACTAAGTACATAATTAATTTTTCTGTAGGTATTTATGTCTTAAACTATGTTCTAAGGACGTCCTAAAGTTGAAATTTGGAAATTATTGAGTCACTAGACCATTTCAAAAGCCAAATGCCTCGTGATCAGCCTCGACAGCAAGGGGCACTGGCTTGGAAAAATCAGCGTTGAAAGAAGGCCATGTTGAGCTTGATTCTGGTTTTGCACTGTAAGCAGACGATTACTTGAAAATGGGCATTTAAAAAAACGCGGAGACCTATATCTGAGTTGCACATTTTATTTTTTGGCCTCGTTCCAAGAACGCCTAGATGAGTTGGTAAGGTCAAGAAACCATGTAATGAAGTACAAATTCATTACATCCTTTATCTACCTTTAAAATACCGCAAACACTTCCGCCACACCCCCCATTGCACGTAATATGAGAAATTTCTCTCAAAAGAACACTTCTTTCTATGATAATTTGTCACAAAAAACAGTTTAATTATATGTGTAATTTATAAATTTATTTAAACAAAAAATTAGCAGAAAAACACTATAATTACACAATTATCATAAATAGAAGCAAAAAAACACATAAATTTAAACTTTAGTGGGGATCACTGGTGGGGGTTTCTGATTACTAAGTCAAAAGTACTGGGCTATTTATAGTAGCGACAAACGATTATCGCAAACACTTCCACAGTAACTACCTAACTACTGCCAAGGTCGAATTTTATAAAGATTTCATATTTCTGAATAATTGAAGAGTTGAGTGTAATTGATAATTTTATTTAAGAAAAATTGAAGAATCGTCTCAAGTTTCAGTTTGTTTTAAAAACGTAAGTCTCTATTTTATTAAATAAATTTTTTTGGAAAACCGGTCGTCTACAGCATTTTCTTTTGTAGACTTAACGCATATAATGGAATCTTGGTACATCTACAATCCGTTGTTGGGCGTAAACAACATTCGAAAAATTGAACTTTCTGCGGATGAATGCATAGGAAATATTCTGCAAGCGATTGAAGGGAGAATTGTGAAAGGATGCTCAGCGTCTATCGAAGAAATTGAAAACTTAATCGTGCAATCCCAAAATGAAGCTGATAATCAAACCCAGACGTTGGCGCCATTTAGAAAAATTAAACAACTTTACTTGATCTGTAACTGGGAAACTCTAGCCGATGACTTACTAAGTGGGTTTGATAATTTGGAAGGACTCTACATGCCCAAGAGCACCGGTTTGAAGCGCATTCAGCTTGGTTTTTTCAAAAACAAGAACAACTTGCAGAAGCTTCAAATTAACAACGGAAAGCTTCACCTTGAACCTGGTATGTTGAAAGGCATGCCAAATTTGAAAGAGCTCGATTTGGGGAGAAACCAAATTGAAGAATTACCCGTTGGTCTACTTACTGACGTTCCTGATATCGAAAAGCTCACACTGGCTTACAACAACATCGCCAACTTATCCACTAAGGTTTTCTATGGACTTCCATTCTTAACGGATCTCGACTTAAGCTTCAACCATCTAGAGGGTTGGAATGAGGAAGCTTTCTCGTACGTCAACATGCTGCTCCACCTCAATATCAGCCACAACTCAATCAAAGAACTAACACCGGCCTCCTTCAAGAGACTAAACTCCCTTTACACACTAAACCTCGACGGTAATTACCTCGAGAGTTTAGAAAAGGACAGCTTCATAGGACTACCGCGTCTAGACCACTTAAGCGTGAACAACAACAAACTCAAAGAAATCGACACCTACACTTTCGACTCCATAAAAACTCTCAAAGTCCTCCTCCTCGAAAATAACGACATCACCGCCTTCGGACCGGAAATATTCCACAACTTGGGCAAAGTCGAATACTTCACCTGCAACAGCAACAAGATCCCCAAACTTGAATTTGGCATCTTCAACGGTTTCTCGCGCATCACCACCTTACACCTAAACGACATGAACATCGAAACTTTGGACGAAGATTGGTGCTCCGGTTTATACTCCGTAACCGATTTGAGCTTGAGCCAAAACAAAATCGCTCATCTTCCACCCTACGCCTTCCGATGCGCCAAGGCGCTGACCAAACTAAATTTGAGCGACAATCAAATCGAAAACATCGATGCCCGAACCTTCGACGCTGTTTACAACTTGCAATCTTTAGACCTGTCGAACAACAAACTAAGGCTGGTCCCCAGCAACAGCTACGATAATTTATGCAGCGTGCTGACATTGAACTTATCTAACAATCTCATCGTGGCCTTGAATAAATTGTCGTTAATTGCATTTCGAGGTTTGAATGAATTAGATGTGTCTAAAAACAGAATTGAGATCATCGAACCGGAGACCTTCGTTTTGAATAAGAAACTTCACCGTCTTAATGTCAGTTTTAGTTGTGTAAAGGCTGTGACTTCGTGGATCACTTCTGACGGTGGCTTGAAGAAGTCCAATAACGTGCACTGCCTTCCTGACAAGTTGAAAAATTTGGCGAAACTCGAAATTGAAAGTTGCGGTACGACTCACATCGAAATTGATGACAGTTGGTGTACATCAACGGTACTGGTAAGGTCACCCGAAGATTCGAAAGCAGAGGCGTGGACCACTAAAACCGAAGACGATATTACCAAAGTGAAAAAGTTAATTAAAAGTTTTATTCAGTAATTTTTTGTATTATAACGTATTTTAATAAATGTATTTACTTCTTTTAGATAAAATAATTGATTTTATTGCTCGATTACTTGGCACTGAAATTGGTGCATGAATTGTGTGGGCTTAATCCAAGGCCACCTAATCACATAATTCTGTCATTGCCCGATATTATGAAATTATAATCAAAGGAAACTGGATAAGCGGTGGGGCTCCATTTGGTGTACATGACAAACTACACGGTATTCGAATATGTTTTCTTAGAAAACTGCATTAGCTGTAGTGAGAATTATTCATGCGGTAATATACACAACCGCAGAATATTTATTGTTATTAATGATACGAGGTGGATTCAAATTTTAACAGGAATCTAACGATAACAAATAATTAAATGCAAATACGCTGAAAAACACGGTAGCCATAAGTACATTTGCCTGATTAAGGGCACGATTTTGCCTTTCGAAACGTAGACGTACGATGCTTGATCTCTTTGATTCAAGAACAAAACAGTAAACCCAGGTTTCATCGCACATCAATACAGGGTATATCACGGAACCCGTTCATTAGAAGGTTCTGTGGTCCCTTACTACTTATGAATTTGAAACTTTCAGGTTAAGGATAACCCATAGCCTTCTTTTGTTCTAAAATATTGTCGATGTTGTACAACTTCCGGAAAGACCGGAAATCGCCATTCATCTTCTTATTTTAAACGGAACACCCTGTATATTATTGCATTTTTGCTCGCATACTCACAGCCTACTTTCAAATGTGCATAGGTTTTGAGTGCAGTTTTAATCAATATTATATAAAAAGTGTTAATAACTACAAAACCGCTAAAGATAGGTATAGGGATACCTATAGTTTATCGATGCGTAAATTAAATCGCCTTCCAAATATGTAAAAATATACGGGGTGTTCCATTTGAAAAAAATTACTTTTTGGTGTTTGAAGTTTTTTAACTTTGCCACTAATTTTGAACGCTCTGTATAATCTGTGATAGGTTTGCAAATGCATTTTATGAACCCTTATGGTTTTACTTCGTGTTTGTAAAGTATGAATGTTTTGCGTTCAAAGAAGAGCAAAAGGTGGGCTATTAAACATCCCTCCGCATAGCGCAAATTTTTCAAAAAAATCAACTCAAAAACAGTTGAAGATAGGTATAGGATAGTCTAATACAGATTAACGCAGAATCGATTGTATAATCCAAAAATGCAATAATATACAGGGTGTTCCATTTAAAATAAAAAGATGAATGGCGATTTCCGGTCTTTCCGGAAGTTGTACAACATCGACAATATTTTAGAACAAAAGAAGGCTATGGGTTATCCTTAACCTGAAAGTTTCAAATTCATAAGTAGTAAGGGACCCCAGAAACTTCTAATGAACGGGTTCCGTGATATACCCTGTATGTGTTTCTCTACTTTCATAACGGAGATGCTCAGTTGACACATCACTACACGCCTTTGCTTTTGAGGGTATGTAAGGAGTTTCGGCATCCATCTTACACTATTCTAACGAAACTTTAACTCCAGCATGTTCGACACTTTTCACACTTATCTCAAGAGATCTTGTGGTTTTTTGTATAAAAATTTGCCAAACCGCTCATCAAATCGTCGAATCTTTTCCCGATTTAAGGTTCTTGCCCTTCACGACATTGTTTCAATTCTTCGTTGTCTTCTTCGCATTCTTCTCTCCACTTATTCTTGTCCAGGTCCTCCACCCTTTGCCTTTTTTCTTTTTCAAATTTCTTTCACTTCGTATATCTGTCTGATTAGTTTTTCTTCGTCCCTTTTCAAGATATGTATGCCCTCTCTATCTAAGCTGTCATATTCTATTCTAGGGTTATTGCTATCAGGCTTATGTGTAATATTTTTTCAAATGTTTGATTTCCCATTTTGTACCTTTTTGTTTTGGCCTCTTTTCTCACTTCTTTGCTTGCTAATCAACTGTTCTCTCTTCGTGTTAATGTGCACGATTCTTATGCACTTCTCTTAATTCTCCTTCGGCTTTACTCCTACTTTGGGTTTACCGTCTTTTCTTTCCATAGCCCTCTATCATCCCAGTCGGCCACCTTGTAGATCTCCATCTTCCTTTGTTATCATCCTATTCACTACATGCTTTAGTGTTCGATTTTGTAACGTTCTTGTAATGGCGAACTTTATATCGTTGTGTAGTTTGATGTTCATTTGTTCGAACGCCTTTTGAGATCTTGCTCTGCTTGGCTCTAAATGGTACACAATGATTGTGTGTTGACCTGTGCAGTTGCATGTTTTGTGTACATGCACTGTTTTAGTTTTCTGTGCTCGCCTAAATAGTAGATGGTTGTTCCCTTATTACGTGTCATATGAATATGACACTAACAGAGGTGTATTAATTGCAAACAATTTAGGGCCTAGTACGAAACCTTGTGAAACCATACGTTTTCATTGCGTAATTTGACTTTCCATTGTCGTAAATAACAGATTTTTCTTCCGATTTATTAAATAAATAATTATTAAAAATTTAAACGGGACGACAAACGAGTAACTTATACAGGATGGTCCACCATACACGACTCGACGGCAATAAAAACACATTTTGAAGAAAAACAAATGGAAATTACGATTTGTTTTTCAGAACCCAATTCGAATATCATTATTATAGTCTACGAACTGTTTACTTATTTTTTAGGAACCTTCTACGTCGTTTTTTTGTTCCTATTTTTCTTCCCAAGGCCGATGATTATGCAATTACGAACTTTCGTGTGCCAAAAACATTTTTGGAAATTGGAAAAATAAATTTATGTAAATTGTTATACATTAGGGTGCAAAATACTGGCAAATGGCAACTAAACTTGTACGAACAGCACAAAACTACACTGCCGTATAGCACCAAAGCCTTGGTAAATAATCGAATAAGTTTTATTTAACTAAGTACACACAATTTACAATTTAATAGAAAATTTACTTATTCATACTTATGTTTGATGTGTTTCCACAGTTTCTGGAAGAAAAATAAGGCTTATTAAAATGATTTTTAAGGGAGAAAGTGATACGAACCCCTTCGTTTAGTTTCTCGAACAATGTATCCGTAAATATCTCGAAGGTTCTTTCGAAGAAAATGGTACAACCAGATATGGTCAAAATAAACGTCGACATACGTCTAAAAATCATGTTATTTATTGCGCTTGAGAGGCCCATTCTGTTAATTTTTTTTCATCAAAAAATATTACGATGACGGAACTTATGATTGTGACAGTTTAGTTTTGGAAATGGATACGCCATCGTGTGGCCTTTTCCCAAATTAAAAAAAGCGGGTTCTTTGAATTTATTTCCGCCTCCGTATGTCGGATTCCGTAACGAATAAGGGGCTAGGCACCCCTTAAATTATCAGTCAGTTGCACGACTTCGATCCTAAAAGCGAAGCGAGAGCATGTCTGGCGCAAAACAAAAACGAGTGGGGTAAGAGTTGTCCAATTAGGTCAAACTGACCCGATGTCACCTTCTAATGTAAGTATTCCTCGGGAATAGGCCCCAAGCGCAAGGTGGGGAAGACTAAGAAGAGGCAGAGATCAGTTCAAATCTTTACCTTTATGTGAAGAAAAACATCACCTAGTTCTCTTGGTAGCCCTGTCCTCTTGAAGAGTGGTCCCGAGTACCAGTACGCTTCTCCATTCCACCAAGGAGTGGTTCTCGCAACAGGTACTTTTGTAGGAGGCCAGTAGTACGTGTGTGAGGTTTGTTTTGTTCCAATTAACAATGGCATTCGAATTGTGTTTTGAAAAACAAATTATTTATCATGAATTATACACATATTTTTAAAGAACGTTTTTGTTTGTTTGTTTTGCTCCTGTTTTTCTGCGAAAGTCGACGATTGGGCAATTACGAAATTTCGTAAACATATTTGGAAATTGAAGGAATGAATGAACTGTTATGTGTTTGTTAGGCTGCAAAGTACTGGCAAAATGGTGGAGTCAAACGCATTTATCTCTGTTGATACTTACGTTATGAAATAAATTTAGTCATCCACGAAAGGAAATCTGTTTTGGTCCAAACTTTATGTAAACAATAACAAATGATGAGTTTTTTATGTGTTATGTGAGTTCAAGGTTTATTTACACAAATGTGCTTGTTAGAAATTACTCAACATCACGACATTGGCATTGGAAATAAATTGGGCAATAAAAAAAGAATATGTCCCCATAGCCCATATGTTTTCGCCTCTCATCCTTCTGGTCAAGGGCGTAACGGGGAACCCACCCCGTAGAATGCAGCTTGCGAGGAGGGGCCAAGAAATTAGAGGCCCCTATCGTAAGGTACCCAAATTTAGAAAAACTCAAGTAAGATTCATTTGGTATGTACGAGGTTGACGAAAAATTTTAGATACCAGAAGAGAATACCTTTTAAAAAAAAGATGAAGAGTTTTTCACCAAAACCAGTAAATTAGTTGCGACTTATCCGTTTTGTTTTTGATGTCGCTCGTCACGACAGCCCGCTCTGTGAGACCATTTTCGAAGCTTAAATTAATAAAAACGTATGTACTACGATCGTCAGAATGTAGGTTACCTTGTTCTAGAATTAAAAAAATGAAATTGCACATCAAGTAGATATTGATCAAGTTCGGGTCACCATTACTACCTAGGCATAGTGGGGACCACATGAACATGAGCAATTCTGCAGGAGGGCAACAATACAGTTTGTTACGCCACTGCTTCTGGTAGGTACTACAGATTACAGAAGACAAGGGACATTTGTGAATATTCTTTTTAAGGTAATAAATGTATTTTTGTTTTGTTTAAAACAGGATTGACCAATTGTTTGTAATTATTATTTCTACATACGTATTGTTACAAAGGTTTGTGTCGGTTATTTCAACAATCGTAACTTTACATAAACAAGATAAATACTAGGTACCAACTTAATATACTTATGTGAAATTTCGTCAGTAATGGACTTTAAAAGAAAATTGCGAGACACAGCTGTTATCTTTTTTGTAGTGTTGAAAGAGATAAAAATCAACATTTGGGCTATAGAGGTTATTGTCCATGTAGAGTTAATATAGCTGGAATAAAATTTGTATATAAAGGATTAACATTAATTTTGGTCTCATTTTATATATGGTTGATTATATAAGACATTTTCTTTTTACCCCAACAAAATGGCGAAGAGCACAATACGTAACCAACTAGTAGTTCTTGTTCTATGGTTCTATTTATCTAAACATCCTTCTTAATACCTTGGCCTTGATCTAGTTGTCTTGGTCATCTAAAGGTAGATTTATTTACCTTCATTGGGAGTGGTTGGCCAAATCGATATTAAAAATTGTAATAGTTTTCTTGGAGACAGAAGAGTCTCTTGGAGACGGGCCCGAGCGGACCAGACTATATTATTTAATCATAGATACAATTAAAGTAAAGGAAAATAATCCTTAAAACACGCGTGACAACAAACAGAACTGCAGTAAGAATGTTCAACTCAAAGCGGAAAAATCAAATAGGGTCTTATGGCAAGGATCTTGCCATCCAGTTGTCCTGTGACTAAGCACTGTTGTGATTAAACCTCTTTGTTTTGTTACGGAGCAATCGTCTGGTGGACCATAACCAGACTATTCACAACGACACTACTTTTCTATCATGCACGGAAGCAAGGCGAACAATCCTCACAGTCTTCACATGGGCCTCTACTGGATCTCCACGTGTGCAACAGCAGATCATGGTGGTGCGTGTAAAATCTAACAAAAATTTTATTGATGTAAACAATAGAAAGAACATCCATACAACCCCTGGACAGTCTTTCAACTGTATTGTGGTGCAGTGTGGTCAGTCCCAAACATCCGTTATAAGATCTACCTTCGCTAGATGTCCACTAGGAAAAGTTCAGCGAACTGTTGAATAACAGAAACATTGAGGGAGGACACTCTCGTATCTTAGAAGATCCTCCCCGCAGGAGAAATCGGACTTCCATTGCTTCTCAATTGACGAAAGGTGGGAATCGCCAGATATTTTTGACGCAGAAGTAGGATCCCAACCTGGGGTGGATCTAAAGCAATAGAATAAACGAGCACTATATATGCTCTAAAGAACTGAAGTTCTATATAACATAATCACGAAGCAAATTGCCAACTGTATTCCAAGCAAAGGTGGTAGAAATAAGAGAGCCAAATAATTGGAGTCTCCAGTGTAGCAGTCCTACTCTCGATTAAAGGACATGCTCAAATGAAATTCAAGCAAGACTAGCCTCAATTCGAGGTTTGTGCAGTCCTGAGCCGACTTGCGGCACTAATTAATGTAACAACTCAAGACACCTCGACTGACGTGGGAGGTGTCTTATGTGACATTGCTTGGTCACACAATGCTAATCATGGAGGTATCGCAATGGGTCCACGTGCACGGGAATTCACAAATATCCTTACGCAAGGGAGAAAAGGTTACAATTACACAATTAATTAAACAATAATAATATTTTCAATCTATGTGGACAATGATATACATGTGATTAATCATGTTACATTATCATTAAATACTTCACAATCACAATCTCCTCCCTCCTTCCCGTGATGAAAATTGTTTACAGGGGAGAAAATGTTGGGTAATGTTTCTCATTATGACCAAAATGTCCTCGTTATCTATGGGAATGGCCATCATGTCCATCAAGCAACAGGAAAAGGGAAGTGTGATCGTTTAATAATAAAAATGGTGTAATCATTAATTAAAGTTACAAATACTACAATTTAACCAATTATCAGCATGAGATGCTATTTAAAAATAATATGTTATTATTAAACTTTTTGTGTGGCAACTAAACTGATTGTTGAAACATTCTAAGGTATAAATAGCACGACAAGGACCTTCGCTGATTTAGTACGAGAGTAACCTGCTAATCTCAGTTATCCTTTTCCTAAAAATAAAATTCAATTTTTCTGTAAGTAATCCCTTTGTAAAAATTTCTTAAATGTTTACTTTCCGTTTATATTAAGGTTATGGAATCGTGGTACTTGTACAATCCTTCGCTGGGTTTAAGCAACATAAGGAAAATTCAGCTTTCGGTCAACGAAAGTATAGAAGGCGCCTTACAACAAATAGAAGGGAAGATTTTGAAAGGATATTCTGCAAGAATCGAAGAGGTCGAAAACCTGATCGTACAATCCTACAACGCAACTGACAACTGGAATCAAACTTTCACCCCCTTCAAGAAAGTTAAACATCTTTACTTAGCTTGCAACTGGGAGATTCTGGCCGCCGGCTTGCTCGATGGATTGGATGATTTAGAAGGTTTCTATATTACCAATAATACATACCTAAAGCGTATACAACCAGGGTTGTTTAACAACAAGAAGAATTTAAAAACAGTCGTTGTTAACAACGGAACGCTTCATTTAGAGTTGGGCATGTTCAGAGGTATGCCTAACCTGAAAGAACTAGATTTACGAAGAAATCAAATTGAGGAATTGCCAGTAGGGCTATTTGCAGACATTCCGGATATCGAAAAACTCAACTTATCACACAATAACATCATGAGTTTATCAACAAAGGTTTTCTATGGCCTTCCATTCTTAACTGAGCTCGATTTAAGTTGGAATCATCTTGAAGGTTGGAATGACGAGGCCTTCTCCTACGTCAATATGCTGTTGCATCTCAACATCGGCAATAATGAAATAAAACAGTTAACACCAGCTTCGTTCAAAAAACTAAATTCCCTTTTCACTTTGAACCTCGACGGTAACTATCTCGAGAACTTGGAAAAAGACAGTTTCATTGGACTGCCACGCTTGGATCACCTCAGCGTTAACAACAACATGCTTAAAGAAATCAACACGTCCACATTCGATTACGTAAAGGCTCTCAATGTCTTACTTTTGGAAGACAACAACATTACAACGCTCGAACCTGAAGTTTTCCACAATTTACGCAAAATGGAACTGTTCCGTTCAAACAGCAACAACGTTTCCAAATTGGAATTGAACTCCTTTCAAGGCTTTTCGCACGTCACCTCTTTGCATCTAAACAAAATGGAAATCGAAACAATCGAGGAGGAATGGTGCGCCGGTTTACACTCTTTAACCGAATTGGATTTGAGCGAGAACAAGATAACTCACCTTCCACCCAATGCATTTCACAGCGCGAAGAAACTATCAAAATTAAACCTACGCGATAACCTCATCGAGAGCGTTGATCCAAAATCGTTCGATAACGTTTGTCAATTGCAATACTTAGACTTATCGAATAACAGATTGCAAGATCCCCCCAGCAACAGTTACGATAACATGAGTTCGGTCCTGACTTTGAACTTGTCCAATAATCAAATCGTAAATTTAAAAAAAAACTCGCTAATCGCTTATCGAGGATTAAACGACTTGGATCTGTCAAAAAATCTAATAGAGAAGATCGCAACCGACGCTTTTGTTTTAAATAAGAAACTTGTCAACCTCCACATCACCTTTGGCAGTTTTCAAACCGCCACCTCATGGATAACCGCGGTGAGTCTAACTGACGGATTTAAAAAGACTGATAACGAGTACCTTCCCGAGCGTTTAAGGAATTTGGCCAACATCGAAATTGATAGTGATGGCGTAACGCACATAACTATTGATTCGACTTCATCAACCGTCAAGTCCGAGATGGGCAGCTTCAAAACGGAAGTCGATGGTATTTTCGAACTGAAACAATTAATTAAGAACTTCATTTATTAAGTATTTTTTTTAATTAAATGGTGATTTTATTAATAATAAAAGTTTCTTTAACGTATTGCGTATTTCTATTTCTAAATAGCATAGTATAGGCAACACACAACTACGTTGTGTAGATCCGCCACTCGAAAACAACATTGTAAAAACTGAACAGTAATACATTTTATTTCGCGACGAAGCATATACAGTTGCCTATACAGGGTGTCCCAAAATTGCTGGGACACAGAGCTACTACGTGTCATAGAGATCAAAATAAGTTGATTGGACCCAATTTATGTATATACCAAAATGTACCGTTTGCCCGTGAGAAGAGTTCAAAGTTTACATAAAAAAACACATTTTTGTACGCTGTTCAGACATGAGTGAAACAAATTGAATGAAATTTGACAAAAGTGCATTTTAGAGGATTACTCTCCTTTGGGTAATTAAATAAATCCAAAAGAAATTGTAGAAGGGTTAAAACCACCCTCACCCCCTTACATTTTTTTTCAGAACTTTCTTAGGGGTGGTAATACGATTCTCAAATTATTTTATCAAGAACACTGATTAATTATCTTCATTTTGTTACTCTTGATAACATTTCGTATTCCGCATAGTTCCGAAGGAAAAAAATGTTTTCTTAAATAATGCTAACAGATATTCCTAGTACAAGTTTAATAAAATTGTAATACAAAATTTAGTTCGCAGTGGAAACAAAGGCAGAACGTTTTTTCATAATAAATGTTCAATATGACGGCCACCTTCATCAATACAAAGGTCAATTCGACGTAAAAAATTGAAACTAAATTTTGTATTACAATTTTATTAAACTTGTACTAGGAATATCTGTTAGCATTATTTAAGAAAACATTTTTTTCCTTCGGAACTATGCAGAATACGAAATGTTATCAAGAGTAACAAAATGAAGATAATTAATCAGTCTTCTTGATAAAATAATTTGAGAATCGTATTACCACCCCTAAGAAAGTTCTGAAAAAAAATGTAAGGTGGTGAGGGTGGTTTTAACCCTTCTACAATTTCTTTTGGATTTATTTAATTACCGAGAGGAGAGTAATCCTCTAAAATGCACATTTGTCAAATTTCATTCAATTTGTTTCACTCATGTCTGAACAGCGTACAAAAATGTGTTTTTTTATTTACACTTTGAACTCTTCTCACGGGCAAACGATACATTTTGGTATATAGATAAATTGGGTCCAATCAACTTATTTTGATCTCTATTACACGTAGTAGCTCTGTGTCCCAGCAATTTTGGGACACCCTGTATGCAATGAAATTAATTCTCATCGGATCGCTAAATAAACCAGTTCGTATTTCAAGAACGTTTATTATGGTTACCTATGTAAATGTAATTTGTAAAGATAGGTAGATTGAATATTAATAGGGGAGGGGGCTTTGCTGCATCTAAATTGCTTATTATAATTGAAATATCTTCTCAATAGAACATTTTGTGTTGCCTACCATCCTCCCAAAATGATCACGGTGCGGTATTCAAAATTTGAACCGTTTTTCCATGATAACTTGTATATAAATGCGTTTAGGGCAATTCTCAAAAATTCTATAAGTTTACAACGTTAATACCTAGGCAATAACGTCAGGTTTTCTTTTCTATTTTTCAAAATGTGGCATTGTGCCACTCTTTGCCTCTCAGTCAAGCATTTTACAATGCTGTGAAACGGGTTGCACTGTCCAGCTTTATTTGTCGCTTTAAGTAAAAGGTATTATCGACCAACAACGACGGTAAACTTCCAAGTCCACCACGTACAAACCAGTATGTGATGAGTAGAGGGCGGATTATATGCAAAATGCATATTGTTGAATATTGATGCTGTAAAATTACCCTTCCGTATCTAGGTGAATCACATTAATGCGAGTTATATGACACCAATTTAATTTTGCATATTTTGCATATATTTGCAGCAACGTTCATATTTTTGTAAAATGTGTATATTATTGCATAATTTGTGCATTTCTAAATAAATGTGACATTTTACTTAAAAAAATTTCTCTCATGTCTTCAAACGAGCACAGTAAATGAAACTTTTTAAATAAAAGATTAAAATCTAAAAAAGAAAACCTTTAAAAATTCATGTAGAAGGTAAGAGAAGCGTCACTGCTATAACTTCGCCGTAGCATTCGATCATATCGAGATTTAGATGGAGCTGCCTTGCATTTCTTACAGAGATTTCTCAGTCGCGTCCCTACATCCACTTGATCGAACGGGAATACATTTTATCTGATACGCGACAACGATTTAATTTAAACAATTTGGAAAAACACCTTATTGTAAATTATTATAGGCAGAAAAGCGATGATCAGAATAATATGTTTAATTCTTCAACTGATCATAAGATTATTTGTAGTTAATATTACACATATACATTATTATTATTTTAATTATTTAATTTTTTTATTTCATTAAGAACCTTTTTCACATAATAACAGTTTTTGTTTAATACAGGTTGTTTATTATTTCTTGGTACGCATATTTTGCATATAATGTTGCATATTTTAACAAACTGACTGCATATCTTTAACATATTTGGTGCATATATGCGCATATATGTGACTTTTTATGTGCATATTAATCCGCCCTCTAGTGATGAGCGAGAGAAATGGTATCTCTGCCATAGAACGAAACAAGTGTAGGCAGCTGGTATGTCTTCATGCAGCCGTGAATGATCAAGCTCAAGGCATTGGGGAAGACGCTCAAGTTAACTTTAACGGCAAGGGAGGAAGGTTTAGTTATAAATTTTCCTCTCTAAAGGTGAGGGTTAGTAACCCTGCCGAACCAGTGGGAGCTGGTACTTCGGTACAACCACTAAGTACAACATCGCGACCTCAGCAGCTGCTATAGGTGCAACTGCCTGAGGGAGAAGCCCATGCTGTAACGGTAACCTGTGGTCAGTGAGTGTTCAACTGGAAGCAACTAAACCGGGCCAACTACGAACTAGAATGAGTTTGCAAACCTCGATGTGTTGTTGGAATCAGAATCCAGCGACGTAGGTTAAGCAAAAGCAGCCCCTGTCCAATTATACAGGGTGTCCCGCGAGGTAAGGTACAAAATTTCAGGACGTGTTCCTCAGGTAAATTCGAGTCGAAAATGTCTATATGGACATGGTCCGCAGCTGCTTCCTTATCGAGATATGTTCGAAAACTCTCCCGAATAATATAATTTAATAATTTTTAAGTCTCCCAACTTTAACCCTAATAATTACCTGAAGATGATAATATCTAGTATTATCGAATCATGTCGTTAGTTATGAATGTAAATCAGTAACTTTCTATTTTCAACTTCATTATCAACTTTCATCGATGAAGGAAGGGAGGTTGAGTTGAGTGAGGAGGAATGGAGAAAGCAGTGTATGGAGGTGATGGGAGGAGGGATGGAGAAGGCGGAAAAGGAAAAAGAAAGTGGGGAGAGAAGTAGGGGCGGAGGTGAGATAAAGCGTGAAGAGGTAGAGCAAGCGTTGAAAAAAGTGAAGTTAAGGAAGGCGCAAGGGCCGGACGGAATACAAGGTGAACAGTGGAAATACACAGGGGTGAAAACGAGGGAAAGGATAAGAGGGATATTGAGTAAAGTATGGAAAGGAGAGGGATTTCCGGAGGAGTGGAAGGAAGCAAGGATAGTCCCGATATACAAGAGAGGGGAAAGAAATGATGTGAAAAACTATAGAGGAGTTAGTATTACGAATGCGGGATACAAGGTGTATGCTGAGGTGTTGCGAAGGAGGTTAAAGAAGGAAATGGAGGAAAGGTGTTTAGTGAAGGACTGGCAGGCGGGGTTCAGGGAGGGAAGGCGTACGGTGGATAACATTTATGTGTTGAAGCAAGTGGTGAACAAGGTGATGGAAAAGAAAGGGGGGAAAGTGTATGCGTTGTTTTTGGACATAAAGGCAGCCTTCGATAATGTTAATAGGAAGAAAATGTGGGAGATCATGAGGAAATGTGGGGTAGAAGAAGATTTGGTGAGGGCGGTAGAAGAGGTGTATGAGGAGACAAGGTGCGTGACGAGGGTGCGGGAAGAAAACGGAGAAAGGTTTTGGACGGTGAAAGGACTGAGACAGGGATGCCCGTTGAGCCCGAGTCTTTTCTCGCTATACATTGGGGATTTAGAGGAAGAGTTGCGGAGATATCAAAGGGGAGAGGTGGTGATCGGGAGGATAAAAGTGTGGGTGTTGGCATATGCGGATGACGTGGTAGTGATGGCGGACAGTGAGCAAGAGATGAGGGGGTTAATTGGGGTGATGAAGGGATATTTAGAGAGAAAGGGTTTGAGCGCGAATGTAAAAAAGACAAAGTTGATGGTATTTCAAAAGAGAAGAGGGAGAAGTGTAAAGAAAAAGTGGTGGTGGGGAGAAGAGGAGATAGAAAGTGTGGATGAATGGAAATATCTAGAGTATGTTTTACGGTACGACAATAAGGATGAGGCGCACATCAGGGAATTGGCAAAGAAGGGAAATAGACTAGTGGGGAAAGTGTGGGGAGTGGGGGAAAGAGTTTTTGGGAAGGATATGGAGAAGAGAAGATGGATTTTTGACAAGTTGGTAAAGAGCGTGATGGTTTACGGAGCGGAGATAAGGGGATGGAAGGAGTGGGAGAAAATGGAAAAAATACAGGAAAAGTACTGGAGATGGACTTTGTGGTTGAATAGAGAGACGCCAGGGTATATAGTAGAGGAAGAAACAAAATTTGAAAAAATAAGAGTGCAGACAGGAAAGCGAGCGGTGAAGTATGAGGAAGAGGTCAGGAAGAGAAATGAAATTGTAATGGTAAATGAGTGTATGAGAGAGATAAGAAAAGAACGGATAAGGTATGCGCAAGAAGAGAGGAGGTTGTTTTATGAGAGAGTGGGATATGCGAGGGAGGAGATAGAAAGGAGAAGAAAGGAAGGAAGGGATATGGTAGAGGAATTAGTAGCAAGAGACAAAGATGTACAGGGTCAGGAAAGGAGAGAGAGGATAGCGGAGGGAAGATATAATGAGGGATATATGGAGATAATGGTGGAAGGCAATGCCGATTATATAGTGAGTGATATGGGGTTAAAGGAAAAAAGAATGGTGGCAAGGTTCAGGTGCGGGAACGAGGAAAATGAAAGCAGATAATGGTGGGAGGACGAGAAAAGGATATGTAGAATGTGTGGGGAAGGGAGGGAAACTATATGGCATATGATGAGGGAGTGTGAGGAACTAAAGGAAGAGAAGAGAGACAGAAAGGTGATTTTGGGAGTGAAGGGGGAAGGGGTGGAGTGGATGAAGGGGGTGCTGGAGAGTAGGGAAAGGGTAGAGAGAAGGGGACAAGTGTAGGAGGTGTTTAATTTTTTTTTTTTGAAATGTAAAAAGTTTGTTTTGTTTTTTGTAGGAAATAAGAATCTTTTTGTTTATGTAATTAAGACAAATAAATATCTATCTAACTAACGTAAAAATGTAGTTTTTCCATTTTTTCATCGCACCGCTTTTACAACTAATATTTTTTATGTAAATATATATACATAAACCGTATATAAATTCATGTGCTACAGAAGTAAAAGAATTTACATCTAATAGACATATATATTATATGTCAAATTGCTGACGTCCTGACATTAGTTATCTTCCAGTTTTATGTAATTCTAACAAACTCTTACATAATTTGTATGTATTTTATATATAAATGTGTTTGCTGGGAAAGAGGAGTCGAAGCAACAAGTGGAAGATGAAATAAAGAGACTAAAAAACGAGGGAGAAATATGGAAACTAGTGAATACAGTGGGAAATAAGAAAAAGGTCAGAATAGAGGAAGGAGAATGGAAAAAGCATTCTGTGGAACTTCTATAAGGAAGGGGAAAAAACCGGAAGGTGGAAGGATAAATGGGAACAAGAAGAGGGGGAGAACGAGAAAGATACATAGGGAGGAGGTGGAGGAAGCGATGAGGAAAGTGAAGGCACAAAAAGCGGGGAGAACGGGTGGAATCCAAGGAGAACAATGGAATAGGAGAGAAGTGATAAGAAGGATACTGAGTAGAATTGGGAGAGGTGAAGGTTTTTCAGAAAAATGGAGGGAAGGGATAGTATGCCCGATTTATAAGGGAGGCGATAGAAATAAGTAACAAGTTATAGAGGGGTGAATTTGGCGAACACGGGATATAAAATTTATGTAGAGGTGCTGAGAAGGAGATTAGAGGGAGAAATAGAGGAAAAGAAATTGTTAGGGGATTGGTAAGCAGGATTTAGAAAAGGAAGGGGGGCGATTGATAATATACATATAGAGACAGTTGGTGAATAAGGAGTTGCAAAAGAAAGGAGGAGAGGTTTATACGCTGTTCCTGGATATAAAAGCGGCGTTCGACAATCTAAAAAGAAAGAAGCTGTGGGAAGAAATAAGGAGGCGAAATGTGGAGGAGGATTTGGTGGAGGAAATGGAAGAAATGTATGACGAGACGAGGTGTAGAACTAAAGTGGGGGTGAAGATGGGAGAGCAGTTCTGGATAACAAAAGGAGCGCAACTGGGATGTCCGTTGAGTCCTAGCCTGTTTTTCATTTACATAGGGGATCTGGAAGAAGCTATCAGAGAGGAGGGGTGGTCATAGGAAGATGTAAAGTGTGGGTATTGGCGTACGCGGGCGATCTGACGGGTGTGCCAAAAGATAAGGGTGAGATTAGAGGAGCAATAGGTGTTTTGGAAAGGTATTTGGAAAAAAAGGGTTTAAGGGCGAATGTGAAAAAGACAAAACTAATGGTATTTCAAAGAAGGAGAGGAAGAAGATCAAGTGAAAAGTGGGGGGGGGGGGGGGGATAGAGAGTGGATGAATGGAACTGAAATACAGCAATAGGGATGGCAGTCATATAAGAGAACTGGTCAAGAAAGGGAACAAAGTGTTAGGGTAGGTATGGCGAATAGGAGAAAGGGTATTCGGAAAGGATATACAGAAAAGAAAATGGCTATTCGAAAAATTAGTTAAAAGTGTGATGGTATATGGTGCAGAGATGTGGGGTTGGAAGGAATGGGAAGGATTAGAGAAAATACAGGAGAAATATTGGAAATGGACAATGGGCTTAGACAGAGAGGCACCAGGATATATAGTGGAGGAAGGGATGAAATTGAAGAGAATAAGGGTTAGACAGGAAGGCGGGCAGTGAAGTATGAAGAAGGAATGGAATAAACAGTAGATAACAAAATACTGCAAGAATGTTGGAGGGAAGTGAAGGAGAATAGGGCGAAGTGGGGTCAAGAAAGGAAAAAATACTACGAGAGAGGGGTGCAAAGGAGAAGGGCGGAGGGAAGGAGCGTTGAAGTGGAGTTGGTAATGAGGGATAAATGCGTAGGTACAGGAAAGCAAAAATGAGGGAAGGGAAACATAATGAACAATATGAAGGAATAATGGTAGACGGGATTCCAAGATATCTGAAGGGGGGGGGGGGGGGGATGGCCATGAAAGCAAAAAAAAATAGTGGCCAGGTTTAGCTGCGGAAATGAGGAGGGAATGAATACGTATCGGAGGAGGTTGAAAGTAGAATATGTAGACTGTGTGGGGAAGGGTGGGAGAGCTTGGAACATATGATGAGGGAATGTGGGGAGTTGAGAGAGGAGGAAGAAGTTAGAGTATATGTAGTAGAATCGAATTCTTTGTTTTAAACTGTTGTAAAAAACAAATAAATATTAGATAATAGTTATTAATAATTAATAGATGTATAAGTTGTGTTGCTTTTCCTTCTTTTGGTTGCAAATTAATTTCCGTTTATTGGTTATTGATCTGACAGGAGTACTTTGTTACGTCAAATAGTGACAGATTGTAAGTTAATTTCCGTTTTTTTCATTTCCATGACAACGAAAGGTATACTGAGTTCACATTACGAATCCAACCATTTCACATTATTAGTTCTTATTTCCATTTTAATACCAGATTTCAAAGTAAAACAATAAAAAAAATAGCTTAAAGTATTCGTGGATAAACAGGTCTTTAAAACACTTGCTCTATTTCAAGCACTTCGGCTGCGCCGTCGCGCTTGAAAACTCGAGCGTGTTTTAAAGACCTGTTTATCCACTTATACTTTAATATACTATTTTTTATTGCTTTCCTATTTTAGCCTTTTAAACCAAGCCCCAGCGTGTTTAAATAGCGCTTTCAAAAACGCGCGTGTTTTAAAGTTGTCATGGCATCAATTTGAAAAACGTGAATTCTTATTGATTATTGATCTGACAGGAGTACTTTGTTACGTCAAATTAAGTGACAGATTGCAAGTTAATTTCCGTTTTTTTCATTTCCATGACAACGAAAGGTATACTGATTTCACATTACGAATCCAACCATTTCACATTATTAGTTCTTATTTCCATTTTAATACCAGATTTCAAAGTAAAACAATAAAAAAAATAGCTTAAAGTATTCGTGGATAAACAGGTCTTTAAAACACTTGCTCTATTTCAAGCACTTCGGCTGCGCCGTCGCGCTTGAAAACTCGAGCGTGTTTTAAAGACCTGTTTATCCACTTATACTTTAATATACTATTTTTTATTGCTTTCCTATTTTAGCCTTTTAAACCAAGCCCCAGCGTGTTTAAATAGCGCTTTCAAAAACGCGCGTGTTTTAAAGTTGTCATGGCATCAATTTGAAAAACGTGAATTCTTATTGATTATTGATCTGACAGGAGTACTTTGTTACGTCAAATTAAGTGACAGATTGCAAGTTAATTTCCGTTTTTTTCATTTCCATGACAACGAAAGGTCTACTGATTTCACATTACGAAAACAACCATTTCACATTATTAGTTTTTAATACCAGATTTCAAAGTGAACCAATAAAAAAAATAGCTTAAAGTATTCGTGGATAAACAGGTCTTTAAAACACTTGCTCCATTTCAAGCACTCCGGCTGCGCCGTCGTGCTTGAAAACTCGCGCGTGTTTTAAAGACCTGTTTATCCACTTATACTTTAATATACTATTTTTTTATTGGTTTCCTATTTTAGCCTTTTAAACCACGCCCCAGCGTGTTTAAATAGCGCTTTCAAAAACGCGCGTGTTTTAAAGTTGCCATGGCATCATCATCAATTTGAAAAACGTGAATTCTTATTGATTATTAATTGATCTGACAGGAGTACTTTGTTACGTCAAATAAAGTGACAGATTGCAAGTTAATTTCCGTTTTTTTTCATTTCCATGACAACGAAAGGTATACTAATTTCACATTACGAATCCAACCATTTCACATTATTAGTTCTTATTTCCATTTTAATACCAGATTTCAAAGTGAACCAATAAAAAAATTAGCGTAAAGTATTCGTGGATAAACAGGTCTTTAAAACACTTGCTCTATTTCAAGCACTCCGGCTGCGCCGTCGTGCTTGAAAACTCGCGCGTGTTTTAAAGACCTGTTTATCCACTTATACTTTAATATACTATTTTTTTATTGGTTTCCTATTTTAGCCTTTTAAACCACGCCCCAGCGTGTTTAAATAGCGCTTTCAAAAACGCGCGTGTTTTAAAGTTGTCATGGCATCATCATCAATTTGAAAAACGTGAATTCTTATTGATTATTGATCTGACAGGAGTACTTTGTTACGTCAAATTAAGTGACAGATTGCAAGTTAATTTCCGTTTTTTTCATTTCCATGACAACGAAAGGTCTACTGATTTCACATTACGAAATCCAACCATTTCACATTATTAGTTCTTATTTCCATTTTAATACCAGATTTCAAAGTAAACCAATAAAAAAAGTAGCTTAAAGTATTCGTGAATAAACAGGTCTTTAAAACACTTGCTCTATTTCAAGCACTCCGGCTGCGCCGTCGTGCTTGAAAACTCGCGCGTGTTTTAAAGACCTGTTTATCCACTTATACTTTTATATACTATTTTTTTATTGGTTTCCTATTTTAGCCTTTTAAACCACGCCCCAGCGTGTTTAAATAGCGCTTTCAAAAACGCGCGTGTTTTAAAGTTGCCATGGCATCATCATCAATTTGAAAAACGTGAATTCTTATTGATTATTAATTGATCTGACAGGAGTACTTTGTTACGTCAAATAAAGTGACAGATTGCAAGTTAATTTCCGTTTTTTTTCATTTCCATGACAACGAAAGGTATACTAATTTCACATTACGAATCCAACCATTTCACATTATTAGTTCTTATTTCCATTTTAATACCAGATTTCAAAGTGAACCAATAAAAAAATTAGCGTAAAGTATTCGTGGATAAACAGGTCTTTAAAACACTTGCTCTATTTCAAGCACTCCGGCTGCGCCGTCGTGCTTGAAAACTCGCGCGTGTTTTAAAGACCTGTTTATCCACTTATACTTTAATATACTATTTTTTTATTGGTTTCCTATTTTAGCCTTTTAAACCACGCCCCAACGTGTTTAAATAGCGCTTTCAAAAACGCGCGTGTTTTAAAGTTGTCATGGCATCAATTTGAAAAACGTGAATTCTTATTGATTATTGATCTGACAGGAGTACTTTGTTACGTCAAATAAAGTCACAGATTGCAAGTTAATTTCCGTTTTTTTCATTTCCATGACAACGAAAGGTATACTGATTTCACATTACGAATCCAACCATTTCACATTATTAGTTCTTATTTCCATTTTAATACCAGATTTCAACGTGAACCAATAAAAAAATTAGCGTAAAGTATTCGTGGATAAACAGGTCTTTAAAACACTTGCTCTATTTCAAGCACTCCGGCTGCGCCGTCGTGCTTGAAAACTCGAGCGTGTTTTAAAGACCTGTTTATCCACTTATACTTTAATATACTATTTTTTTATTGCTTTCCTATTTTAGCCTTTTAAACCACGCCCCAACGTGTTTAAATAGCGCTTTCAAAAACGCGCGTGTTTTAAAGTTGCCATGGCATCATCATCAATTTGAAAAACGTGAATTCTTATTGATTATTAATTGAGCTGACATGAGTACTTTGTTACGTCAAATAAAGTCACAGATTGCAAGTTATTTCCGTTTTTTTCATTTCCATGAAAACGAAAGGTATACTGATTTCACATTACGAATCCAACCATTTCACATTATTAGTTCTTATTTCCATTTTAATACCAGATTTCAAAGTGAACCAATAAAAAAAATAGCTTAAAGTATTCGTGGATAAACAGGTCTTTAAAACACTTGCTCTATTTCAAGCACTCCGGCTGCGCCGTCGTGCTTGAAAACTCGCGCGTGTTTTAAAGACCTGTTTATCCACTTATACTTTAATATACTATTTTTTTATTGGTTTCCTATTTTAGCCTTTTAAACCACGCCCCAACTTGTTTAAATAGCGTTTTCAAAAACGCGCGTGTTTTAAAGTTACCATGGCATCATCATCAATTTGAAAAACGTGAATTCTTATTGATTATTGATCTGACAGGAGTACTTTGTTACGTCAAATTAAGTGACAGATTGCAAGTTAATTTCCGTTTTTTTCATTTCCATGACAACGAAAGGTCTACTGATTTCACATTACGAAATCCAACCATTTCACATTATTAGTTCTTATTTCCATTTTAATACCAGATTTCAAAGTAAACCAATAAAAAAATAGCTTAAAGTATTCGTGAATAAACAGGTCTTTAAAACACTTGCTCTATTTCAAGCACTCCGGCTGCGCCGTCGTGCTTGAAAACTCGCGCGTGTTTTAAAGACCTGTTTATCCACTTATACTTTAATATACTATTTTTTTATTGGTTTCCTATTTTAGCCTTTTAAACCACGCCCCAACTTGTTTAAATAGCGTTTTCAAAAACGCGCGTGTTTTAAAGTTACCATGGCATCATCATCAATTTGAAAAACGTGAATTCTTATTGATTATTGATCTGACAGGAGTACTTTGTTACGTCAAATTAAGTGACAGATTGCAAGTTAATTTCCGTTTTTTTCATTTCCATGACAACGAAAGGTCTACTGATTTCACATTACGAAATCCAACCATTTCACATTATTAGTTCTTATTTCCATTTTAATACCAGATTTCAAAGTAAACCAATAAAAAAATAGCTTAAAGTATTCGTGAATAAACAGGTCTTTAAAACACTTGCTCTATTTCAAGCACTCCGGCTGCGCCGTCGTGCTTGAAAACTCGCGCGTGTTTTAAAGACCTGTTTATCCACTTATACTTTAATATACTATTATATTTAGATAATTATTAAATTATTTCTACAATGTACCTACCATTGTTTGTTGCTAGATGTAGCATTCGATTGATTAACAATACATATTTTAGATTTACCTCTTGAAGGATGATGAAGTTTCTGAAAGTTTCTTCATAGAAGAGATTAGATGAGATACTGAATGTTTTTAAAATAGCATAATTATAAGAATGAATACATACTTCAAAGTCAATAATTTATAGTTTTACTGATAATAATAGAAGAATAATGCACATTTCATCATTATAACTAAAAGGTTATCGATAGGTAACAATTTTAATACTATGTACTTGTAAAGAAAGGCTAAAGGTTTCAAAATATAACATTATAAATTAATTTAATTAGGTATTATAAATACTTATATAAATAACAGACATTTTTAAGCCGATTGTTTCTTTTCTAAAATTTTTTTAATTTCAATTACATCCTCGGTTTTAAAATTATCTTCATCGAATTTCATAAACAAAATCGAAGAAGCGATAATCGAATCGAGATCAATTTTTTTTATATAATTACCTTCAATTTCGATTGATTTTAAATTCGTGAAATTTACGAGAACGTCTTCGATATTAGAAAGTTGATTAAAACTGAGATTCAAATCGGCCAAATTAACCGAATAGACCCATGAAACAATGGTTTTGATAAAATTATAGCTCAAATTGAGATTTCGTAGTTTCTCGTTCGCCATAAACGCATCGGGATGAATAATTTCAATATTGTTTCTAGATAAGTTGAGATCGATAACTCCACGAAAGGCTGCCAAAGAATTTTTATCTAAGGTGAGTATGTGATTTTTGGATAAATTCAATGACTCGACTGTATATAAATTATCAATTTCGTTGCCAGGAGATTGCTTCAATTGATTATTCGATAAGTCTAGATATTTTAATCTGTAAATGTTGTCGAATGCACGTGTATCGATGCTTTCAATAAGGTTGCCATGTAGGTGTAATTTGGCCAATTTTGGTATAGCGTGAAACGCGTTGGAAGGTAGCTGCGTTAGTTTGTTGTCGTTGAGGTTTAACTCCGTTAACGAATGGAGGCCGATACACCAATCGGCTTCGAATCTTTCTAAGTTCATGTTGTTTAGATGAAGAGTGGTTAGATGAGAGAAGCCAATAAACGAGTTTCGCTCGAGTACGCTGATGTTATTCTTCTCCAAATGGCAAACCTCTACTTTTCCAAGGTTGTTGAACAGTTTTTGGGCGATACAAGAGATTTCGTTGTTCTCTAACAGCAGGAATTTGAGAAATTTCAAGTTGTTGAAGCTGGAAGCATCAACTGTTTTAAGTTTATTATTATTTATACTCAAATGGTTGAGGCGTCGTAATCCGGCAAAACTTTCTTTTTCTAAATTTTCAAGGTTATTGTTGTCGAGGTGTAAGCTAACAAGAGAGTTTAGCTTTCTAAATGAAGATGGTGCTAGCTGTCCGAGGTTGTTATTGTTGATGTTCAGATGGAGTAAGCTATTAACATACGAGAAGGCTTCCTCGTTCCATTCTTGAAAGTGATTATAACTTAAATCAACCTCTTTTAAAAATGGGAGATCATAGAATATCTTATCAGGTAGATTCGTGATGTTATTATGTGCCAAAACCAATTTTTCCATATCGGGAACGTCGGTGAACAATTCAAGAGGCACACACTCCAATTGATTTCGCCTCAAATCGAGTTCCTTCAAATTTGGCGCACCCTTCAACATAGCTGGTTGCAACAGTAATTTTGTGTTGTTGATCACAAGTTTTTTCAAAGATTTTTGATTTTTGAAGAATCCAATTTCTATACTTGTTAGATAATTGTTATTAAGTATGTAGAGAGCTTCCAAAATTTCTAAGCCTCCAATTAAATTTGATCCCAAATTCTCCCAATTACACAACAAACAAAGTTGCTTAATTTTATGAAATGGTGCAAACGTTACCTTCTTGTTGTCCGAAATACTGTGGGACTGTATTATTAAATTTTCAATTTGATCCAAACTTGTAGAAGATTCCTCTAGTACTCGGCCTTCGATTTCGTGTAGCACATTCTCTCCAATTTCATCCTTGGAAAGTTTTATTTTCTTTATCTTGTTTATCCCCGTTACAGGGCTGTAAATGTACCACGTTTGTAACGTCTTCATTCTGTGTGAAAAATAGTGAGAATGAGAAAATAAATTGAAATAATCAAAATTGCTCTTACCTTAAATTGATCGAAAAATCTAGAGATTCTGAACAAGTTTTCTACAATGCGAGCACTGTTATGTCACAAATATTGGAAATGTTTCTTGCGATATTAACATACGTCAACCATATATGTTTCGTAACGTTTAATCCTAAAACTACTTATTAGGTGCACGATGTTTGTATAAGTACCGTTCTAATCTCTCTACACTCATATAAATACGTTCCTGATAGTGCTCTTATTATAAGTAATTCCTACACGTCTGGGGGACAAGGTTTAGTTTAATAGGATAATGATAATAAAATGATTTAGTGATCATTTGCAATTTTTTTAGATTATGAAGCAACAAAGCAACTATGTAAAGATTTTATTTGATAAAATTTCAAGTGACGCATTAGTATTGGTTATCATCTTATTTTATTCAATTAACGATGTTATTTATACCACAATTGTCTTGTAAGAGAACCTTTCCACTTCTAATGACGGTTATCATACAATTCATTCGCAAAAGTGTAAACAATCATTATCAAAAGACGTCAATGAAACATTTTTTTGAATTAAATAATCTATTCAATTTAACATAAAACATATTCACTTATCATCTACACTTAAATGGCAAAGATAAACATCAGACACACTGTTGAAGAAAATAGTTTCTATCAAAGATTAGAAAACTTTCTAATCTTTGGATTCTATGATGAAATATACACCTTTGAATATCTCCAGAACGACACATCGAATTAAAAAAAGAAAAAACACGTGTTCGTTTATTTCCCTCCCACAGTGCAAAAAACGTTGATGAAACATTTTAGAAACGTTTCTCTGAAACATCTCCGAAACGTATCATACACATAACAGAAAAAACACGTGTTCGTTTATTTCCCTCCCGCAGTGCAGAAAACGTTGATGAAACGTTTTAGAAACGTTTTTCTGAAACATCTCCGAAACGTATCATACACATAACATAGAAAAAAACACGTGTTCGTTTATTTCCCTCCCACAGTACAAAAACGTTGATGAAACGTTTTAGAAACGTTTCTCTGAAAATCTCCGAAACGTATCATACACATAACATAGGTGTTTAATGTCCGCCTTCAGAAACTTAGATTTGAAACAACACAAAAACGTTACATCGAAACGTTTCATATAAGTTTCTTGAAACACATCAGAGAGTAATATATGTATTAATATGTAGGGGAAATGTGTCCAAGTAAATGTTCATATGTCAATATTTGGAATGTTTCATACATGTTTCACTTGAAACATAACTGAATATAAAAAATTTGGATATGGTGGAAAGTACGACCACAAGAGCCACAACTGCTCCGGTTGCTCCTTCTCCAGGGCCCCATTCGCTTCGCATAGATTCGGAGATCGGCGATGCTGAAAAAACATCGGACTCTTTGGTAAATAAGCAATTTAGACGTGCAATACCACACATCTATTTACAGTAACACATGAAACGGAAATGTTTCGATCGAATTAAACACCAAATTGTAATTTTGGATAAATATACGTCATCAGGTTATCATATTCCAAAAAATACATGACAGGGATCGGGATGTATTTTTGCATACATATCTAAAACATTCACACTGAAGCATGTATGTTACGATATGTTTCAAGTGATAAGGTTTCTGGTACAACACTACTAAACACAACTTTGTAACGTTACTTTGAAACATGATTATTTTGCTTCAAACGTAACATCAATTTTTAACGTTTCTAATCAGGTTATCACATTCCAAAAAATACATCACAGAGATGTATTTTTGGATAAGTTACTAAAACGTTCATTTTGTAATGTATATGTTTCGTATTTTATGTAACATATCAATTGAAACGTTTATTAAACATTACCATTTATTGACTTCCACTGCCCAGATATGGATCCTGTTGTTAAAATTGACAATTTTCGAAATCGAAATGGAAGTGGGAAATGAAGTTTCGCTTTGAGAAATTTGAAGTTACGGACATTCTCGATGGTCTTAGATGGTTCTTAGGAATGTTTCACTTGTAACCCTTACGCAACATTTAGAAACGTTTCATGGACGTACTGTGTTCAGTGGGCTGGGGGTTGGAGCGGGGGTGAGTTTTGAAAACTTAAATGGGAACTCCTATTTTTTATCGCGCTTTTGAATTCTCAGTAAAACACTATTCTCAAATTTCAAATTTCACTCCCAACTCCAACCTTTTTTTTGGGGGTGGAAAGGGGGACCATTGCCTATCTCCGCAGAATAACAATCTTTTTTGGCCTTAATAGCGGAATCTCCTGTCTTGTGTTGATATTCGACAACTCAAAGAACATTTGGGATAAACTGGTGAGTAATGAAACTATGGCTCAGTATATGGCTAAAGTTGAGTCCGGAATATAAACAATTTGTCAATGTATGGGGGAGTCTCCTCACCAAGCAACAAACTACTGCTAATTTACTGAATAAGCTGTGAGAAATGTGAGAATTGCGGTTACTCGTTGTCCACTGAGGCTGCGTTTGTGACCAAAACATCGAATGATGGTGCGAAGAAACTTGTCTGTACATACTATAAGCGGGAAGATCATCTAATGAAGAAATGTCTGTAACTGAAAAAGGACAAAAAGAAATATTCTTCTGTGCCGATTGGCATACTACGTTCAATTCTGGCTCGACGTCTTTTGCGGGAGCTTTTCACGTCTATCGCGGTATTTCTAAAGGTTTCTTAGGAATGTTTCACTTGTAACCCTTACGCAACATTTAGAAACGTTTCATGGATGTACTGTGTTCAGTGGGCTGAGGGTTGGAGCGGGAGTGAGCTTTGAAAACTTAAATGGGAACACCTATTTTTTATCGCTTTTGGATTCTCTATAAAACACTATTCTGAAATTTCACTCCCAACTCCAACCATTTTTTTGGGGGTGGAAAGGGGACCTTTGCCTATCTCCGCAGAAAAACGATCTTTTTTGGCCTTGATAGCGGAATCTCCTGTCTTGTGTTGACATTGGACAACTCAAAGAACATTTGGGATAAACTGGTGAGCAATGAAACTATGGCTCAGTATATGGCTAAAGTGGGGTCCGGAATATAAACAATTTGTCAATGTATGGGAGAGTCTCCTCGCCAAGCAACCAACTACTGCTAATTTACTGTGTACTAACATGAGAATTGCGGTTAGTCGTTATCTACTTAGGCTGCGTTTGTGACCAAAAAATCGAATGATGGTGCGAAGAAACTTCTTCTGCGCCGACTGGCACTACGTCCAATTCTGGCCTGACGTCTTTTGCGGAAGCTTTTCACGTCTATCGCGGTAAAGGTTGGATATGTGATAGCGGTGCAAGCAATCATATGTGTCCTTAAAGACGCTGGTTTTACAGGTATGTGAGTTTTGATAAACCAAAAGACATTTTCGTTGCAAACAATAATGTTCTGGTGTACGGTTCTGGCGAAATTTTGATTGATATGCTAGTAAATGGCTGCGCTCTGGGTAACGCCCACGTCAAATCTTTCCATACGGCGTTCAAACCGAACCACGAGTGTGAGTGAGGTTATCAATTCATGTAAATGGCCCTATGAGTGAACCTGGATTTAATGGTGACAAGTATTTTGTATTATTCATAGACGGTTACACCAAGTTTCGACGAATGCTAATGCTATAGGTAACTAGGTAAATAGGTAATATAATATAATATAATATAATATAATATAATATAATATAATGTAATATAATTACAATATAATATAATACTTATAATATAATATAATATAATATAATATAACATAATATAATACAATACAATACAATATAATATAAGAACAAAGAAAAGAATCCGACAAAAAATAGTTAAAGATTATGGCTATCTGGTCCAACGACTACTTTAAGTTGCTCAAACACAATCGTAAATGTTTATATTTTATAATCAAAGCTCAAGGTCAAGCAGACATAGGCAAAAATCTTTGACTGACTACTAATTACGTTGTGATTGTTTGGGTAGTCAGGTGCTCAAGGGTGTTCCTGGTAATAAAACTGTTTCTCAACTGAATAGGGGCCCTTCCAAACCAAAGACGGTAGTGAGGATCCAAGACCTAATTTAACCAAATCTTCACCTACAGGAAGATGTCGAGCAGATTCAGCTACTTATTTATATAAACGACAGCATCGTATCACTCATCAGAAAGGTGATAGAACGTACCCTCGAATCAGAAAAACTAAGTGACTAGTTTCGTACAAACACAATACGTACACTTAATGTGTGTTGCCTATACATGCAAATTATAAGAAACAAGCGCCATCTTTAGAATAATGCCAAAATTTAAAAATAGTCTTGCGGCAAAACAGTTCCGTATTATATTTTTTTAATGATTCGTTACAAATAGGTCAGCAGGTGATTTGGAGCTTAGCCAATAGCTTAACTCGCAGCCCAATTCATTCCACATCCGTATGATTTTAAAAACGAAAGTCAACAAGATACAAATAGAGATAAAGAAAGCATAAACCTTTTAGCAGAAATTTGACTAAAAATAAAAGTAGTGGGGACACCAACGGCTAACCTCTTTCAAATTCAGTTTCGTCTCCAAATTTTCACACAAACCGTATTTTGATAGTTATTAAAGAGTTAAATTAATAAATGAAGTGGTAAGTGGCTAATTTATTATGCTTTAAATACGTGCAATACTAAACATTCTTTTTATTGAAACGCATTAGCTCAACAGGTGGTTATGTTATTAACTCAATTTACGTATCGCATACAGTATGTGAAGCTTATGGCATTACTTATTATTAACAATTAATAACGCTTAACAACAAAGTTCACTGTCCAAATAGAAGCGATGTTAAGGAACTTCGCAGATGTTAAGGAAGAAAGATTCTCAGGTAAGGAAAATCCTTGGCAGTGATCCAAAAATGGCTAATAAACTATTTTCAAAGAAATGCCGTCTACCTTTTAATGCGTTAAACAAGACAGTCCAAATATACAGCAACGCCACCTCTAGTCAGTTCGATCGTTCGATCTTACGTAAATAAATTAAAATCTAGATAGAAACAGGTGCAAAATTAGAAACTCATTACGCCAAAAAATGTTAAAAGATTCAAATTTTATTTTTATTGCGCCAATCAAACGGTAATTTTTAAATTATATATACAATTTTAACACGAAACATTTTTTTTTCTTTGTTTTTGGTTTAAAAATAAAAAGGTTCTTGGCTCGTTTCGTTTTGGCATCGTATCGTCTAATAATAATAATTAGCGAAAAAATGGTATTGTATTTAGTAGATGATTAGAAAATTGTTCTACCATGTGATATGCTGAAAGGTTCAGTTTGTCTTCATGAGCTTTGGCATCTTCGATCACAAATTTGACTTCTTCTGTTTTCCCTTTTTTATTCTTCCCGCCATTTTGGACGTACGGAAATCTCATGGTTCTTGAATCACAATGGTAGGTACACGCAAAGGGGCCAAAATTGTTCAGTTCACCGAGAGCTAATCATACTTAGTTGTCATCTGGACTGAGTTAGCAATCGGACAGTATTTAAAATCGGCCATTGTTGTAAAATAGTATTTCCGCCAATATTTCAATTTAGATTGCAATTCCGAATCGTCAGTTTTGTACAGAACAGGGATTTTTCGTTACAAAACCCTGACAAAAAGTTGCCCACAAGGCGCGGTCTTCGGACCGTTACTATGAAATATTGTTGTAGACTTTTTTCTTGGACAAGAACTTCCCAACAACATTGACTGTTGGGTATGCGGACGGTATTGATTTCAATGAATTATTATTAGATACAGAACTGTTAATAGCTGTTGTACAAGATTTGGGATTCTTCAGATGATCAGTATAAGAGTCGTGCCCAGAAGAGCGGCAACAACTCGCATTGTATATGATTGATGTTAACGTAACCAAGAATTCAACTGATCATCCGCCTAGCAATAATATTGCGTATTGCCAATTTCCAGTTGCTTATTGCCTAAAGCCTAAAGTATACATATAACCTGATTAAAACGCCCGCGTAATTTTAAGCGCCATCTATGAGTCACATTGCGAAAGCTCTAAGTGTAACGGCTTACTATAATAGTATATTAAAGTATAAGTGGATAAACAGGTCTTTAAAACACGCGCGAGTTTTCCAGCACGACGGCGCAGCAAATATTAATTAATTATTTTATTTAATAAACAGATAATACTTTATATTTTTCTTGCACATTATTTTCCGTGTTTTAGATTTGCATAGTGGCAGTAAAATGCATGAAAGCGCGCTGAAAAGTTTTAAAAACTCAAAATTTAGAAACCGCAAGCCCTTCACATATGGGAGGTGCGGGAGAGGGGAGCAATTTGATCTGCCGCCCTACCTGAAAAAACGCTTGATTACGCCACTGATTAGTGCTAAACATTAGCGTATCTAGTGGGCTGCGAGGGGAGCATAGGCACCCCCAGATGCCTGGCTCGCACCCCCAGAATTCCTGTACTTGAATTTTTTTCAAATAATACGCGCCACTGCTTCTCGTAAGTTCTTGGAAACTTTTCCGGCTGTCACGATCTCGCCTGCTGTGACTTGCAGTGACGGATTATAACTTGCTAATTACTACTTGCCAAAGTAAGTACAAAGTACTGCATTGCTGAATTTAAGTAGACACTCAATATCGACATTTTGTGACGACAGTACAAAATTGAAAATTACGTACGAGTTATTTCAAGGGGGGTTTTTCGCGGGGATTCAAGTTTGTAAAGTGTCGGAAACGACATTTTCATTCCAATGTCTACAAATCCAGCCGCACACTCGCTGCGTATTTCATTGGGTGAATAAAAACCCTATATTTATTGATAGGTTTTCTTCGGCGATCGATTTCGGCCATGCTTGGCCATCATCAGGCCATGCTGAAATAGCGTGTGTGATTTACATTGGTTTTTACACAAGTTATAAATAGTTACCGTCATATGAGGTATGATTGGTATGAATGGCATACAATATAACGAATTAAATGCCATTCATACCAATCATACCTCATATGACGGTAACTATTTATAAATTATGTAAAAACCAATGTAAATCACACACGCTATTTCAGCATGGCCTGATGATGGCCAAGCATGGCCGAAATCGATCGCCGAAGAAAACCTATCAATAAATATAGTTTTTTAACAAACTCTATTATTCTATCATAAACATAAAAACTATAAAAAATGGAGAAATTCATCAAGCAGAATAAAAACCCCTTTTATCTTTATCATATTATCAATAGATAGTAGAACCTTCTACAAATCCCACGTCATTTACTAGACGAACTAAGGCCTATGCAACCTAGGCACGTGTCTAGGGCCCGTGATTTTCAGGGCCCGAAAATTAGGTTTTTAATTTTTTTATTCTTATTTAACAGAAATACGTGATATTCATAATTATTGCTGAAACGTATCCAAATTATGCCGAATCATTGATTGATAAAGTCGGGAAGTGTGGACGAGCGTTCCCGTGCATCCCCGCCTGACGCCCGCGAGTGTCGATGTGTGTAAATACGATCGAGCCTTGCGCCTGTCGAGCCCTTACTATGCACGTGTTTAAAAAGTCAAACGTAGCTATTTAAGATCAGTGTCTCCTGAACGTTTGTCTGTTTTAATAAATTATGTTTATTTAATTTGTGAACATCTATATTATTTTTGCCTTTTTTTTCTTGGAATCCGATAATTAAATAGAACCACATACTATATGCTTTAAAACCAAACTACCAAACGCAAAGTATGTGTCATGACTGAAAATAGGCCCGGAATTGCAATGTTGCCTAGGCCCCGCTTTAGCCTTAGTCCGCCACTGTGCTAGTAGCACTGAACTCTAATTATACTGGAACGCTCACTGGCTATCTCTGCCATACAAACGTCGCGGGGCCGAAAGAGATATCGCGCAAGGGACATTTCTGTCCTTTTCGTAACGCTTTACACATGGAGAGAGCAGACAGCGTTAAACCAAAGAATAAATACGTATAAATACGAACAAGAAGCGACACGGAGCTAAATAAAATTAAAGGTAGATTCACACTTGTGCGTTTCCATGCTGCATTTTTAGATGCGGCATCTCCTTGCACTTGCTGCATTTTTTCATGCACCAACTCCTATACGTTCACATTAGTGCATTTTTAAATGCATAGGGAAAATCTCTGTAGGGATTTAATTTTTCACAAATTATAACTATATGATGGTGTTGAGGGATGCACATTGCCACAGTTTAATGCTTAGCTTATCTTTATGAACACGTTCTAACTATGTGCATCACCCATTTTGTGATGCTGCAACTTTTGCAGTGTGAACCAAGAAATGCATGCATTTCAGTGGCGGCGATAACGGGCCCGCAGGGCCCGCCGATGTTTAAGTATTTTATTAAAGAAAGAAAAAGGGGTTACCGGTAAGGGCCCCAAAAATTTGTTCGCGGGAGGGCCCCCTATTACTTACCGCCGCCACTGATGCATTTTGATGCTGCAACTAAAAATGCAGCATGGAAATGCATAAGTGTGAATGTACCTTAACACATTTTAGGGCGCATGTCTACTGGAACTGGATATAACTACTGATGATAGAATCCCACCCACGTAATTGTCATTTAAAAAGGAGCGCGTTTTAAGTGATCCGTGATTGACTCTTAAGTAATCTAGTGACAGCATCAGCAGACATGCGCACTCAAAATTTATGACAACGAATAACAAAGGATTTCGTCGCCGTGTCGCTTCTTGTTCGTATTTATACGTATTTATCATTGAATAAAGGAATGTATTTATTCTTTGGTTAAACTAACACACCCTAACCAAAATGTACTCGAGAGAAGGACAGGGATGTCCCTTGCGGCCCCTCTCTCTCGGATTGGGACGGCGGACGTCGTAAGCGTTCCAGTACTTCCAGTATAATTAGAGTTCAGTGGCTAGTAGGTACCATTATTTTGTAACAATTCGTGTGGTACATCCAGTTATTCCAGTAGACGACCAACACAACGTTTAAATTATGGCGGGGCCCACCAATTTCCCGTGGGGGGGGGGGGGCTTTGTAACGCGATGGGAAACTCGAAGTGAAGTGTTCGGTATGACTACACCGTCTACACCAGCATGATACAAATAAACAAGATATGATATTGCGCATGTGGGCGGAGTCATGATTACATCATGCGGTGGTGGATTTCAAATAATCGCGTCGGCTTATGTGACGTTACCGCCGTTCTTTTTCTTGTAAATTTTTGTTGTGCGTCAAGTGATTTACAAACTTTTTTGGTTTAAAATGCGGTGTGCAGTTTCCGGGTGTAACAGTGATAATGGCTCAAAACATTTTACAAACAATGTAATGTTTTTTTAATGTGTTTTCAATAGTCCACTAATTCTCGCGTGTTTCCTGTTTAAAATCCTGTAACTTAAAAAAATCCCTATACGTATAAGTACGTAATATAAGCATATTTAAGAATCAAATGTGCTATTTACCCTTAATCGTCGTAAAATAATAATCAATAAATCCATAAATTAACTTTTTATATTAAAATTGCATAAGGAAACTCTACTTTCTTATTAGTAAAAGCCTCAAATCTATTTATTCAGCTCCGCGTGACGTCATGCGCAAGCCGGACGAATTTGGGACGGCTATCGATCATATCTTGTTTATTTGTATCATGTACACCAGCATCAGGCCGGCCGCACATTGAGCGCAGCACAGCACAGCACAGCATAGCACAGCACAGCAGAGGATTTTGTAACCCATGGAATTAAAGCGAACACCGCATATTGCACGCAGCCGAGACGTAGTAGCGGCAGAGGATTATTTCCATTTAATTCCATGGGTTACAAAATCCTCTGCTGCACTGTGCTATGCCGTGCTGTGCTGTGCTGCGCTCAATGTGCGGCCGGCCTCAGGGCCCATGCACCGCCAGAAAAAAATCCTAGTTAGGTACGCCAACGGTGCTCAACCAAAAGTCGAATGAGTCATATTCAATAAAAAATAAGAAATAACTAAAGCTGCCATGTAAAGAAACGATAATCAAATCTACACCAAGGAGTGCAGTGCAAAAGGTGGAACATTAAAACAAATTACAACGACAATATCGCAACGTTAACATAAAAATAACAGTAAGCTATCACAAGTAGGTACATAACAATAATATAAAAAGGATTACAGTACCTGATGGTGATGTATAAACAATTAAACACACAATCTTCGAATATAAAATTATAATAATTCAAAGCACACACAACACAATAAAAAAGAATTACTCGTTCAAGGCTACAACAAGATAACGTTAATTTTCAACAATTTCAAGGGATGCAAACTAATTTGGAACAACCGTGTTGCCAGACTTATCTTTTTCGTTGCGCTACGCCCTCACAAGGGGTGGTAGGATACCTAATTACGGAGTAAGTAATTTACTTACCGATCGGTATTTGTAAACAAAACCTAATAACCAGTTCATAATTTAACTGATCGTACAAATAAAAAAAAGTGCTAAGAGCTTGATTGATTGTTGTTTTGAAATTTACAGGATAGATTTCAAAGCCGTTGTTGTCGGAAACGGTGTCGAACACACGCCGTTTAAATTGTGGCGTCAATTCAAAACAATTTTACGACTGTTTCAACGTTAGATGTTATTTACAGATTCCCATTTTACTTATTTGTGGTAATTTGAGCATTTGCGTTATAATATTGAATCATCCTGTATAATGTTTACTTACGCCGCGCTCGTATACCTATTCTCTCATTTTTAAAATGTAATCGAGTAGGTAAACGTTTTGAAAATAAACATTGGTAAAGTTTTCAAAATTTACAGTAAAAATTGACATATCGAATAAAAAAGATCATTTAAATCCGTTTACGAATTGTAATTTTTGATAAAATTTGAATTGTTCGATTGTAATCAAGTGCAAGTAACTTCATGGCAGTTTAAAAGATGGCGAACCTATCGATTAAAATTGCACAAAACCGTAAGAAACGTAAAAACTACCTTTAATTACCTTTTTTTATTTTCATATTACCGTTTATTTACAATTATTGCATGATACTAATTCGTTTTAAGCTATTTTAATAATTTGTTTAATTATTAATCGAAAGCTACCTTTCGAAAATAGTTCCTTGCGTACCCTATACCTAAAGGGAGTAGGTAGTTTTTCGCAAAATTTGTCATTCAAGGTGTTTAAAGGTCTCGAGCAGTTTAAATAACGTGAACTAGTTGAATTATTGTTATTGTGTGTCGTTTTAGTGAACGTGCGGGTGATTTTCCTAACGTAACCAATTCCCCCACCTCAACATGAAGACTTTTTGCAATGATTTAACCCTTTAATTGTTATTAAATATTATTGTTCATTGTTATAAAATCAATAACTTCGGGGCGTACTTATATCAAGGGCAATTTTAATAGGTGTATCGCACATGCGTCCAAACGTAAATCAGCTGATTTTTGTCATTTCTTAACCCCTAATTTTTTTACCTTTTTTTTTAACCGTCTTGTCACCGGACTTTCCGTTAATATTTGCAAAATAATTATTGTAGGAAAAGAAGTATAAGTTGGGAGGGAGCTTTCGACTCCACCGATCAAAACAATAACATCACAATGACATCCGAGGATCTCCTACAACCGGGACACGTTGTCAAGGAACGTTGGAAAGTAATCGCAGAGCCGCATTCGCTTGCTTTTTCCCTACTAAATTTTCCTACCTTTTTTAGGTAATAAAGAAGATAGGCGGTGGTGGTTTCGGTGAAATTTACGAAGGTTTAGATCTGTTAACGAGGGAACAAGTTGCGCTTAAAGTTGAATCGGCACGTCAACCGAAACAGGTGCTAAAAATGGAGGTCGCCGTCTTAAAAAAACTTCAGGGAAAAGACCATGTGTGTCGGTAAGTAACGTGGTAACGCTAATATCTTTTGTGATGGTATTGTTTTAAGGTTTATCGGTTGTGGTCGTAACGATAGGTTTAATTACGTAGTGATGCAGTTGCAAGGTAGAAATTTAGCTGAGCTTAGGCGAGCTCAACCAAGATCCGCCTTTAGTTTATCAACTACTTTACGATTAGGATTACAAATACTTGAAGCTATAGAAAGTATACATTCGGTTGGTTTTTTGCATCGTGATATTAAACCTAGTAATTTTTCAATGGGACGTCTGCCATACAATTGTAGAAGAGTTTATATGTTAGATTTCGGATTAGCGAGGCAATATACGACGACGACGGGTGAGGTACGTGCACCGCGTGCGGCCGCCGGTTTTCGCGGTACCGTTCGTTACGCCAGCATAAATGCACATAGAAATAAAGGTACCGCTTTTGTCGAGTTTTCGTAAATTTTGTACAACCTTATTTTTTGTAGAGATGGGTCGACATGACGATTTGTGGAGTTTATTTTATATGCTAGTCGAATTTGTTAACGGTCAATTACCGTGGAGGAAGGTAAAAGATAAGGAACAAGTAGGTCTAATGAAGGAGAAGTACGATCATAGGTTACTTTTGAAGCATTTGCCGTCCGATTTTAAACAATTTTTAGACCATATACAAATGTTACAGTACGCAGACAAACCTGATTATCAAGTAAGCCGCACTAGTTTAGTTCAGTAGTATATCAATTCGAAACTATTTCGATATTTTTATTATATTAAATCATAATACTCACTTTCATAATATGAACTATTAAGATAAAGTAATGCTGACCACGAGTCAAAATTTTGTAGACGTGTATTGAGGTCTCAACTGTATTCCCAAGTATTGACATGTAGTCCCATACGAAACATGGATTATTCCATCTCAAGTGGTCTCAGGATCCACACTCAACCAGCTTCAATTTTACTGAAACCTCTGCAAAATGTCATGTCATAACATCAAGTATTTTGGAAACTGTGGCTTCTTCCATTTGGAGGGCTCCTTAATGGATATCCGTGACAGAATTGAACAAAATCCAATTTTTCACTCATTACTATAAGGCAAAAACACGTAGAACTCTCTTACTACCACGTCAGGTACAACTTTTGGTGCTGAACCTTAACTAAATAACTAAATAAAAATACGTCAGGAGCCAGCAGCAGGGCCTTACAAAATCTGCAGCATCTTGCATTTGTTAACTGTACCTGAGACAGTACCATGCCATATTATCTTCATTTACGGCCACTTATCATGGTGTCTATTGGAGCATGAACATGGTGCCAAACACCAAACTGCCAAAAATGAGCAATGTCCAAAGTCAAATAAAGTGACTTGTCATTTCAGAGATTATTTTTGGGTGTTAATTTTCGCGGCCCCAAGAATTGTCACTCTAAGCCCAAGAATTATTATTGTTACCCCAAGAATTATTTTTTTGACCCCAGCTTTTTTATTATTTTGGTCCCAAGATTTCTGATCCCAAGAATTATATTAACCCCCAAAATTATTATTTTAACCCACAGAATCATTCTTTTGGCCCCAGGATTTTATTCAATTGAAAAAAAAATACTAAACCTACCTCTAACCTAAGCGCCTGAGTGGCAATATACCGGGTGTCCCATTTTAATCTCCCACCTGCGATAATTCTACAACACTGCGACGGATAAAAAAATGTTCCGAATAAAAAGTTACCTGTTTTGAGGGGGACATCTGATGCTGTTAACCCTTTCCGTACGGGTCGATTTTACCTAACTTTGCTACACCGACGGCCCCAGGTAATCAAACCATACAGACTGATGTCGACTATAGTCGACAGTTTTTTTATTTGGTTATATAATTAATAAAGTAATTAATAATTGGTTTAGCATATAATAATATTGCCCATCGAAAACAATACTGCACAAAATAAACAAAATTCACAAAAAACTAATATGGAGAAATCATTTCAGCAGCCGATATACAGCGACTGTAGTTGAATGCAAGTAAAGTCGACATCCGTCTGTGGGGAATGTTTAATGTGTCAACTATAGGCGCCATCCGTCTGTACGGAACAGTTTAGTGTGTCGAATTAACGCGCCATCCGTCTGTGCAACACGTCGTAATAAATTTTAATGTGTACATATACAGGGAGGACTTAAGGAGTGCAAAACCATTGTCGATACCAGTCTGTGGGGCAAAATTACAAATGTCGACCATAAGCGTCATCCGTCCTGAAAGGGTTAACCTTGCCTTCCCCGAACCACCAAGGGGATGGGAACGGGGGGCAACTTTAAAATTTTAAATGGGAACCCCTATTTTTTATTGGAGATTCAGAAAGAGTATAAAAAACTATGACGGTTTTGTTTGGGAACTTTTTCTTTATTTCCTACAGGTGGCGCTGCAAACGGGGTGTCCCATTTTAATCTTACCAGGGGAATTTCTCGAAATGAGTACATCTGACAAAAAGTTTCCAAATAAAACCGTCATAGGTTTGTATGAGCTTTCTGAATATGCAATAAAAATAGGGGTTTCCATTTAAGTCACCCCCCCCCCCTATCCACCCCTGAGTATGGGGGGGGGGGTGAAGTTTGTTACAGAATCGTACATTTCTCTCCAAACCATCAAACTTTTATTCGGCAACTTTTTTGTCAGATGTTCTCATTTCGAGAAATTCCCCTGGTAAGATTAAAATGGGACACCTGGACACCGCGATTGCAGCGCCACCTGTTGCAAATAAAGAAAAAGTTTCCAAATAAAACCGTCATAGTTTTTTATACTCTTTCTGAATCTGCAACAAAAAGTAGGAGTTTCTATTTAAAATTGTAAAGTTGCCCCCCTGGGGGTCCGGGGGAAGCAAGGTTAACAGCATCAGATGTCCCCCTCAAAACCGTTACCTAGAAACCGTTGTAGAATTATCGCAGGTGGGAGATTAAAATGGGACACCCTGTACGTATAGGGTGGCATTTTTTTTTTAGTTTCAAATTTACTTCTATAAAATAAGTAAATAGATAAAATGTTGGGGTAAAATAAAAAAATCTTGGGGTGAAACGAATAAAACCTTGAGGTAAAATGAATAAAATCTTGGGTCAAAAAGAATAATTATGTGGGCTAAATTAATAATTTTGGGGGCTAATATAATAATTCTTAGGAACAAAAATCTTGGGACAAAACTAATTAAAAAGCTAAGGTAGAAAAAATAATTCTTGCGGTAAAAATAATAATTCTTGGTGTGATAATGACAATTCCTAGAATGCACAAAATAATATCTAATTATTTTTTTTCGTCACCACTGGAAACAGCACATTTTTTTCTATTTTAATCGTCTTGGTTAATCTTATGGCCGGTTGCACCAAACTTTTAAGTACTACTTAAAGTTAAGTACTACTTATTTACTATAGAAATAATTATTACAAGAATTGTTTCTATGGTAATAAAGGATTACTTAACTTTAAGTAATACTTAAAAGTTTGGTGCAACCGACCATTAGATTAGTAAAGGTGATACCGCGATGATTTAATTTAGTTATCATAATATATTATTATATAATTTCATGCACCCTTTTGGTCCAACTCGCACATTTTTCTGACCTGAAGGAGAAGGTTCCTCAACAGCTTATCATTATGAATATTCCAACTCCTTCAGCAACTACAACAGGATGACAGTTCAATGTTCCTGAAGCCATATCACAAAGCATTGAAGAACAATTTTAGTTTCATGAAGCAGTGAGAGACAACAGGCTTGTGAACCAACATGGAGAAACCCATTTGAGGCTTTGGAACCTACATGAAGAAACGGACAATGAGACTTTGGACACCAACAATATGGCTTGGGAACAAAAATGAAGAAACCCATTTGAGGCTTTGAAACCAAGATGAGAAAACCCAAAGGAGACTTTGTACCCTAGATGGAAAAAGCAACCAATGAGGCTTTGGAACCTAGATGAAGACACCAACAATATGGCTTGGGAACCAAGATAAAGAACCCCACGTGATGCTTTGGAACCTAGATGAAGAAACCAACAATATGGCTTGGGAACAAAAATGAAGAAACCCATTTGAGGCTTTGAAACCAAGATGAGAAAACCCAAAGGAGACTTTATAACCTAGATGGAGAAAGCAACCAATGAGGCTTTGGAACCTAGATGAAGACACCAACAATATGGCTTGGGAACCAAGATAAAGAACCCCACTTGATGCTTTGGAACCTAGATGAAGAAACCAACAATATGACTTGGGAACCAAGATGAAGAAACCCACTTGAGGCTTTGGAACCTATATAAGAAACCACGATGGAGGCTTGGGAACCTCTAGAAAAAGTGCACCGCCCATGGCTGGGTATGTGTCGCAATCGGGCGTGGAGGCTTGGCGATGGGGATGCTGATTCTAGAGGATAATTTCCAACAAAATTCATCATGGACCAACGCATTCCTGAGACATGATTGGTTCCCTTCATGCTTTTACCTTGTAGTAATAATGAGTCAAAAATTGGGTTTTGTTCCATTCTGTCACGGATGCATTGAGAAGCCCTCCAAAATACTTGATGTTATGATATGAAATTTTGCACAGGTTTATTTTTAGGGTGACCACTTGGGATGGAATGACCCATGTAATGATTTGCAAAAATATATTTATTTATAATAATCATTTTGAAAAATTAAATGAAAGTAACATAACAGCCCCTTATTTAAAAAATGAATTATTTTTTTCTTAAATATCAAAAATCACAAAAAACTAATGCCTATTGTCCTAATGAGTAATGACCCTTTTTTACCATCTATTTGACAATGTTGCTCATTTTTTATAAAACGATTGCCAACTATGGTTTCCATTAGCAAAAACACAAGTTTGTGTCATAACTCAAAAATTAGAGCTTAAATAAAAAATTTGATTAAACCGTATTATTAAGTCCATAATTATCTACAATTTTTCCTTTGCACATTTTTTCTAAAGTCAGTAATAACAGAGCTATAGGCACTAAACAAAAAAACAAAAAAATGATTTTTTTGAGATATCTAGTTAGCCATGCATTTTTTTCAAAAAATAAAAAGCTCATTAATTTGAGCTGGTAAAACTGCAATTCTTTCTGCATTTAACCATCCTCTAACTCTTACTAGTTTCCAAGATCCCCATGCTAAACATTGGAAAAAACACACCCTATATACATAGTGATTCACGACTATTCCCTCAGTCCCTTGTGTTTAAAGGCTAGAAGATATCTGCTTAATTTTTTGGTGACATGTGAATTGATGAGGACTATTTTTTTCAATTATTTGCAATTATACAGGGTGGTTCACAAAATTGTAATATATCAAAGTTAAGGTTTTTTTTTAAATGTAACCCCCTGTATTTTATTACATTGTTAGATTATACGTTAAAAACTAAGTATTCAACGTTGCCTATACCTACCTATCACTTACCAATTTTGAGAAATTTGTGATTTTGTAGGATTTCGATTCTTTGCACAGGGTGTTTAGAAAAAGGATTAACCCTTTCATTGCCACGCACGCGAATTCGCGTGAGGCAAGTACCATCTCACACGCCAAGAACGTGAATTCGCGTACAACCTAATATGACTTTGCATTTAAGATTATTTAGTTGGCTTTTCAAATAGAGGGATATAGAGTAAGCGGCGTGTTAATAGGGTTCTATACTACATGTGTGTAATGTTGGTTGCCAGATATAAGGCTCGACAAAGAAGCTTAGCTCAATATCCAGACACGCGATAACGCGTCGCAGTAATACGTATTTCTGACGCTAACTACTTTGTGGCGTTACAGTTAGAGTACGATAATTTTCTTGTAAAGTGTTAGTGTTTGTGATGGCAAAAGTTATGGACGGCTTACCAAGTACATCAAAAAGGACATTAATTCGGAAACTGACAACAACAGATCTCAACGGCAAACAAAGTATCTTTCTACGTAAACTCGCGTTTTCTATCTCTACCGCCATGCACGCGAATTCGCGTAGCGAGATTCGACCGTTCCAATGCGCTTGGTGTTTAGCGGTAGTAGACAGATCGGAGCTGGCAGTGAAAGGGTTAATATTTCATGTTTTTCGAACATCAAAAACTTACTTAACTTGGACCACCCTATATATTTTTATTCTTGTGAAATAAGTTTTCGTTTTCTATCAAAAACTATGAGTAATGCACATGCCTAAAATTAATTATTAAAAACTTATTCATTTTGCTCTAAAATTTCTATAGATAGTATTTGATGTTTATTAATTAAAAATGTGAGCATTGTCTAATTAATTATTTAGTAGTCGCATAGAAAAATATCAAGTATTATATTGTAGATGTTAATTAACTTATTTGAGAGATGTATGAAAAGGAGAGGTGTTAAAAACTCGGATCCTTATGATTGGGAGAAGGCACCGGCTGGTGATAACACGGCAAATAATCCCACTCCTCCGCTTCAACAACCTACAGTACCGGCTAATCTACCAAGGCTTCCGAAGCACACTACAGATAATAACCAAGAAAATATTGAACCGACTGATAATAAAGAGGTATGTCATTGGTGTACAATAGTTTTTATAAAATAATAATGTGACTACTCGGTTAAGGCACACTTAGAGGCAAGGCGGCGACGAATAGAAACCGAAAATACAGCTCCTTTAGTAACGGATACACAAACTAACGCGCCTAAGCCTACGGTCGATAAGAACTGTAATGCAACACCGGTAGAAGTAATTCCGCAAAGTCAACGTCGTCGTGCCACCTCACACCTAGAACAAACACCAGAAAAATTAGATAACGAAGGTGCTGCATCGGCTAGGTCGGTAGCAGATGTTAACCAAAAACCAGTTCCTTTGCGAAAGAGTCAATCGGGTGTTGCCACACTTGGTCGATTACGTGTCGCCACACCTCCTCAAGGTGGCAGTGTTGTAGACTCTCCCGCTACTCCCGAACAGGAGAAACCAAGGCGACGACAACCGTCTGCGGCCAGAAGTTCACGATCGGGAATCCGTGATCAAAGCTTAACGCAATTTGCCGTTATGGACGACGAAAATGTCAGCCAACAAGTAAAAGTGTTGCATATGATTTGCAAGATTGTAAAACATGTTTACAGGTAACGAAGGGAGGAGCATTAACCTTAGCTAGCCAGTGGAAATCTCAGTTTGATGACAGTGAAGAGACGACCGATAATGAATGGAAACCGGAAAGTCCCGAACATAAGGCAGTCGTTGGTGTTGTATCGGAAGCGAATCCTTCGATCGTACCCCCAGTTTTGAGTAAAATTAGCGAGGACTCGCGAACACGTAACAGTCAAAGGAAGCATCCGCATATTCCCAGAGTTACGGATACTCCAGCTCAAATGGGTAAAGTTCTTAGATAAATGTGTTTCGTGACTCTCTTTTTGAGTGCAACCTGTAGCTCTCTTGCATATTTTTTCATAATTGAAAGATTGGGATAGGCCTCACTTACTTCCCTTGCCAAATCTTCAGGACCTATGGAACGAGTTGAAGTGTGGATTGGCGAACGTTTGGTTTTGGTTTGGCAGTCAAGGTATAACCTACAATTATCCAATTTCCATATTGTCCTTATTCACCTATTATATTTAGGATCACAGCTATGAACTCAGGATCAAGAATGGTATCCCAAGTGATTTGTTTGTTGTTATTTTTTTTTTTGATGTCCCAATAAAGATACCTCCTGCTTATTAACAATAGAAAACCGATTAAAGTAGATAGAAAATCCTATTGGAGTATGTTTCAGGGGGTCTTGTACGTGCTTGGTCCGTACCAACAGTGGGAGGTTCAATGCGTCCATTTGTACACCCACCGTTACCCGCTTTTGACGATTTATTATTGTACAAAGTCGATTTGCTGCGAGACGTCGCTTCAATTCGTCATGAGTCGATCGACGAAAATCTTCATAAATCCCGCAGCTTACCTAGTATCATCTTGGATCGATTTGGTGTTAATAATGAAAATAAAGATGAAGATGAAGATGATGATGGCAATGAAGATGAAGGTTTGCAGGAGGTAAGTAAAGTAGCATCTTTTTTTTATTTTCCATTAGATAAATACATTCCCAAAAAAAGCAAGGCCACCGATTGATATACCCTCCGCGCCCCTCGGAATAGTTGCGTTCGCGCAATAAGCAAAACAAATATAAACTTTCTTTTGAGACACCCCGTATTACGTTTTACATACTCGTTGGTTTTACTGAGTGACGATAAGGTGAAAAGTGTGCGGTTTCAAAACATTTGCTAATGTGCATCTATTTGAACTAGGCGTAACAACGGTAGTTGTATCTTTTCATTTTTATTCGATAAATTTAACTTGTTGGGTAGAGATCTGTTGTTGTTGTTATAAGTTGTAACGGGAGTGCTGTTTGTCTGTTAAGCTGTTTATCTATTTGTCTGCTTAGCTGTTTATCTATTTGTCTCTTTAGCTGTTTATCTATTTGTCTCTTTAGCTGTTTATCTATTTGTCTCTTTAGCTGTTTATCTATTTGTCTGTTTATCTATTTGTCTGTTTAGCTGTTTGTCTATTTGTCTGTTTAGCTGTTTATCTGTTTTCTGCTTAGCTGTTTATCTATTTGTCTGTTTAGCTGTTTATCTATTTAGTTATGTAGCGTTTTTTGGGGTCGTTGAACTTGCGGTTATTGAACCACTTGACCTACTTTTACTGCGTACAGTGAACCCACGACCTACTTTTACTACATAGTTTACGTAAGCGGTTTCGAGGAACTGGGGACTCGATGACCTTGGAATTAATCCTTGATCTACTTCCACTACACAGCTCACGTGACGCTCTATAACCTTGAGATTATGATCTACTTAATTTAGTGACTTTTGAGTCAGCGTCGTCCTTGCTATAATAATAATTTTCATTGTTTTAGGTGGCGGGTACGTTACAAATTCGTGTTGTGCCAAAAGAAATGGTTGTAAAATCGCAACTTCCCGATGAAGCTGGCGATAGAATACAGAACGGTGTGTCGGCAACTGAAAACAATTTACAATGTAACAATGGCCACATTATTATAAAGAATACAACTGAATCTCCCCCAAAACCAAAGATAAAATTAGAAAGAACCAAAAGTATTTTAAAGCAAAGCAGTAAAGAACGAGGTGAAACGTCTGACATGCATAGTCCAAAAAAGGAACAAATTTCGTTTGCTCCCGACGAAAAGTATGACATAATTAAACATAAGACTGAAAAACGGGTTAGTATTGAAAATGGTACAAAATTAGAGGATGAAATTGTAGATAAGGAGAATGCGAGGAGGAAATTACGTAGTCCTAGTCCGGAAAAAAAACCCGAATCGGAAGAGGATGAAGGGGAACAAAGTTGTGAGCATGATGAGGTTGTAAAAGAAGGCGATTTGCCACTACTTATCATAGAAAATAAATTAATCGAAAAAATTAAACAAAATTGCGTCGAATCGAAATCGGAAAGTAGCTCCAGTAAGATTGGATCAACTTCCGAAACGACTAAAAGTAATTTCGATTCGCGTACCACCACTGTTAATCAAAAAAAGGTTGTGCGTGTCTTGCAGGATGATAAATTAAAAGAAAGTAAAGCAGATTTAGGTCTAAATAATCGTAGGCAGTGTTCTCCCTCCGTTGATGGAATTACGGCATCCGCGATTAGTGTAGTCGAACGAAAATCGTTACCAAATGGTTTGAGTCCGGGTATGGAGGAGCAATCTGAATATTTTGATGCCACCGAAAACATTAAGGATAAACGACAGGAGCAGGAGGATGATGATAGTGGTGTTGATAATGCTAGTCAAGTTTTGCGGGAGACTTCGGTAAGTTGATAATTAGCCAGTTTTGCAACGTGTAACTATAATTGTAGGGGAGTCCCGCTCCAGATGGTAATAAAATATCGCGTATTCCTATAGCTGTAAGTGGCCAACGGTTAGCTAAGTGCATGTCTTGGTCTGGTGATCTCACTCCGGGTTTACGTCGACGTCGTTTAACGGATAAGTACGTTAATGATCCTAGTGAATTGAATTTAAGGTTTAAGCGGCATTCGGCGACTGGAGGTAAGAATTTGTATGGATTATAATATCACAGCCATGCTTTTTAAATACATTTCAAAGTCAAAGTAGGTCATTTGTCAACATTGCTGAAGTACACTTTAGACCGGTTTCATAACACTAATTAATTCGGTGTTAACGAATCTAATTGGTGAAGAAATTTGTCATTAACCAATAGTGGTATGTACACGCCCATCACGTAACCAATCTTATTCCTTAACGCTCATTGAATTGATGACTTTTGTGAAACCGACCCTTCTTTTTTTAAATTTTATTGTGATGATAAAGTTAAGCACACACCATGGGAGGTTTTTTGAAAAATCATGTTACCAAAAAGGCACTTTTTGAATAATTTTTTAATGGTAACCCCAACATTTTTCATGGATTTTGATAGATCCTTTATATGGTAACAAAGTTTTGATGAACAGTATATAAAACTGAGAAACATACCTAGTTATGGAATTAGACAACAGTGTTATGGTTTGAGGGAGAAAGACATTATCAATTTAATTGTAGATGGCACTAGTTGTAGAGTGACGGGTGCGGAAATTGTTTTAAACAGCTAAAACATTATTATATTCCAGTAGGGTAACTATCAGGAATTGTTTAATTTTAGTTAACGTTTCACCCTTCTTAGGGCTTATTCATAACTCTTAACAATACATGCTTATTCATAAAAACGGGGGTGTAGATGAAATGCTGGATGAGTTGGAAACGGGAGGGGATTTTTACCCTCCATAATTAAGGTTTAACATGTTATTTTATAATTTAATTAAACATACACTTAAATAAAAAAGAATGGAACTTCGGTTCAGATCCGATTAAAAAAACAAAAAACCGTTCTATGTATTCATCTCTTCGAACATATAACAAAAGGAAGGAATATCCCTATAGTTTAGTAGATGGTACAATGTAACGGAAGTTACGCAGGCTTTACGTCACAGTGACGTAACAGTAAACCATTTGTGATTGGTCAAACGGGTGTAGTGTGCAGTTTGTCGATTTAAAATAAAAAAATTATCAGTAGCGTAGAATTCATTATACGGTTAAGAGGGATCTCCCATAATTAAACTGTGAAGTGTTGGTGAGTCTCACAAAGTTCTAAGAGAGACGAACTTATGAACACGGGATATACGTACGTGTAGAACAAATTAAAATGACGTGTCCCAACATTTACGAGAACCATAAATGTTTATGAGATAAAAAGATGAAACCTGATCTTATTTTTACAATAGTGATTTCATTTGTAAACTGTATTATATACATAGGATGTCAATGTCTGACCTTTCTAAATAGAGGAGTACATACCTACGATACTTCAATAACATTATAAGAAGCTCTTTTACTATCACAATTTAACCTAAATCTAGTTTTCTTCTAATTTTTCTCGACACAAATTTTGTCAATTTATTATTTGTCTACAGGGTGTTTTTTTGGTGGCTTTAGAAACGCGTCTGAGAAAGTTTTATAGGTAGGTTTTTAAACATTTTTACTTGGGCGTTACTATGAAAGCCCAATCGATGTCAAATATTTTCAAAATGGCAGCACTTCCAGAAATACCGGAAGTAGTTTTAAACGGCAATACCAATTTTTCATTCCATTTTTGGATTCTGCGTAAAATTTCAGTTCTTTTGATGTTCAATATGTATCTACAATTTATGGTTTTTAAGTTAGCGTCACAAAAAAAATGGCGAATGCAGGTGGTAGATACTTAGAGAATTCATTGCTTGAAAACAGTTGTAGTTATGGCAACAGAATTTCACTAACGCATAGAGGAAGAATAGGGCTTTATTTGGATTTACTTAAAAAATGTTAAAGCTCGTACGACTTCACCTATGGGGCTTTAAATTTATGAAAATTCAAAAACTAAAAACTCAGTTGTTTTAAATGAAATAACCATTTCCTTACTATTTCATTTTTGGTATTAGGGTATTACATATCCCTGTACCTATCTTTAACAGTGTGGCACAAATCGGACAAATCCCTCACCTGTCATACGTTAACATAAGTTAAGTTCACAAAACATCCGTTTTGTGCATAAGTTTTTCAATAGATAATCTAAAAATGGCCCGCAATGGTTTTACACATCAAGATTTTTAGAATCTAATTTTTATTTATGGTGAACTAGACAGAATCGCGGCACACGCTTGTGCGTTCGTTGAGCGATATCCAGAAATGATAAAGTCCGGGTCCTATACAATCCAAACACTGAACGAAATTGTTTGAATTTTTGAAGCTTTGTACCACCAAAACAATTACCTAGTCTTAGTTCTTCAGCAAGATCCATTGTTGAAGATGAGGGTAATATTGTTAATGTAGGTACTTGAATATTTCACGGCGTACCCCACTAATTCGTTGAGAGACGCGAAAATTACTTTGGGTTTAAATATTAGTTGCATTCAGAAAATCCTAAAAAAGTACCATTATCGCCCATTTTCTTACCATAATGTGATTTCAATGCAACCAGAGGACCACCCAAGACGAATTGAGTTTTGCGATTGGCTAATGTTAAGGTACCACGAAGGTGAAGGTTTCTGGGGAACATTATTTGATCAGACGATGCCAAAATTAGGGAAAATTACATTTACTGATTTACTGATGGATCAAAATCCTTGATTGAATCGAGATGTACACTTTTAAGAGTACTGGAGTTATAATGTAATATGTGCGTTGAAAAACAAGATTTTATGTTTCCAAATTTATCAAGAAAATTTGAATGCAGAACGTTGTTTGAAAATCCTGCTCCTGCAACAGAATATCTACCCCTGCAGGAGAATATGGCTATGTATTACCAACAAGGTGGTGCCCCCCAAACAATGCAGGCATTATTTCTTAGATGCCACTTTTCCAGGGAATTGGATCGGAAACCGTGGCCCATATCTTTGACCTGCTCGTTTCCAGACCTGTTCCCTTTAGATTTCTTTTTTTGGGGATATGTGAAAGACATACGTATGTAGTTTATGCCAGGCCTCCTACAACAAGGGAAAACATGATCGTGAGAGTAACAAATGCTCTACAAATCATTGAATCATAAGTCATGCGAAACTCCACAAGAGAATATTTAAGAAAAGAGTTGAATTGTGTTGCGAACATGAGGACGCACATTTTGACCATGTGTTGAAGGTTTTGAATTGATTTGATTTTATTAACACATTATCGTTTAGATTCTCGTAATTGAAAAATTTATTAAGATGAGCCTCTGCTACCGAAGGTGCCGTCTGATGTTGTTATTTTCTTAAGTTTGTGTTTTCCAATTACCTGCATGATATTGTTCCTTTTTTATTAACCGGTTATAAACGGTCTCGTGCGTTACTCTGCGCCAAGAATTGCCAAAGTCACTAAAAACAGATGGGAGTACAGCTACATTCGACTAAAAAGGGTGAAAGTGTTTTCGGTATAACAACTTGAACGAATTTCCCATAAATGAATATTGCAGTGGTTAGTATAGCGGTCTTCCGCACAGAGGGTCACGGGTTCCAGTCCCGTGGCGTCATTCGCTTTTTCTGATGCTGTTTCTTGTAGTTCAAAAATTTCGCCCAACAGAAAAACACACATACACAGTTTTTTGTTATTGTTGTTACCGTGTTGTAATTTTTTTGATAGCGCTAAGTACCTATATTTGGTACGGGGTAGTTACATAGTGTTATTCTTCGACTTATCGCGTTAAAAGATTAGCGCAATATTTACTGACTAACTTCAATGAGCGTACCGAACGTGCAACAAGGACGTTCCTCGATTCTGTCCATTTTACCATAAATAACAATTAGTACAGTCAATTTAAACACAAAAATATACAAACATTGCAAAAAATCCTATGTTATTTTTGCTTTTTTCATGGTGTTAGGTTCGGTCCCAGTAGTAAATACTCAATTTTGCAACTTCGAAAAACTTGTGGAAACTGGAGGGGGGCACCAAAAACCGCGATTTTTTCGGACTTTTTTCAGTTTTAGCCACGTAGATCAAAAACTATGAGTTGTAGTGCAAAGAATATGATTATCTTTTTAAACTGGACTAAATTTTCTACCATTTGAGCCTAACCGGAAGTCTGTAAGTATAATAGTTTCCGAGATACAGCTCTTCAAAAATAGGCATTTTCCCTAAATCTGTTTTTAACGTATCATCCATGATTCGAGCCAGATATTGCCACAACGACGTGCCCTACGACCGTTATCATGGAGGAAAAAAATGTAGGACATTTTATCACCTTTTATTTAAGCATAGATGCATTCCTGTAGGCCTAACAGTTCTCGAGAAAAGACGGAAAACCGGAAAACGGTGAAATCGCTACGACTCCACATATATGTAATAGCATTAATATGATTAGAAGACATTTTCTGATTATTCTTATTTAGCCTAGCGAACGAACGCTCAAAAAGGGCTTGTAGACAGACTTTTGATCCTAATAATTTTATTTCTGGGATGTGTTTGGTGATGATTATACGAAAAGTAGCGTAACAAAATGTGCGGATTTGTTTGGTTTTCCCTTTACATCTCTTGAACAGGCCATCGTAATGGGAAATGGCCAATTATAAAAAAAAGCTGATTAAATTTTCTACAAGTTTGCTTCTATGCCTTTTTTCTCTATCTCTATCCGTTGAAGAGATATTCGCTGTCAAGAATTGACATTTTTTTTTTAAAATCGCTTTTATACGACGTTTTTCGGCAAATATTGTGTCCTAGCTCCTAAAGTATTGGGTTTATAGCAAAAACTGCTGAAATAAAAGTTGTAGACCATAAAATTTCCTATAAAATACATATACCGTTTAATATTTTATCTCAAATAGATTAGATGTTATAGTTATTTAAAAAAAAAAACGTTGAGTTCAAGATGGAATAGAGGGCACTAGAGAACAACTAATTTTGTGGGAGGTTTGGAGCTAAATCTGATATGTGAGTAATAAATACAGATTACCTGCATCCTTAGCCAAACAATTTCAGTCTTATGCGCCACCATGTATAATGGTCTCTAGTCTTTTCTAAATACATTTATGATAGAGTTAATGTTTGACGAAAAGAACAAAAGTATTTTCTCGAGGCAGCTTTTATTTTATAATTGGCCATTTCCCACTACGATCGCCTATTCAAGAGATACAAAGGGAAAACTTAACAAATCCGCAAATTTTGTTACGCTACGGAGTTAGCTCATACGGTAGGGCCGGGGACTTAACGTATAATTATCACCAAACACCTCCAAACACATCTTAGAAATAAAATCATTAGGATCAAAAAGTCTGTCTACAAGCCCTTTTTGAGCGTTCGTTCGCTAGGCTAAATAAGAATAATCAGAAAATGTCTTCTAATCATACTATAATGCTATTACATATATGTGGAGGATTTCACTGTTTTCCGGTTTTCCGTTTTTTTCTCGAGAACTGTTAGGCCCACAGGAATGCATCTATGCTTAAATAAAAGGTGATAAAATGTCCTACAATTTTTTTCTCCATGACAAAAGTCGTAGGGCACGTCGTTATCGCAATATCTGGCTCGAAACATGGATGATACGTTGAAAAAAAATTTTGGGAAAAATTGCCTATTTTTGAAGAGCTGGATCTCGGAAACTATTATACTTACAGACTTCCGGTTAGGCTCAAATTGTAGCAAATTTAGTCTAGTTTAAAAAAGATAATCGTATTCTTTGCACTATAACCCTTAGTTTTTGAGCTACGAGGCTAAAACTGAAAAAAATCCGAAAAAATCGTAGTTTTTGGCGCCCCCCCCAGTTTCCACAAGTTTTTCGAAGTTGCAAAATTGAGTATTTACTACTGGGACTGAACCTAACAACATACAAAAGTCAAACCTAATATAGGATTTTTTGCAATGTTCATGTTTAAAATGACTGGAATAAATTACAATCCAAAAATGTTAATATGAAAAACCATTGCGAACCATTTTTCGATTAATAAAAAACTCATGTTATCCTATAACAGGTGATAGAATAGTGTGTCACTTTCACTTGGTTTGGTTAAAATTCGATTGCCATAAGGTAATGGACGACTACTAAAAAAATTCAAATAAATGGTAGATATCATTACAGAGATAGGAATAAGTTAAAAACTATTAAAGATGGAATTGAAAGAAAAATAGGGCTTGCCGTTTAAAATAACGAAGTTACTACTAGCTACTTAAGCTACTTCCGGTATTCCTGTAAGTGCTGCCATTTTGAAAATATTTTACATCGTTTCGGGTTTCAGAATAATCCCTAAGTTCAAATTGTGAAAAACCTACTTACAAAACTTTCCCCGAAATGTATAACTAAAGCTCTCAAAAAAACACCCTGTATGGTACTTCCCGAGGTACTTCCTATAAACATTGCCTCTCGCTATCATTAGAAACTACCGCTGTGTATCTCGCACTGATCATTGATCAAAAGTACACAGAAACTGTGAAATAAAAATTGAAAGGGGTTCATAACAATGAAATTTATCAAAATTCAAAATTAGGGATATACGTAAATTAGAACAAACGAGACAAGTACATATTTATATTCGTCTCTACTATGCACTAAATAAATAAATATTATGTTATGGTACATAATACAATACTTGTATTTTTTCTTTTGTAAGACGATATATTTTTATTATATCGTCACGTCTCGCTCTCGCGCTAATTTTAAAGTCTGCCGTTTGTTCACGAATGTATAATTTACCTCGGTAAAGAGCTATTTTTCCTTTAACTCTCTTGGATTTCTAAATAATTTTGTTCAAAGTTTCGTAAAAAAACGCAAACTTTGAGGGGTTGTTTTGGGAAATTAAGTAAAATATATAAAAAATATGAGCTTTTACCGATGTAGATTATAGTGTCCTCTATCATATACTCAAATCTCTATCTCCTAAGTTGAATACTTACGAAATGGCACCTTATTTACGGACACTCGAAATTGCATAGCAAAAATGAGCGGTGGATCCCTCTTAAGAACATAGAGAATGTGCAAAAAAATAGAAATATGCATACCAAATTAATTATGTATGTTTAAAGGGGAATAAAATTTTAAAAAAAATTTATGCATTTTATTTCGTTTACAGCAGGCGCGTAAACATACAAATGTTGGATTTACGACCCTGCTTAACAGTACACCAATGACTCGACGGAATACGTCACAGTAGGTAACCATATTGGTAAACCATTAATGTTACTCATTTTGCCATATACATGTTCCTTCCTTTTGTTATATGTTCGAAGATTCATCTTATTGCCAGCTACAACTTTCATTTGGGAAAGAATTCACTTCCATTTAAAAAAATGGCCGCCATGATGAAATTTCCAAAGTGGCGTCATCTACAATTAAATTGATAATGTCATCATCTTTCCCCTTCTAAGCCATAAAACTTTTACCTGAAACATTTTTTGAAAAAATTGTCCTTTTCGAGATAATCGTGTGTATAGATTAAAATGGTCTACCCTGTATACAAGGTGTTAGTACTAAGTTGTAACATCTGAAAACGGCAGTTAGAACTCATTGAAACAAATACCTTTTCTTAGTTAAAATTTTTGATTTGGAACTCCAGTTCATAGTAGTAGGCGTTTTTTGTTTTTTCGAAAAATCGTCACTACTTCCTTATTTTAAAGAATGTTTAAAAAATACAAAAACTTTTGCTTTCATTTCTCTAAAACATTTATTTTCTATCTTATCAAATAACAAAATGGTGACCGATAATAAATTTCAAAATAAGATATTTTGAGTATCGATTTTTGAAAATAAAACAATTATAAAATCTTCAATCTTTTTATCTGTCCAAAAAAAGTTTTTGTTCAAATTGAATTACAAGATAAATTTCACCTTTTTAAAATTTTTAAAAATGACATTTTTGGATAGGCAAGGAGAAATGCACAAGAAGCTCGTAGCGTAGAATTTATGAAGAAACTATGAACTGGGGCTCAAAATCAAAAATTTGTTTCAATGAGTTGTAACTCCCATTTTCAGGTGTTACAACTTAGTATTGACACCCTGTATATATAGAGCTTTCCAGGCCATCGCCATGATGATTTTTTCCATTCTTTGCAGTTTTCAACTTTTCTTCTTCAATCCGTTACACCTAGCTCTTTCACATCTTGCAACACCTCTTCCTTCCATCTATTTCTTGGTCTTCCCCTCGCCCACTTGCTTTTCATTATGATCTTGGTCATCTACTGTTTTCCATTCTTTGCACATCGCCTAACCACCTGATTCCCTGTTGCTTTACGATGTTTACTATTGATGACTCTTTATATATTCTAACTCCTTATTTGTTTTTCTTTTTTACTTTTCGCAGGATCTTTCTTTCCCATATTTTCAGCTTTGCACTTTTAACCGTACCCATCTTCGATACTTTGCATCCGTCAGTTGCTATTGACCTCAGTATTGTTTTGTGTGTTCGTACCTTTGCTTTTTGGGATACAAACTTGGCGTTAGAAATAGACACGATCTCGCTTTATCTGCAATTTCTATATTGTGGCGACGAATTTGATACAAAAAATAAGATTCGAAGGCTCATTCAAGCAAAATTATTAAATGTACATTTACTTAATACTAAATTTAGGTGCTTTGACACCCTCAGCAAATAGGTGTTTACACATTATCCAGAAAACTAATAAGAATTAGAATTTTGAATAAAAAAAAAAGGGAAACAAAACTCTAGGGCAGATATGGGGTTGGGGGAGAGATTTTTCGGCAAGGACGTCTGGAGGAAGGAAATGGCTTCTTGAGAAACTGGGAAAAGTGTAATGCTGTATTGGGGGTGGAGTGACTGGAACGTGTTGGAAAGAGTGCAGGTGGGGTACTGGAGGTGGTGCTGGTTCTGGAGAGGGAAAGTCCTGGGTAAGTTGTGATGGAGGAGAGAATCTGAGAATGCAGACGGAGAGGCTAACGATGAGATATGGGGATGAGCAGGTTTGCTGTTGGGGAGAAGTGAAGGGGGAAAGAATAAAGTATGGTCAGGAAGAGGTGTTCAGATACAGGAAATAAGGGGGAAAATCAGAGAAGGGTATGAGGGAGGATGTGCCGCGGTACCTCAAGAAACGAGGAGAAGTAAATATTTGGAGGAAGACGAAAAGAGTGGGATGGGAAAATTTGGAACAGCGTGATGAGTTGAGGGAGGAATGAAGGAGTTGGGTGAAGATATTAGCGGAGGGAGGAGAAGAGAAGGGTTAAGGTGGATGGAGGAAGTTGTAGAAAGAAGAGGAGGGATTGTAAGGGGAAAGGGAAGGCTAGGTTACGCTATAAGGATTACCAAAAAATGGGTGTTTCTTTTGGAGTATGTATTATGTATATTTGGGACAATTATGTGAGGGGAAGAGATGGTGATGATGATGTATATTTAAACAAATAGTTTGGATTGAACTAATCTGCATAAAGTAACAAACGCGCGTCGTTGTGAACAGGTTGTATTAAATTTCCTAGTGTAAAGGTAAGGTCGCTTCCATGTCTAAGAATATTGGAAACAAAATTACTTGTGTAACCGAACAAAAATGCCATTGATTTGCCTGTGAAATGTAGTTAACGGATTTGTTTTTTTATAAAACAATACTGCGATGTAACAATTTATTTGATATAATTTCTTTTACTTAACTCAAAGTCATTGTGAAAAAGAGAAAAAAAGGTTATGCCAAAACTGTTGGAATGTCTCAATATTATCACCGTGTTCGTGAATTTTTCAATAAAACCTCATAGGTTGAATTTTGTGCAGAACTTTATCGACACTCCGTGTAACTACCAATGAATGCTTAAATTTACACACGGATGACTTGGTTTCAAGTACAACACTGCTCGTAACTAACCTGTGGCAAGTCTCAATAATCTAACCCGAAATTAGGCTTGTTATGGGTTCTGCTTACATGCAAATCTTTTTATATAGCCATTTAAATTAAAGACATCTTGAAGGTGCTAAAGCAAGAGGTGTACCAACATGTTTAATAGGAGCACCGGAAAGTTCGCCCGATACTTCGGAAGGACCGCCGCCGCCACCGCCCTCGGGTGAACCGTTACCTGAAAGTGAGGTTCGATGCAGAAGGTACCGACCTGTCACGTAGTAGTTTTGCAGTTTTTAGTGTTTTTGACATTTCTCTTGATCTATACATGAAATGGTGCTTTGTATTTTCATCGAAAGGAGGAAGAGAGGTTTGTTGTATGTACACAAATTATATCCGTTTAATGTAAATATGAGCACCTTAAATTGTGATTAAGTAAAGTATATTTTTGCCGCTCTCTATTATATTTTTCGTACGCAATTTATTTAGGGCGCAAAGTTTAGAAGTTAAGAGCAAATTTAAAGTAATTGTTGGGAGTCTCGACGTAATTTATTGTTGATATTGTGATTCGATTCTTGTGAATATTTTTTTTACATAGTTTTGTTATTTAGTTGTTTTATGTTCGATTATTTATTTTTTAATTTGATCGTTTGTAGGTAAAAGACGTGTAAATGATGAGAGAAGTAGTGTCGATTATTAGTGAGTTAGCTCAGATTTAAACAAACAAAAAAAAATTGCTTAAATATTAGATTAGATTGAAGTAGTTTTCGATTTTGTCTATTTTTGGGGGTTAAAATTTCACACAGATTTAACTTTGATGATTTCGGTTTTCGTTTTCGATCAAAATTAAAAAAGCTGTTGCTTACTATTAATATATAAATAAACATATATCGATATAAGATTTTCGTTGGTAAGCATTTAGTCTAATTGAATCTCTTGGTTGTTTAAATAGTATCTAAAATATTCGAGTCGTTTGTTTGTAAGTCGAAAATGTATATTATTATATATATATAATGCTTTTATATAGATATTCTTTATGATATTAAGAACGTTTATTGTTATTTTCGATTGTCGTGTACATCTTATAGATCCTTTTTTTTTGTTTTACACATTTTATTGTTTTTATGAAAATATTGCTATATGATTTGTAAATTGTAGTTATTAAATTATTAACAATTTGAAGTTTGTTGTTTATATTTGTAGAGTGATGAAGTGACCTTTATCGATCTGCATTAAGTTTATCTGTGATATTATAATTACAGAACACAGTCATTGAACTTACATTGCACATTGAAATTAAGTGTATACTTTGTATTTATAATAGTTTTATCTTTTAGCTTTTAAAAATGTGTATTAATAGAATGTGAAAGTTATTCGGTGTTGCTTAACTATTGTATAATAGTCAATACACACTATCATTTTCGAGAAATAATTACTCTTCTCATTAACACTAATAAATTAGTAACACAAAACCTTAACAGATAAACAGTTTCATTACAACTTTGCAACGTTTATTTTTTATTTTACCAAAATTTAATATTTACCTGGATAGACATATCAGTTTCTAGAGCAATCTCAAAATTCTTTAATAATTCTATAAGTTCACGCTTGTTGTGATGTGATTATATTTTAAAATTCATTTACGTAGGCACCACGGTACAAATTTACATTAAGACAAACATTTGGCCTAGTTACTATGCCCCATCACGAGAGAACCCTTTCCCTGGATGAGTAACATTAATTGGTTCTTATCTTTTTTAAAAAATTTTCTTTATTATTTGCTGTGCCACGGTTAAATTTGGGACTACAATAATTTAGTGAAATTAACAAAATTGCCATATTTAAACTTTAGAATTGTAGGTAACCCTTTACTACTTTCGTCCAGTGTGACAAATCTGTTACATTGTAAAGAAGGGACACATTACCATATACCATACTTATGTGTTGTGTTGTGTAGTAATAATAGGTTTTATAAATTTGGCTTAATTGGTAATAAAAGTAGGTATCTGTTATATAATTGTATATATAAAGAAGTAAAAATGCATTAATGTATACCAATTAATAAATAAATAAAGCAATTAATATTATTGTACTAGTTATTACTAACTGTAACTGTCTCTCTTTTAAGCTTTGGCTTATTAATTACTTATCGAGCTTGTATTGTTTCTCAAAGGAATGTTTCCCTAATTATTTATTTATTTATTTGTTCAAAGCAGCTTAAAGTTAATTAACTTTTTTTGTCACTTATTATAGTCATAGGTACATAAATTAGTGGGTAATATACCTACAATAACTACATATAAATATAGAAGTGAGTGACAAATATCGCATCTCTAGGGAATTTGATTCCTTAACTTATTTCTCAATTTACTTTCTCATTTCCATGCCTTTCTATTTCTTGCCAATATTTTCATTTCTTCCTTTGTTTTCCCTTTATTTTTCCCATATTCTTCTATCTGGTCCAGCCATTTTCTTCTTCTCTTGGTATCCTTCCTTCCATTATTCTTTTCGTCAGTTGGCCGTTGTTCATTCTTATATGTCCGTACCATAACAACTGTTTTTCTATGATCTTTTTTAATCTTGGTGTTTGTTCTATTTCTTTCTTTAATATTTCGTTTCTGACTTGATCCCACTTTGTTTTCCCTGTCATTTTTCTAATGTGTTTCATTTCCATCACGTTTATCTTACTTTCATGTTTTTTGTCCATGCCCAGTTTTCCGCTGCATATGGGAAGCCTTATTGTGTTATATTATTTTCTTTGTTCAAGCATATGGTTGAGTGCGTAGTATAGCTTTGTCGATTTATTTGATTGATTTTCTATTTCAGGATCTATTTTCCCGTCGTTTGTATTAGTGCCTATAGATAGTTGAATGTTGTTACTTTTTCTAGAATTGTTTTTTGCTTTTATTTTATTTATTAATTTCATTTATTAATTATTATCATCAATTTTGTTTTAGTGTTGTTTACTTCCATTTTCATTTCTTCTATTTCTTTTACCCAAATATATTTAATAGATCCTGCATTTTCTTTTGTGATTCCTCTATTAGCGCTACATCGACTGCATATAATAAACTGTTTATTCGTATATGTTCTAGCTTATTGTATCCTACCAAAGAGCATATAATAGGGAATAGAAGCAATGTCCTTTAAAAACAGCGTCATGATAAAAGTTAGTCCACCGCTTTGAAGCGCTATTGTTGGCCCCCTAGTGGAGGACTAACAAAGTAATTATACCAGAAAAAAATGTCATTCCCTGTAAAATTTTACCGCTTTTCTTTTACGGCGTTGTGACATTTACCTGTCCATTCATTTGAAGAATATAATACGCTCTTTGTTATAACTTATCAAGAGTTTAAAATTATTCCAGGATTGAATTTCTGTTATGAGATCATTAAACCGCACACATTAATAAGCAAAACGTTGAATACACTGTACTAGTGACACAGTGAAATACATACGTTAATTTTGTTTCATTATCAGTTCAGTATAATTATTCTATAAATAAAATGAACGTAATTTAATATCCTGTAATCGAAACCCTTTTAACACGGAACAGTATTGTTGTAATAAAGATGTTCCTAGTTGGTTACAAGCCAAATCAAATTGTTACGTGCATAGATTATTTATTATTGAGCACTTAATAACTTGTAAATTACATAAAACATTAAAGTGGATGTCACAAGATTTGCGTTTACCTGCTTTTACGTCAGGTAATAAAAAAATGCGAAATATAAAACATATGTAGGTAATACGATACATATGCAGAATTTAATGTTTGTTTTTAAAACGTAAATGGTTGTATTTTCAAATTTAATTTCCTATCCGAAATGGATACACATTTTCAAGTTGTATTTTATTTTATTAGTACCTACCTATTTATGTAGAATTTTGTATAACAACTGTAAATTTAAAGCAATACATAAGTAAATTTACGTACATCAAGTATATGCTATTCATACCTGCTTAATCATAAAAAGATAATGTTACCTACTGTATCTTTGAAAACACGGAACTAAAGTATCATCATTTTATTATGGCAACGTTGTAAAATAAAACAGGTAGTTAAGTCGTCTTTTATCTCCGTCTTTCATTAACCGAAACATGCTTTTACGAAAAAATGTAAACATAAGGTGATATGCAACCCACCGTACATGCCTACGATAAAACACATTACTTTAGCTCTCTTCCCTATTATATTCTCTATGATCCTACTATTGTTTCTAGGTCTTTTTTTTGGTTTGTTTTAGTGTTCTGTCCATTATTATCAAAAATAGTAGTGGGCTTAGGCTGTCTCCTTGTTTTATTCCTTTTCTCATCATAAAGTCCTGTTTTGAACGTGCTTTTTACTATTTGGATCAGTTGTTCCGACACTTCTAATTCTTCCAGACTATTCCATATTGTTTGTCTGTGTACTGTATCAAACGTTGCTTTCAAGTCCATGAAAATGAGGTACAGCTCTTTATCTTCTACTGCTTTTCTATTAACGTTTTTAGTGTCTATATGTTGTCGCTTATCTGTCTTCCTGTATGCCATTTGTTCTTCTATTTTGTGTTCTATGCCTATTTTCCAGTATTTTTGTATATAGTTTTAACGTAGTTTTGTGCTAGACATATCGCTCTGTATAGTTCTCAGAATTTGTTGTCTCTTCCTTTTTTATGTATAGGTATTAAATTTGTTTCCCAGTCTTTGGGAATTTTCTTCGAATTCCACAGTTCCTTTAATATTTCATGTAACTATTTTGTCCTATCTTCCCCTAAGTATTTAAGCATTTCTGGTGCTATTTTGTCTTCGCGTTTTTATCTGTTTTGTCGCTTCCTGTAATTCTCCTCTAGTTATCTCTGACATTTCTACTGTGTCCTCTTCATCTTCGTTTTCATCAGTTAAATCTCCAAATTTCTCTGTGTAAAACTTTCCTCTTACTCTTTTCATTATTATCCAAAACTTTCTTGTATCCATTTTGTGTTTGTCATTTATTTCCTGTCCAAACTCTTTCCAGATCTCCTTTTTCGCTTTTTTTATTGCTTGTTTAACCTTTGTTCTTTATCTTCTTGGTTTTTTTGGTCTAATATACTTCTTCCATGCCTGTTTCTTTTCTTTAACTATTTCTTTTATCTCTTCAGTCCACGTTCTTTTTAGATTTTTGTTTACGTTTCTTCTTCCACATCAATTTACGTACTGTACTATGGTTTGTTCCTACTTCCGCCTCTTGTCCTCTGCCCCTTGTCTATCTTATGAATAAAAACTGATACATCGAATAAAATCTGATCCCTAACGCTTAACAAATCTATGTTTCGTAACATATCTATACCTCGTTTGTACACCTTTGCATTTAATATTGCTCTCGGATCACGATTCCATAGTGAAAAGTTACCAGAAAAAGACATTTTTTATTATATCTTGAAAACGACAAGAGATCTCAATATGGGGTTTTCGCCAGTATCTTACACTATTTAAGTTCTACAAAGCCAACTTTAAAGAATGATATCATAATCATTCCATTTAAAATTTTTGAGAATATTATTTAGAAAAACAACTTAAGTTCGAGATAGCCCTCTCTAGAAAATGTATTAAACTGTTGATTGAAATATTAATATTTCAATCAATGATTAAACAATTATTGTCAATTATTATTATAAGCCCAGAATCTGTGTTGAATGCCCATTCAAATAAACAAATATTTATTGAAATTGGATAAAAATTGTTGAAGTTGCAGTGGTTTTTGTTTCATTATATTTCGCAATAAAGCATGATGATACTACATTTACCTACACATAAATAAATGGTGTAAAATTTGTTTGATAATCATCATTTTATAAACGTTATTCATGTGAGGTGATCAATTTTTTATTCTGATAATAGAAACAATGTAGCTACTTCCTACGCTGATAACAATTATATCGTAGAAAATTAGATTATCACATGTGAATATTGACGGATCTTATCACATCACCTGCTTGCTCGATAATAAACTTCTACTAATGATAGTTAGGTGATTAATACTACTAATCATGTTCAAGATTATGACACTTTTTTTCCTTGAAAAGATAGAATGAGAAGTATTGTGAAGCAATAGGTATGGACGAAAATTGAGATTATAAATCGTCGATTGCCGGTAAAATAGGGAACGGAGCCCTAAAATGGCACGGCTACGTGAATAGGATGAGAAAATCGTAATATATGGTCACCGAGAGAAAGACTAGAGCCGTCAAATGGAAAAGGTAGGTATATAATAAAAGCATTGCAGAAAAAGGATTAAATGAAGGCGACTGGAATCTGTGAGGACTACAAATATCGGAGAGGGATAGAGGTATTGTTATTAATCATTGAGATTGGACTTTATTAAAGACAAAGGTATCCTCGTAGACAATATAGACAAAAGATTTTGCAGTGCACTTCCCCCTAGAGAAATACTATAATAATTATAGGTAAGATCAAAATTTAGGTATTCAAAGTTAAAACTAATTAAAATTTAATTATATTGCAGTAGAATAATTTGGTCAACAAAATAATTAAGAAATGTGACTATAATTGCTGTGAGAGAAATCTTGGTGAATACGTAGGCGAGACAGACAAAAGTGTCCATTGTATTAGCTTTTATTTTCCCTTTGCAATTGTTCGAAATTAACATTGAAAATAAACTAATAATTCATAATACGCAGTTTAACATCGTCCCAAAACAGGACATACTTTTCTTATCGGTCATGGGCCAGGAGGATTAAATCTTTTCGTAACATAATATCAAACTAAGAATATTAAGTAGGTTTGTTTTACGCCAAAAGTTGGAATTAAAAAAAATAATTACCTACATATATATGTGTGAAATTGTCATCCGACTATCTCACTAATTAGGTACCTACGTATTAAAGCTTGTACATAAGAAAAGGAATTTGTAATTATTAGGTAGATATAAATTTGTTACTTACTAATTGGACTGTTGACCTGTACTAATAACCTTTTAGTAGTGGTGTGATAAGATAGTGACATTCCTCAAATGAGGATTTTAAGTACTTATTTAAATTAAAATATTTCTTTTACGATAGTGTACGTTTTGTGCACTACACACACTAGACACATAACACCCAAGGTTTCATGTTTTCACATGCACTTACGGGACCGAGATTCTATTGGGCTCAATTGATTAAGTTTCTCATTGTTTTACTGATTTCCATTAGTTCTGTAAATTTCTGTTTTTAAGTGATCTTTTCTTTGACCAACAATGTAGTGTTGCTTCGTGCACACTAAACACAATAATATAGATCATTTATTAGTGTATGAACTTGTGAAATTTGCTCCAACAATGTTAATTGAAAATTAAGTTTCTCCAGGGTTTTGGAGACCTTCTCGTGGAGTGCTGATGGAGACGTTAGAGATACACCAGGGTACTTCTATATATGCCAACGTTTCGACTAGGGGTGGCCTAGTCTTTCTCGAGGCTCTTTATTAGGTATGAGAAAAATACATAAGTCCAGTAACTTAAAAATTTAATTTAATGTTGAATTACATATATAGAAGTACACTGGTGTATCTCTAACGTCTCCATCAGCACTCCACGAGAAGGTCTCCAAAACCCTAGAGAAACTTAATTTTCAATTATCATTTATTAGGTAATTTGTAATCATACTTGAGCGTATCCATGTTTTTCCCTTCATAAACAACAAGATGGTACTGATTATGCAAGGTACCGCTAAGGAAATATGACATGACGTTGTGGGCAAATGGACTAGCTCCTTCAAAAAGATATAGTTCACTTAATAGTTTAACATCTTTACCTTTCCATGAATGACTTTGATAGGTTTTGTGGAAAGGGCTACGATAACCAACCTTCAAGATCAGCAGTAAAACCAGCCGCCTAGGTATAGTCTAAAAAGACTGGAAACCTCTACTCCGCTGCGAAAACCAATCGAAAGTACAACGGTGTCGCGGCCAACTCCAGCCATCTGCAACACTATCCATCAATAAGAAGGTTCAAATCCCGCTGATACAAGTGAAGTGAATGCATCGAGACCAATTGGGAAGGTGTCCCAGTATTTCGCGTGCCGGGCGGCGTATCACTGTACAATTCTAGTACGCAACCATATACAGTGTGTTCATTTTAAAACTTACCACCCATGTAACTTAAAAACCGCAATAATAACTTTCAACATTCGCGGGGACACGTCGATTTTTATTTTAGGGGGGAACGTTTTTGACAGTCAAGTGGTCTTGATATGTTCATCCCTCTAACCCTTAGCAACCCCTATTTTAAAATCTCAAATGCAACTACCCCACTTGTTATACATGAATTGAAAACCCCTTTCAATACCAATACAACAGTGTATTCCATTTGAAAATTGGGTGAGATTTGATAAAGTTTGGGTCAAAAAGCAATCATTTGACAAAAACTTATTTATTTATTTTCTTTAATGGTTAATAATGAAAATCCCCATCTATTCCGGGAATGTAATACGCAATACCCCCAGAACATAAATGTTTGGGCAGGAATTTTAGGAAACGCCATAATAGGTCCCTTATTTATAAATGATTGTCTAACCTGGGAGGTGTACTTAGATATGCTTCGGGACACATAGTTGATGGACTAATCACTGAATCTTTAGAAAATCAAGTGGATCATCACGGAAATTCTTTACTGCAAGAAGACCTACTACACTTTCAACAAGATGGTGCACCCGCGCACTACGCTAGACCTGTACGTGATTGGTTGAATATATCACATTATATGACCCATAACTTTATCAAATCTCACCCAATTTTCAAATGGAATACACTGTTGTATTGGTATTGAAAGGGCCTTTCAAATTATGTATAACAAATGGTGTATTAGTTGCATTTGAGATTTTAAAATTGGGGTTGCTAGGGGTTAGAGGGATGAACATATCAAGACCACTTGACTGTCAAAAACGTTCCTCCATAAAATAAAAATCGATGTGTCCCCGCGAATGTTGAAAGTTATTGCGGTTTTTAAGTTACAGGGGTGGTAAGTTTTAAAATGAACACACTGTATGTGTCCTATCCACAAAACCATTACACGCTTACTGGCTGCAACAAGATCTGACAAGAGAAACCCGTGTGCTCAAACTGGATTGGGGAACATCCTGCAATCCGACCCCTGATCGAAGCAGTAAAAAAACAGAAGACATAACACTTGCAGGGTTAGACAGTCTCAAGGGTTATCGAAAAAGTTGACGTTTCGCTCACTTTAAAGGAGCTTCATCAGGTTGATCAGTGTTCCAGCGTGGGCAGTTTAGTGAGTGTTATTCCCGTTGGTTCAGTTTGGTAAAATTTAATATTTTTATTGCCGTTCTTGTCCTCATAAAATCCCTTGGTGAAATGTACGTAGACTTTTCGCTGGACGGATTATCGCTTTCATGATTCAACAGTCCGTCATTTTTACACACTTAATAATGCAATTAGGAATTCAGGGGTTTTCACAAAATTAATACTAAGTTAGTCCAAACTTAATGAGTTTATCCTATCGCTTCTGCAATAATTAGAAACAATTAAACATCTGGTAGAGGTTGTGGGTTTTTTTATTTATATGAATAAGTAACTTAAGGTTTTAATTGCGAGCCAGTAACAATATTATACCTAAGTTCGCATTCCCACAGTTTATTATTATAATGCCGTACCTACCTATTTGTAAACAAAATTTGAATAGGAGGTAATTTCCCTTACGTATATAAGTAATTATTTTTAATTTTGTGTTGTTTAGGCCAATTATTATAATTGCAGTGTCTTTATCTTAACATATTAGATACCTGTTGCTATGTACTGACTATTTATAAGTATTATGTTTGCTTAAGTCGATACTTTTAAATTTATAGAAATAATTATCGTCAAAGGTTGTTGCTATAGAATAATTATTGCTTATGATGACCTTTCAATTGCTTCTTTCTTTGATCTGTTTTGTCCTATATCATTGATGAGTATGAGATTTCCTTCTGCATCTTCTTACCTCTTAATAGACTTGAAGCTTTTGGTCAATTATATAGGACAGTATCCCTTCATCCTTTTTTTTTGTTCTTCCGATGATGTGTTTCCTTTGCTATATTCATCACTCTGCTCTCGTCCATTTTGTCTACGTCTTCCCTCCAGTTGTTTTTCCTCAATCTACTTATAGTTTTAATCTACTCCATCGACGCAGCCAACTAAGATCGGCCCAGACCAGACCCTTTGAAGCTGGAGATTACAACGCCCACACGAGCAGATCTGGTAGGGAGTAACGCTGATGTGTGTCTCCTAGCTGTCATTTGGTGTATCACGTAATTATTGAAAATCCGTAAACCAAGCTACAATCGACTACGTTTTGATCAACTCCAAATTCTCTTCATCCGGTGTCAGCGTTCTTGTGCACCTCACCCAACTGGGGCTTACCTGGACTTGGTCTAACCACAGTTTTCAAATGTAGCCCACTCGTTTCAGTGCGATGCATTCGAAGTCCCTACATCTACGTTTTCTTTGTTCACCAGTTTCGAATTTTCCAAGATATTTTTCTAAGCTTTCTCTGCAACTCACTGTGTGATTGGTTTGTTCAATGATGCAGCAATGCTCTGTGTGTGATTTTTATGTCGTTTTCTTAATCTTCTATTTCATTTATTATTCTTTCCTGCTTGTTTTCTTCCACTTTGTTAGTTTTTCATCGTGTTAACGGAATCTACGAGGCAGAAGTTATACACATCCTTATTGGATTCCAAAAGCTATCTGTGATCTTTCGTTTTTCTTTCCTCCTTCATGTACTGCTTTTCTTCCTTTCTTGCATTCTTTAAATAGAGGAAACTGTGACATAATCATCCCCTAAAGCTTAAAATTCACAAAGGTCCAAATTTAAGTGTGTAAAAGTTTTTTTTGCGCATCCTCTGTACCTACTTATTGACTAAATTTTTTGTTCTTTATTTCATTTTCTATCTTAAAGGAAAATACCACTATAAGTCCAGTTAGTATTGTTAGCAGCTCCTAGTCAAATCGATACGATCAGTTTCGAATGCCAAAAATTGGTTTACAACGATAAGCTACGTGGTTGTTTTGTGAGAATCTTTACTTAAACACTCCAAAAATGTTCACAACTCTTTGTCGACTAACAACATTCGACCGACTGACGGAGGGTAAAAGGATTCATTCTCCATATACGTAGGTACCTTTTTCTTCCACGTTAATATTCCGTTATATCACTGGCCGTTATATAGGCAGTTCTTCACAAGGGCCATTGCAAAAGATTATGTTGTAATCTAAATAAACTGCTTATTGCTGCACAGTATTGGAAGAAATGTAATTACATGTGGCCGTTGAATATACCGCCACCACAAAGCCTAGAAATTACAATTTTGCATAATCATCCACATTCTGGTTATATTTCTTAATTACTTTAATCACTACGTGTATAATTGGCTTATGACACGTCGCCGTTGGAGTGCAATAAACAATTATTATTACAATACGGTACCTACCTAATTAGTTCTCATCAGTCTCGAACATGGAAATCTTTTTACTTTCCTGACTGTTCTTGTGGTGAAAGGAAATTGAACTATATTGATATCTAAGATCAAAAGTACTTTCACTTACTTGAAAGTTTCGACCTTTTTTTATCTGCACCAACGGGCCTTCTGCGATTATTAATGAAAAACCAATAAATTAAATATTGTTTTGACTAAACGATTAACTATAAATTGGTAAATAGGTAAGAGTTGACCCATCTGATATTATGTTACGTTTCGTTGCGGTTTTTTTCATTCCATCTACGATGCGATTAGAAATACAATTGCATTTTGAGAAACCTTGAATATTGGCTTATGTACCTACCTATACTTTAGGTACTTAATGTGTAATCACGTACCTACCTACACTAATCTAAAGTAACTTATACATTCTTTATCTTTCGTGTATCACTATAGGTAAGTAGGTATGCGTAAAAGATAATGGAATTGAAAAACTCTGATAATATAATACACAAAAGATCTATTTACATCCACCTCGAAAGTTTTTGTCCAGTCAATTAGCTGTTAATAGAAATTAATTGATTTAGTCTTGTGTCTTGAATTGTAATGGTATGTTGTTACACAGTTGCGCACATTAAATAGCGAAAAGATTACAAATTGTAGGACTTAAGGAAACAGTTGAATTACTATCTGATAGGTGGGTAGGTGAGGTAGGTACGTATATTCACATAGGTAGTATAATTTGGCGATAAGACAATAGATTAATGACAGAAAGAAGTTACTAATTTACTATGTTTATATAAAGATATGTCATATCGATATAATTCATATGTGAAGTGGTACCTCGCCATTGATAAACTATAACATTGACTAGTGTTTAAAGTCAATGACTGTAACCGAGTTACGGGATCACTGGGTCATTTCATGTGTACCACCTACTTGGACCTATGGTTTCTGACAACGCCCTGTATATAAAGGTACTAATAATTTAACATACACGGTAATTGTGTGCGAAGTTGTATTGCGAAATTATACAATTTAGCTAATGAACTAAGTTTTTTTCGAATTAAAAAGCGAAATTGTTTGATAATACAGTTTTAGATCACGATCGAAAGGTGGCGCTGCCACTCGATTTCTAATCTTAGAAATTCCAACTTGCATGAACGTTGACACGTCGCACTCGATCATTCGATTTGTAGTTCTACCAAAGCAAAGTCGTTGCTCATTTTGTTTTTATATTTAAATTTGTTGTGATTCTCAGAGTGCAAAGATTACCTCGAATTTACTATTACTTACCCTCCACAAGATGACTCATTTATCAATACGAAAGGTAAGTTGTGTAATACAGCCTTTTTGGTACCTATATAAGAAAAAAAAAAACAACGTCGAGACGCCTGCGTCTAACAATTGATTTTTTGTATGTAGACATGAAACGTTAATGATTTTTTTCCTTCAAATGCAGATGAGCGGTGACAATAATTCGGAAATGCGTGAATTAGCAGCAAGAATTTGTCGTGATTATCTACATGGTGCCTGGAAACATGTTAATGCCCAAAACATCGGCTTTAAACATATCAGGTAATTACTTAATTTTCGAGATTATTGTATTATGCATATTATATTCATAGTGGAATATTTATTGTAAACACCCGGCTTGAAACCTTGGGTTTTATCGAACGTTTTAACAGACTTAAATAAGAAATCCTTATCAGTTTGTTTATAATTACGTTAACTACCTATTTATAAATTCCTTGTGTCTGTGCTGTGTTCGTATAAGTTAAATTACTTGTGCGATATTAAAGTTTATAAACAATTTACAAAATTAAGGTTAGCGGTTTCGGGTTGGTCATAAATTAGTTATGCAGGGTGAATGATCTGTAGACGATATTTTAAATGATAATAGGTAATTATTAGTACATGGAAATTTATTTATGCAGAAAGAAACATTAGGTATCTCTTATTACAAAATAGGGTCACCTAAAACAGCAAAAAAAAAAAATGTATACAGGGTGTCCCAGGTTTAATGATCAGGACTTTGACATTTTGTAGAAAAACACATTTTATTAACAAACTAAAATTTTACTCACATGTCAACAGTAAGATAAAGTCAGCATACTTCGTATTACGTAAATTGTATTGTAACAAAGATATTCTTAATAGAAAGTTAAAGATATTGTTGTGTGAAACCCTAATCTTATCGAAATTTAATTATTGTGATGTCTTATACGGTCCTTGTCTAGATTATGTTTTGTCGAGACGTGTTCAAAAACTTCAAAATGCTTGTGTTCGTTTTATTTTCGGTCTAAAAAAATGGGATCATGTATCTGAAAGGTTACGTGAGCTTCGCTGGTTGAATATGATTAACAGGTGGAAACTACATTTAGCGTCTTTTGTCCATGGTGTAATGTTATCGTCGATTCCCAAGAGTATCAAAAAGCTACTTATTCCCAGAAAAGAATGTCATGATCGCCATCTCAGGCAGTTGAATGTGTTGTCCATACCGCAGCACTCCACCTCGCTCTTTAAAAAGTCTTTCATTTATTCATCTGTGACGTTACATAATTCGATCTCGCCCCATTTAAAATATTTGCCTATGAATAAGTTCAAATTTAAATACAAAACTCATTTGTTATCACTCCAATAGCTGTTTCAACTTGGTCTTTTTATTGTACATTTATCAATAATTTGTTTTCTTTATTTTTAATTGTCGTTATGTTTTATTTCAAAAATATCAATTTATTTTGTTACAATATGTATAGTAGGTTAAGTGGAAGAGCAACCTTGGGCTGAACTGCGTCTCTTACTCAATAAAGGCATATTATTATTATTATTATTATTATTTTAAGGCGAGTTGCTCCTATAAACGTAGTTCCTAAAATTGTTTGTTTCTGAGATACAGGGCGTTAAAGTTTTCTAAAAAATAAAGGTTTTATTTATTTATTTTCCAAATTGTGGCAATAATTCAAACCAAAATTGGCACACAAGATACAAGGACAGAGGGCCACACGATTGAAGAATATCAATTTTTTTAATCAACCAGTGGCGGAGGTATGGGTAATCCGTTGTACTAATTTGATAAATAAAAAGAGTACAGCCCTGAATTAAATATTCGAAATATACTTTTTGATGGAGCATTCAATTCTGAACAAAAAATGTCTCTAGACTAGATTTTTGTCATTTATTTGTCGAAAAATGTATGTTGGCTGTGTACAATAATTATCGTTGCCATGGATCTTATGCTCTGTCCATGTATCTTGTGTGCCAATTTTGGTGTGAATATTTTCAACAGTTCGGAAATAAATAAATAAAACCTTTATTTTTTAGAAAATTGTGACGCACTCTGTATCTCAGAAACAAAGAATTTTAGGACCTATGTATATAAGAGCAACCCACCTTAAAAGGTGTTTCTCTACAAAATGTCAAAGTCCTGATCATTAAACCTGGGACACCCTGTATAAAATGAAAAATAATCTATTGAGATACAAATTACCCTCAAACAATACCGAACAATACTCCTAAAATAGTCATCCAAACTGTCACTGTATACTTTTTAAAATTATTACTGTTGAAAATGTCAGTATTATACAGGTTACTTATACATACTTTTATACATATCGGTGTTAGTTTTGCTAATGTGAAATAGGGTAGGGCAGTGAGGGATAGTCTGGGTACAGTTTTGCACAGTTTCTGGTTTTTTTTGGTTGGCAACCAAATATTAGAACCTTAGAATATAAGTGAACTGCAGAAATGTTTGTTTACATTGGTTTGTGAAGCCAGGACAAGGATAGCCTAATTCGGTCTTATTTATTGTACTTTACAATGCAATGTTGTCCAATTATCAACATCACAACCAAAATAGTAATTAAAATCTATAAATATCTTTAATCTGTTATTGAATTAAGCGACTCTTAAATGTGTACAACCTTTATTAATTTACGTTCTTAAATAAAATCTTCGATAGGTACAAAGTGAATCTGATTTTACAACACAGCAGTAATTGTGCGTGCTGTCAATTATTATAAATTGGTTGTTTAAATACAAGAAGGATTATTTTGTTCTACATTTAATTATTAAAACGGACAATAATGCCGCGATGGTGCTTTGTGTACAAAAGGAGCCTTTTACGGACATAAGGGCAAATAGAAATTATAACTTTACATAGGTAGTAACGTTCATAGACGTAGAAAGAAATTTTAATGGGGGAAGTGATTATTTATTTAAAATTTGAAGGAGAAGGTTAGATTATTTTCTATTTTAATGAGAAAAGTGTGTATCTGAAGATACACACATCTACCTTGCATGTCCCGTATTCATATTATACAGTATTTGTACAATGTTTATGGTATACAATAATGTATTTAATATTGTTATAATTTATATGACCCTTAAATACAGTACGCCACTGAACATGTAGTCTGGTTTTTTTTTCTCTTCCTGCGCACTCTTTCGTCAGTGTTGGCTTTATGTTTTAATAACGTTCGTATCTATACCTTTCCATAATCTCAGATTATTTCACACTACAGTGACTTTATACCGACAGTGTGGCTATAGGATGTTCATGTTTTCTATTGGCTGCGCCATGTTTCCTCCTAGTTTGTATGTAAACATGTTATCTTTGGTTATCATTAGCCACTTGTTGTTAGTTACGTATAAAAAAGTTATTCACTGAGAACGTTATCATGGCGTATACAAGTTGCTAATGACAACCAAGGGTGCAACGAAACACATGGACAAGGATTATTTTTGCACATGTTTGTCGTCATTTTGTTTCATACGAGAATATCTATTTTACTCTAATTTACAACATGAAATGTTGCATACATTCAAATCTGGAGGAAACATGGCGCTCATGGCTCACTATAATGTCACAATTTAATTATTTGGGAAATGATAAGTAAGGTGCACTACGAAATTAAATATTAGTTTGGTAAGGGCTCAATGAGGGCGTTCGAACTTGGTGTGAAACAGAGTCAGTAGATTAACAGAGTACCGCAACCTCCGCCATATTTAGTCCTTTCCGCGCTTCCCTCACTACACGCTCAGTAAAGTAGATGATGTTTTGACTAAATTTTTCGGAATATAATAAAACAAATACACTTAACGGCACAACAACAGGGCATTTTATTAAAAATGACGCACTTTCGTAAGTCTATCTTATGTATATGGACTAAATATGGCCGCCAGGGCGGCATTTGTTGCGTCAAAGGCTTGCGGTACTCTGTTAATCTACTGACTCTGGTGTGAAATAGAGGAATTCTACTGTGAAATAATTGTATGGTATTGCCATCTCTCTTTTATCTTATTTTCTCGATGCTTGGTCACTCTTTCTATAAAACCTACTAATTCATATGAATTACATACTAATTATGGTTAGAAAAGGAAAAACTATTTGTAAAAATAACACCTAAATCCTTTACTTACTCAACATTGTTGAGGAGGGCACGGTTCATACAGGGTGGGGTCCACATACGGTACGGAATTTGGTGCCTAATCTATAACAATTTTAAAAAATCTTTTTATATGCATATATCTAGGTCAATAAGAGCTACATTTTAAAAATATTTATAAATATACAGGGTGGTTCAAAAAAAGTATATTTTTTTAAATAGAACACCCTATCATCACATTTTCTACATTCACTATACCCATGTTTTATGGTTTTCGAGATATCCCGGTTTTTCTCGAAATACAGTAGGTCACAAAAAAAAGAATAGCGACAAAATGGTGGGCGTACAAAAAATTGCTTTGAATCAGTGGATCTGAAGCTTTTTGGCAACTATTTGCAATATTTACTATTATGTAGAAGTGTATAGGGTGTTCCAAAACGTGCGAAATATCATTGACTCCTGCCAACTTAAATAACTTGCTTATTTTAAATAGAATACCTTGTATTTTTTTACGCTATCTGATACAGTAAAGGATTCCCTTTCAAACGATATTAGGGTTCCCTATAGCCAAGTATAGTGTTCTTCACGTAACCAACCATTACTTTTATGTAGAATCCATCGCGATAGACAGTGTCTATACAGGATGTTTTGTTTCTTGTGTACGACCCTAAACTACATTTTTCCATCCGGGCCACCCTATATATTTTGACGTTTTTGAAAAGAGAGTAAAATTTCCTAAATTTTGATGTATCATTTGTTATATATCAATTCGATGTCTGTGTGCGGGTGTGCTTGTGTCACTTTTTTGTGTTAAGAAATTTTGACTTCAGATAGGAAAGAACATCAAAAAGGAAGTCTAGGATTTTTTGTCGCTTGTAGCTCAACGAGAACACCTTCAAAATGGCCGACAAAGTTTTATTTTGTTGAAAAATTTGAAAATTTTAAATTTTGACTTCAGCTTCGAATAAATGATGAAAAAGTAGAATCGGAATATCTGATAAACCAAAGTGTTATCTTTTGAGGAACACCTTCAAAATGGCTGACAAAGTTTAAACACTTTTGTCTCAAAAATGGTGTGCTAAAACCATGAAACAAATGCTTTCAATGATACTATAACTATAATAGTTAGTTCATCGAGACCTTCTTTCTCACAACTACCATGTTTAAACATTTCTACCATTATCTTGCATAGTATCTTAACAATGAACAAATCGTGCACATAGATTCGCTGCTTTAACCATTAATGCACCTTCAAAAATACAAATTGGCCACTGGAAACTACATTTAACAGAATTTCAATCTACGTTAATGCGATATAACGCATTTCTTAGATGTAAAATACAGAATTTAGTCAAATTGTTTATAACATCATAAATATTGTAGACATCTTGAGATAAAAAAAAATTGTATGAGTAAATGTCACTTTGCTCATCAAAAACAATAAAATTGTCAAGTTGTTATACCTTAAGGTTTGCAAAATAGTAACCGTCATCTAAATTGCAGTGGTGGTCTGTCGAACTTGCTCTACTACATCTCACTACCTGATAGCTTAACTGAAAAGGAGAAGGAAGAAGCTGATCCCAAGGAAGTTTTAATACGAGTCTACGGACAAACCCACGGTGAACGTGCACTCGAAGCTCTTATCACAGAAAGTGTAATATTTACGTTACTGTCAGAGCGTGGCCTGGGACCAAAATTGCACGGAATTTTTCCCGGCGGTCGAATAGAACAGTATGTTAACGCAAGACCCTTAAAAACCAAGGAGCTCGCCGATGAGCACCTCTCGATAACTATATCTAAAAAAATGGCAGCTATACATTGCATGGAGGTGAGTCGTTTATCTGTCAATCTAATGATTATGTTGTTTTATTTTGACAGTAACTGTGCTAGCCTGCGAAATTTTATTTTTACAGATTCGACGAGGTAAGAATTTTACAAGGTACCTACACGAAATTTTAAATTCATTGTAGATATGCTGTTATTAACGTTTAATTATTTATTATTAGTAACTTTCGAGTGATCGCCGGTTTTAAACTATATTAATTGTATCACTCGACGGTTATGTTATTGCAAAAATTTGCCTTTAAGGTAAACAGGCCAGTACGATCTTAACGAATTCAAGACTCCCAAATACAGGAAAACTATAAATGTAACCGTAGTGATTTAATTTTTATCGACTCCTACGAAATTTCTGTAATCAAATGTAATACATTCATTTAACTTTAATGGGTTACTTCGCTGTAAAAAAAAAATAAGAAAACGGCCTTTGCATCAGTAATTGACCAACTCAAATTTTGTTTCTCGCCGGTGATTGACATATCGTTGCTCCAATGATTGACTTGGACATGATACAATGAATCATTACATAACTAAGAAGTAAGTAAATTAATTAAACTACATATTCCAACATTTCGGGCACTTGGTAAACTCATCGCTTGAGTTTTTTAGGGGAAACTTATTGTTTCTAGCACATCTGCTTTGGAATATCAAACAATATCCGGTTTTTTCGGCCATTTCCAGTTATTTGCAGAAGGTTCCATTCGATTTCTTCTTTGTTCCTCTTTATTTTTCTTCTCTTCTTCCCTTCTATGGTATTCCAACCATTCATCAGAAGACGCTACGCAAGGTATTTTTTTCTTTCTTTTTCACCAATTTGGTATTATTGTTGTTTTCAGTCGGCCAAAATAAGCACTTCTTGAATCCAAGTAGTCACTAGAAGTTTTTATGGGCGGGCATGCTTCTTCTAACTGAATGATCTGTTCAACAGCTTTAGCATCTTCAACCTTTTCGATTCGTCCATATTCGTTTTTGGGGCGCGAATTGTTTTTGAAGCCTTGCAAACACTCATCCCATTATCTATAGCCATTAAAGCATTTTGGACATCCTTCGAATTGTAAGCTGGGCCTTTTTTTGGAACCATTTCTTGAAAGAAAATCGATAAGTTATGAAATGCCCAATAATTGATCAAGCTTTACATTAGTTATTGACAGCACCCTCAACAGCAATTTTTTCTTGAGATATAACTAGGTCATTAACGGGAAATTAATTGAAGAAACATTAAGGCTTTCGTGAATATTATTCTTGTTTTTTTTTCATATTAAAAAAGTTTAAGCAAATCATTAGCAGCTGATGAATCATTGACCGGAGCCGGTATGAGTAATTGACACATGAATTGTTGGCGTTTTTTACCATAATCATTATATATTGAAATAGTTTTCATTGTCCTAATAAACTCATCCCTCAATTACTGAAATATAATTAAATATGCCCGAAGGAGTAGTGCCAAATTATAATATATTTTTTTTCCCAACATGGATACCATTTTTAATCATCCTAGTCGTTTTTTTTTTTTTATAATAAACTAGCCGACCCGGCGAACTCCGTACCGCCATAAATTCCTTTATGCCCGCCTCGGCTTCACACGCCGACTAAGGAAATGTCACACTTCCTGTAAATTCAAATTAGTTTGATTCTCGTTAATTCCATGTACTGACACGTTTGATTTATCGAAAATGATTAACCCGTCAAATTAAAAAGTACCGGAAATGTTACATTCTATCATATCTGAACGCCAAACGTTCATAGGTAATTGTTACGTATAGTAATTAATTATGACGTATGTCTGTTTAAAGTTAACAAATGCTGACTAAAGAACTGAACGTCAATCTGAGATCTCTCACAGTCTTCTGTCTCATTCACTCACTCACTTTCTCATAGTCTTCTGTCTCATTCACTCGCTAACTTTTTATATTATTAGATTTTAAAAACTTTCTGTTCGATTTTTTTTAAACTTACCTTTATGCCATGATACAAATAAACAAGATATGATATTGCGCATGTGGGCGGAGTCATGATTACGTCACGCGGTGGTGGATTTCAAATAATCGCGTTGGCTTATGTGACGTTACCGCCGTTCTTTTTCTTGTAAATTTTTGTTGTGCGTCAAGTGATTTACAAACCTTTTTGGTTTAAAGTGCGGTGTGCAGTTTCCGGGTGTAACAGTGATAATGGCTCAAAACATTTTACAAATAATGTAATGTTTTTTTAATGTGTTTTTAATAGTCCACAATTCTCGCGTGTTTCCTGTTTAAAATCCTGTAACTTAAAAAAATCCCTATACGTATAAGTACGTAATATAAGCATATTTAAGAATCAAATGTGCTATTTACCCTTAATCGTCGTAAAATAGTAATCAATAAATCCATAAATTAACTTTTTATATTAAAATTGCATAAGGAAACTTTACTGTCTTATTAGTAAAAGCCTCAAATCTATTTATTCAGCACCGTGTGACGTCATGCGCAAGCCGGACGAGTTTGGGACGGCAATCGATCATATCTTGTTTATTTGTATCATGCCTTTATGCAAAGCTTCTCCTTAAAATAGCGAACACAAAAAAAAAAGAATAATCCTTTTCTTCCTTATTACCTACCATTCCATCATCCTACTTTACGACGTCAGACTTGACGACGGAACACGCAAAATATGTTTGTCAATGCATAAGATAAAGACAGAATTGCATAAAGCTGTTTACGTTCACGATAGAGCACGCGAAATACGTTTGTCAATGTATAAGATAGAGACAGAATCGCGTAAAGGTGTTTACGCGATTCTGTCTTTATCTTATACATTCACAAACATATTGTGCGTGCTCCGTCGTGAAGTCTGACGTCGTAAAGTGGAATTAATGAATGGTAGGTATATAAGGAAGAAAAGAAAGGTCACTTTGCCTTTAGGGGCGGTTAATTCGACAGAGGACATGGTATAGACAATACTTATAAATAATATGGCCACATTTTCAGATGGTCCGTGTATGCTTAGCTGGAGGGGCGAGCTCGATGCCCTCAGTAACGAACAGGAAAAGTCGGGATAAAGAAAATGGTCGAGTTGCTGGCGCATGTAGTTATTTTTTTAAATACAGAAAAGCGTTTCCGAAATTGTTCTTTTTTGTTAAAATAGTATATTAAAGTATTCGTGGATAAACAGGTCTTTAAAACACTTGCTCTATTTCAAGCACTCCGGCTGCGCCGTCGTGCTTGAAAACGCGCGTGTTTTAAAGACCTGTTTATCCACGAATACTTTACGCTATTGTTTTTTATTGGTTCACTTTGAAATCTCGTATTAAAATGCAAATAAGAACTAATAATGTGAAATGGTTGAATTCGTAATGTGAAATCATTATACCTTTCGTTGTCATGGAAATGAGAAAAACGGAAATTAATTTGCAATCTGTCATTTTATTTGACGTAACAAAGTACTCCTGTCAGATCAATAACCAATAAGAATTCAGGTTTTTCAAATTGACGATGATGCCATGGGAACTTTAAAACACAGCGCGATTTAAACACGCTGGGACGTGGTTTAAAAGGCTAAAATAGGACACCAATAAAAAAAAAATATATTTTACCCAAAACCTTGTTTTTTGAGAACTTGTGTCAGTGTTGGTCAATCACTGGGTGTCCGGTCAATTAGTGGTCGGTTTACCTTATTTAGAATTATTTAGTAATGGGCAGTTTTTGCGTGTATTGTAGATTTCGATCCAAAGTCCGATTAATAGTGTTTATCGTACCTTGGATCGAATAATTATTATTTAGTTAATTTTATTGATGTGCGGGCTAGCATATCTTAATCATCTCACACATATCGGGTGTACTTTTCCATGTTTCAGCATCTGTCTCAATTAAGTTTGCGGAACAAACACTACTGGTGGTCCTGTGCTGGATAAACGTAATGTTTGTTTCCCAGCGGCTTCCCCCGGGACGTATTAACCGTAGGAATCTTCACTCATTATGCGCACGGGCATGTTTTTTACGCCAATATTGATTCCCAATGATCCCTAATATCAATCCAGATGGGATTTATTACGTAGAAAACATGCCCCAAATTTTTTTAATACTTAAAGGATAATATTTGAAATAAAAGGTGTTTTTAGGTTCCTTTACATAAAACGCCCGGATGGTTATGGGAAACAATGGAACGTTGGCTTAAATCGTCCGAGGAACGTATCTGTGATGACATTCCAATTACGGTACAACACTTAAAAGAATTTAATTTAAGACGCGAATTTTTATGGCTTAAACAAAGGCTCCAAATGGAAAATAGTCCCGTCGTTTTTTGTCACAATGATATGCAGGAAGGAAATATTTTGTTATTACAAGACGAAACGGTTACTAGCAATGCCGATGCCGAACTTGTCCTCATTGGTAAGCATTATGAGAATAAAACAAAAAAAACCTTTGCCTACTCACAATTTTTTTGTGCGAATACACGAAGATTTTTTTTAATATTCTCTCTGTTTAAATTGTGTTTATTGTTAAAAGCGTTCTCGTTCAACAAATTACCAGCATCAAGTGTTATTGGTTAAAAGTTATGTACGTAAAAGTTTTTTTTTCGGAGACCAATCAGTAATAACTTTTACCTTGAAATCGTACAAAGCACTTATTGGTCTCTTTTTTGCAGATTTTGAATATTGTTCGTACAATTATCGGGCATTCGATATTGCGAATCATTTCTTGGAATGGACGTACGATTACACGGAGAAGGAATGGCCTTATTTCAAAGCGAGTCCGGAAAATTATCCGTCGAGCTTGCAAAGATTAAAATATGTCTGTCATTATTTGAAAGAAACCGGCTCTACGGAAAATCCGATTGACGTACTTAAAGAAGTTGAAATATTTTCGCTCGCGTCGCATTTCTTTTGGGCGCTTTGGTCGATTGTAAATACGAAAACATCGCAAATACCTTTCGGTTATTGGGAATATGGAGTGGAACGATTAAATGCGTATAATGGATTAAAAACGAAACTACATACACACGGTATTAAAAGAAAAGCGTACGACGGACTATATTAATTCCTCCACACGTGCCCTTCCTATTTTCGAATAATATTGTACTTATTTGGATGGCGGAAAGACTGCAAATTACCGTGTGATATAACATCCAGTAGGGATAGATTTTGTATTTTCCATCTGAAACATTTTTAAAACAATTTTTGCCGATGAAGGCAGGACAGATTCCCCCCCGACGTATATGTCGGTGTGACGATTTTATAGGGACGAATTTTTTAAGCAAATGTGTTGCCGTTATTAAAAGATGCATTTCTATGTATATGTACATCAGTATTCTATATACGAAAATATAACTAAAATATAATTGTGACGTAGTTAGTTGTAGGTTTATGAGATACCTTTGTTCGTTTTGTAAATTAAAACGGTACTTAGTTCTTAAGACTGATTTTGTCTGATTGAATCCTTGCATTTTTTTCCTATTAAAATATTTTTAGTCGTTTAGGTGTTTTTTTATGACTCTGTTATTATGTTTCCGGTTTTAGTCTGTTGGTTAATGTAAATTGTATCAATAAAAATCTTTTAAAAAAACAAACTAATTTTTGTCCATTATTTCCACTTTGTTTGTCCTTTAACGTATGAAATGACGCAATACAAAATATTCCATTTGCTACATTTAATAGCAAAGTCCCTTATATTGCGCAAGATTGCGTTATTAACCAATTTTTTATTGGATAATAAAACTAAATTACATATTGTGTAAATTCTATGAAATTCAATGACTATACTCCATACGCTTGGCAATGTCCCTTTTCTCATTTAGTCGTAAATCAAATATCATTTATAACGCGATCGATAGCTTCATTCAATATGCACCTCTAATGCAAAGTAAAAACCAGTTCCATACGGGCGAAAGTTGTTCAAAACAAATCTTATGGAAACTTGAATACAATAGAACAATAGATTTGAACTACCTAACTGGTAGCGGTACTCAATAGAAGATACACTAGTTTCATTATTAAATTGTGATGTTTAATTGATAATATATTACTTTGTAATGAAACTATTGACAACCGCTGACTAGATAGGTAGTTGAAAACTATTGTTTTATTGTATTCAAGTTTCCATAAGATTTGTTTTGAACAACTTTCGCCCGTATGGAACTGGTTTTTACTTTGCATTAGAGGTGCATATTGAATGAAGCTATCGATCGCGTTATAAATGAGATTTGATTTACGACTTAATGAGAAAAGGGACATTGCCGAGCGTATGGCCTATACATATCCATATTGTAACAGTTCTCTGACTTATCCTATTCCTGAGAAAATTCTGTTCCCCGGAAAAAATATCCTGATATTATTATTTATGATTATATGAATCTATTTACGTTTTCTATACATTTTACTCTTGTACACAATCACCTTGTGTATTGTTGGATACCAAAGAGAACACAAGAATTAATCTTTACTTTTCCTTTTTAAGAAAAACCTTACAAAAAACGTTAAATTTTTTTCCTTGTCAACAACTGTTTCTATGGTAATACTACTACCCAATCATATCTCCACAAAATAAACAAAAAAAATGCCGCTGTTCCTATCATTTCTCCCACCTAAGTCTGAAAAACTGAATTTAGAGAGTTTTTCGACTTACTAAAACTCGTAAGTATAAATTGAACTATCAAAATTACAAAGAAACAAAAAATTGAACGACATCTGAAATTATGCTACTTAATCTAAAAGTTTCTTATGTATTTTTATTTCTCTTCCACTCTTCCATATCTTGAAATATTATCAACAGCACCACCATCTTCTTTGCACTTATCTTGTTCAAAGGTTTCAACCACCAAATCATCTTCCTTTTCAGATTCGTTTTCTTCACAGATTTTATAATACCATCTACCCCTGGCAACAGTTCTTTAATTCTATCCAATGGCCAGGCAGCTCGTTTAGCCTTGTCCTTTTCAATTAACACAATTTCTCCCTTTTCAAATACCACTTCTTGATTTGGCCACTCACTTTCATAACTTCTCAACCACATATTAAAGCCACTTCGAATCTACAAATTTCTTAGGGTGGTTTGTAAGGAACTAGTTTAAACTTCCATTTACATAAACTGCCGTTAAATTTTAAACTGCGTTTGACTACAATTGTATTGTATGGCAAGAGTTTCGACCAAGTTTAAATAAACGAGGTGTAAATCAAGTTGGTAGTAATGAATTTGTCAAAATTGACAAAAAGTGTCACATATTAATTGCTTTTCTGGGTGTCTGAAGTGTAAGTTTGGGTAATAATGCCTGCAAATATGCAAAAAACAAAACGGGCGGCTAATTTTTCCTCTTCGGAAATATCCACCATCATCTCATTGGTGAAGAAAAAGAAATTTTATGATATCATAGAGAATAAAAAAACTGATACAGTAACGAATCGAAACAAGGATGAAGCGTGGAGGGTTCTCGCAGAAGAATTTACTTAATTCTATATCGGGAAAAATTTATAAGGACGCAAAATCTTTAAGAGGGAAGTACGAAAACACAAAAAAACAAGCAAAAAATAAATACGCCGAAGAAAAGCGTTACATGTACAAGACAGGAGGTGGTCCGCCAAAAAATAATAATCCTACAATGATAAAGACCAGCGTAGATTATGAAATTGAAGAAATTATCGGTTCCCAAATAACGGGGTTAGATTCTGAGTTTGACGGGGATTGAAGATGAAATCGAATATGAAAATGAAAACGAATCTGAAAAATCAAATGGAAGTCCCGCTATCAATAACGCAAAGAAAATTGAAAAAATTAAGATATTATCAAATATAGATGTCACACCAACACAAAAATCACCAAACTCATCGAGGAGTCCGGGTGCGGGGACATCGTTGGGGAGAACTGTTGACCAAGACGAGAATCGAGCTGATTGGTCTCATTATACACCACAAATGCTTAAAACTCCTCAATCTTCAGAATTGAAATCTAAAAAAACTTACAGGAGAGAAAATACCCTCAAGACGAAACTTGGACAATGGGCCAATTCAAAAACAGATTATATGGAAGTACAACAAAGATGTTTGATGGAAGAGCATCGTGTTAAATTACAGCATATGGAAGAAAAGCATACTGCTTTTTTAAAGCAAAGTATGGAACTGCACAATGAAAAAATCCGTAGGGATCGTGAAGAACATGATATCAAAATGAAAATATTGTGGAAACAGTTACAACAGTAATTTTACTTGTTTCATTGATTGTTAATTGGTTATACTACATATTATTTTACAAACGATTTATAATAAACGCAAAAAATATTCATTAATTAAATTAAATCTGACAATGTTATTGCCAGTAACACCATTTCCCCATTGGGGGCCTAAATCAAGATTAATGCCATTGGCGAATTCAATGGCTGCTTCAATTTCTGCAGTTACTTCAAGCTCAGGCTCGTTCATCATACATGCTATATTGTGTAGAACTGAGCAGGCCACCATACAATGGCTTCTACTTTTTGAATGTTTACAACGAATTCCAATAGCTAAAACTGGAAATCGTCTTTTTATAACCCCAAAACATCTTTCGATTGGATTTCTGGTACGAATTTGACTCTCATTAAACAAATGCTCTGCTCTCGTCTGAGGATTTTGCAACGGTGTAATTAAATATTTTTTTACTGCATAGCCGCTGTCTCCCAATAAAATGCTATCCTCTCCAAATTCTCTATTTTCCATTCGTGCTCTTAATCTCGAATTTTTAAAAATAGTCGAATCATGTGAGGATCCGGGCCAGCGACAAACTATGTCTTGAACTTTTAATGTCGAATCGCAAACAGCTTGTATATTAAAAGAGAAAAACAGTTTCCTATTGCGAAAAATTTCTGGATTTTGTCCTCCAGGCGAAATAATTTTGATGTGAGAGCAATCTAATGCCCCAATGCACCGTGGAAATCTACTAATGTTAAAAAATCCTTGTTTCACATTGTTTAGTTCTTGTGGGGTTGAAGGCATTTTAATAAATTGCGGGTGAAGTCTAGCAATACTTCTGATAACTTTTGTTATAACTCTACTAGCTGTAGCCTTATCAACATTAATAAAGTCTCCAACCACTTGCAAAATTGATCCTGTTGCAAGATATCGCAAAGTAAGAAGAACCATATCGCCAGCTGATAAAGCTACATAACTGAAAATAAGAAAGTACAATAGAAACACATTTTACACTCAACAAGCATTTCAGTTATCCTTACTGATTTTTTAGGCATGCAATTTCATCTGAAACTTCTTCTATTAAGAATGATACAGTTTCTTTCGATAACCGAAATCTTTCCCGAAATTCTTTACCATTCCATTTTAGGAAGTGATTTTCTCTTGGTCGAAAATTTCTGGGGGCCCTGGGCCAAGCCTCGACTTCGATTAGCTCTAAAAAGTCTTCGTCATCTGTTAGTTCCATTTCTTGTAACAATTCTCTTTCGAACATGTTTGATTAAAGAATTAAAAATCGTCACACTTACTGCTAAACACAGTTTAAACGGACAAAATTTGAGGTTTAAACTAAACGTTAGTTTGATCGACGTTTATGAGTAAATCTTGACCTTACAACGTCAATTTTTAATTAAACCAAGTTTAAGCTAAGTTAACCAGTAAACCAGGTTTAAACTGTTTCCATACAAACCACCCTTAGGAGAGCAACTCCTTGAAATAAGATCTGCCGGATTTTTACTGCCAGGAACATGAAACCACTTATTTTTATTCGTCAGCTTTCGAATTTCAATCACTGTTTCTCACAAATACACCCCAGTTCTTTTCTCTCTTCTGATCCATGCTAACACAGTGAAAGAATCTGTCCAAAGTGTGCAATCCAGGTTCTTTATATGACTAAACTCTCCCACCGTGGAATAGAAGAGTCTTCCTCCAATAGTTGCAGCCATTAACTCCATTCTTGGAATGGTAATTGATTTTATAGGTGCCATTCTGGCCTTCGCAATTACAAGTTGTGTAGTTACAAATCCACTTGTTCAACCCTTACGAATATGCAACTGGCATATGTGTCTTTTGACCCATCGCAGAAAACATGCAACGAAATGATCAAATAACCATCGGAGGCATTTCTAACTGTAATAACAAGGGCAACTCGGAACTCCTTTATATCCTCATCGACTATTTCTTCATCCCATTTTAGTTTTCTCTGCCATGCCTTCTGGAGCAAAATTTTGTGACATAACATCACTCCTAAAGTGTCAAAAATTTGTTCAGCTACTGAAAGCACGGTTTGTTTAGTAACCCTATTAACTACAATGTATTTACAACAGTTCTCATTTAATTTCAAAATGTCATTATGCTTATTCCACACTAACCCAAGAACATTCGAATTCGCACTTTCTGTTGAGATATAATTAGAAACTGACGGTTCAACATGAAGTAGGGAAAGGGCAGTTACCGTTTGATCAATTTCCTTATTCCATGTTGGCAACTTTCCCATCATAGTCCACCCTAATCGTGTCTCTACAGCTACTAAACCCTCTTTTAAATTGAGTATCCTTCCAGTGAGAAGCTTACCAGCTATATCAGCTCTGATGAGAACCTCAATAGGCTCATAAGACTCTACAATGTCAGTTAGTTCTACTCCTTGGGACTTTAATTCTTTTACCCATGTACCTCCTTTGGCACTATCAGGTATATTATCACATATCATAATCTGGTCCATCGCTTCAAAGTAGCATTGATAGCTTCCATCTAGATTAGCCGGTAAAACTGTATGACAATTATGCGTCTGCACACCAGAGTTGCTGCCTCCAAACAAGGCGTGTATGGTACTCAAATTTCTAGTAATATCATAATTCATATCTTCAGCGGTGTCCTTCAATACATATGATCGTTGACTGCCCGTGTCAATAATAGCTCTCACTACTTGCCCTCATTCTTTATCAATACCTTCAAAGTCTGCAACACCACTTCCGGATAATTGCCTTGCTGAATGCAGGCTAGAGTTTCCGTAATGTTAACTTTAGATGACACGTCTGCGTCTCCTTTTTTATCTGAAACTGTACAGATCATTTTACAATGTCGACCTAAGCACTCTGGACATTTTATGTTCTTCCGGCATCCTTTGAGCTCATGTCCAAATCTTAAACAAGCGTAACAACGATTCCTTTCTTTAACAATCCTATTCCGTTCTTTCAGACTCATTGGTTTGGTGCACAGATCACAGAATAGACAATGACCAACAGCCTTTTGAGAGTTTAATAAACCAGAGGCAGTGGGTATACTAGTATTCTTTTCTTTAAAACTCTTGGATTGATCTTTAAAATTAACCTTTGCCAGCGAAACCCTTTCATTTCCCTCCACCTCTTCTCTTAAAAAGTTTAACAATTTTCTTATTCTTCCTGACTCATCATCCTCTCCGGTAGCGCCGCTTCTGTTCTACTCATTCTATCCCAAGTTCTCAAAAGATCAGCAGGAATGCATGATTCAAAATAGTGAATAGAGCATGGGGGTACACGCAACTATGTCTATTCCTATAATGTCTCTAAAGAGTTAACGTCAGACTCCAAACTGTCATATAGCTCTACGATATAGAAGTCTTGCCACCAGATGAAGAGTTTGTCACTAATATGTTTAACAATTCCCTTACATACACTTCTGTGAGCAGTTCTTTACGCCCAAATCTCCTTTTTAAACTTTCGAGAGCTTTATATGGTAGTTCTCACCACTTGGCGGATAGCTAAGAACCACCTCCTAGCAAACACATTTATATATAAAATACTTATAAATTATGTAAGACCTTTTTAAATTTATATAAAACTGGTAGAAAAATAATGGGTTTTTAATGTCAGGATGTCAGCAATTTTCAAAATAATATATGTCTATTAGATGTAAATTCTTCTACATGAATTTATATACGTTTTATGTATATTTTATGTAATATTTACATAAAAAAATATTAGTTGTAAAAGCGTTGCGATGACCATTATGGCAGCTACTCGAGCATAATGTAATTATTATCAATGTAAAAAATTATTTAAGCAGTTCCATACAAAAAATGGAAGAACTACATTTTACGTGCAACTGTACTTTTAATTATATTTAACTTAATTCTTGCACGAACCCGTTTTCACCTGAACTGACAGCCGACAGTTTATTATGATATAGGTACTGCTTGAAAAGTGTCCCTTAACCGGATTCGAACGTTTGCGGGTCGGCGTTGCAAATTCTGAAATCCTACATTGTAGGTAACACTGCGCTAATCTGTAACATCCCTTCTTTTTATTTCGTACTTCGTAACTTTGCGCTGTTTCGCGTTATTAGTTTAAATTTTGTTTGATTATACCGTTGAGTGAAGTCTTATTCAATAATTATACTTATCTTTACCTTTATGTTGAAAATGACTAGGATTTAATTTATTTTATATTATTTATTTTCTATATAAATTAGACGCATTTTAGTCGATACGGATCTAATATTAAAGGTACGTGAACTACAATTTTTGGCGTTATAGAAAACACGCGCTTGCGATTACTCATGTGGCGCAAATAGAAACGGACTTTATTTTCGACCATACAATATATGTAATGTAATGATAATTTCTAATTATATTTACAGAAGGCATACATAAAAAATAAGTAATATTACATATAATATTTTACATATAACGTACATATCTAATCATGTAAATATGACAGCACATGAATTTCATGAGTGATATGTAATTATCTATATGTATATATTATATGAATTTCTGTATACAGAATATCCGTAAGTTTCTATACTATTATGTAAAATATAGGTACGTAATTGTGTGACATACGGTTTATATAACTTTATTAAAGAATACTTACATACTTCATATATAAAAAGACATATGTAGGGGTATTTACTTCAATTTATATATGTTGTATGTATATTTTATATGTGTGTTTGCTGGGCTCCAATGCCTTTGATTTGGGGCCCATACATTGAAGAAGATATTGAAATTTGTCCTCATTAGACAAATCAGCATCCTCATCAATACTCTTGAATACCGTAAAGTGGGGTTATTTCGAACATGTATGCCTATTTGGAACAAAACAGATGATTTTAAATTTCCCTCCGTCGCTACGAATGTGGGAGAAAGATTGAATGTGTAAGGTTAGCCAACGTGTTTGATATAAATTTACTACCAACAGAAATAAAGTAAAAGTTGTCAATTTTTATTTCTAGTGGTATTGTGAACTTTTTGTTTCATCCTCTAGATTTAATATAATCATAAATAAGAAGAGTCTCATCTGCACCCGAGTAAAACGAAAACATTACTAAGTTATTTTGGTGTTTTTATTTTAAGTGTGCCCTTATCAACAAACATCTGCAATCGTTGTTTTTCTAACCTTTTATATAAGACGACAGTGCACTATTATTACATTACATTGAACTTTGTAGGGTAATTTGGAACGATGCCGCGTGTTTACAAACGTCAATTAGGAAGTGCTCGAAGAAATGATTACGACCCCGAAAATATTGAACGTGCATTGGAAGCTGTTATGAACCATAATGTATCGTTTTCTCAAGCCGCCCAACGATTTTCTGTTCCCAAAACAACTTTATATAATAAAAATACAGGGGTTTTATAAGATATGCAAATGAAACGTTTATTTTGGTTTTTCCCAGTTTTTTCATGGTTTTTCGAATTTTTTTTTTATTTTTTAACATCTCCATATATATAAAAGAGAAATATGTAAGCCTATTTCGAATAAATCTTCCGTAACACTGATTTTCAGTGCAAAATATAATATCGTTCCAAAAAGGCAACATGCTGTGTTATTTCGAACAAAATAAAAATATAAATAAACAATATAAAACAAAATATTTTTAGATAAATAAATTAAGATTATCAAAGTGTAAGCAATCACTCTCCTAATGACGTTTATATAGAAGATAAAAAAAGCTCCATTTCTGAGCAATAACTAAAAGTGACTAAATATTGTTCCAATTAACCCCACTTTACGGTACGCTCCAGAATCTTATCCATTCCTTAGGCTGTCCAGTAAACTTTATCAGCTCTATTTTTGGGTACCTTCTAATTCTTTGTTTGGACAAAACCGTATCATCAGCCGAATTGTCTTCTGATTTTTCCCTTTTGTTAATACTGGTTTTAATATAATAAAACTTACTTGCGTACTCATCAATACCTACTTTCCTGTTCCTTACACAGTTGCTCTTCACCTTTCATCAGCCGAATTAACTAATAAATCCATGTATTCTGCATCCTTCTCATCCAACTCTTGCATTCGTTTTTCCAGAATGTTCAGTTGACCATTTACCGCATATTACAGTCACAGTCTTCTCTTTTAAGTTCCGCTTCAATTTTCCTCAAACAGGTTGTGAATGAGGACCTTACAATACTTCTTGTTTTCTTCAATTTATCCATCCCATAAATCAATAAAGTCCTGTCACGGTCGCCACAAATGATCCGGATACCAAAGAGAACACAAGAATTAATCTTTACTTTTCCTTTTTAAGAAAAACCTTAACAAAAAACGTTACATTTTTTTCCTTGTCAACAACTGTTTCTACGGTAATACTACTACCCAAATCATATCTCCACAAAATAAACAAAAAAAATGCCGCTGTTCCTATCATGTATGTCCCACGCCCCATTATTAGTTTCCTCCTTTTCAAAGTTTGTTCCATCCACTCCCTTCTTGTCTAATATTTTTTCTACCCTCCTTTCATCTTCATCCTCTCTTAACTCCCCACATTCTTTTAACATATGTGTCATTCTCTATCCCTTCCCTCACATAATCTGCAATTCGCCTTTCAATCTGCAATACTTATTGCCCCAACTCCTCGTTCCCACATCTGAATCTTGCAATTAATTTTTTCCCCTCCCCGGCATCCCTTCTCCTTTAATATGGGTGTAGTTTTCATTGTACTTCACCTCTTTTACTTGTGTCCATCTCTCTTGCTTTTCTATGCCCCTATCTCTTCTTATTATGTCTTATGTCCACTCTTACTCTCACTCCCCCTTCTCTTAGTCTCTCCATTTCTTCCTACATGTACCCGTTTCTTTTATAATATTCCTCTCTACTATCTTGTCCGTATTTTGCCTCTTCCCCCAGAGTTCCTGTAATATTTTACATTACGTTCTTTCTAATACTTTATTGCCCTGCTACTGTTATTTTTTCTTCTTGCACTTCTTCTTACAGTATACCCTGGTGTGTTCTTATATCCACTCCCAATACCCAGATTCAATATTTTTGTTGAAGTTCTTCTAGTCCGTAAAGCACCACACTTTTTTAGTATGTCAAACAGCAGCTTCCCTTTCACTAAGTTCATTTCGAACAACCTTTCCCCCATACTCCATACTTGTCTTAATTTCCTTTGTTCGTTGAAATATCCGGATTTGCATTAAAGCGCGGGAAGCTCGAGCGTGAGTGGAGACACACCCACAGAAAGGGGTGGGGATATTTGAAAGTAACCGGGTGAAAATCAGGGGTTGAGAGGGTGATTGTTTTCGCCACCCTTTCATTCAGCAGGTGTTCGTTTTTTTTATTGTAAAATTTTAGTGTGTGCGTTGAATTTCCTTAAAAAGGTACCTAATGCATGTATTTCATTGTTTTAATATAAAATGTTAATTGTTTAAGACAACCCTTAATTTTGTTTACTAAATACTTGCGAACTTTATTACTGTTTAACTATTCTTATTTGTCGACCTTGTTTGCCTCATGGTTTTCTTTTGTTGTGTAATGACTACTTTTCCCTTATGTTCTTATATTACAAATATTTCTATTCCAGTAGCACCTGTTGAATGAGGGGCGAGAGTTCAGTTATTTTGAGTAATTTTTAATTTATTGTGTTTTATCATATACACTCGATACTCAAGTAAGCGACACTTGCTTGAAGGTTAAACTTAGAGTTGCTAACGTACTCCCTCATTTATGTAAGAGCCTTGGTGGATGTAACTAATGATGTTTTTTCCTCCCGTGCAGAGTGGAATGTTTTGGGGTGTATTAACAAAAGCCAGTAACATTCTTCTCGAAATTACAACTTTAGCAGATTAAATCCGAAACCAGGTCAGTCTGTACCTTTCGGAGGGGTCCGAATAACTAACTATTTATATGTGCTTTTGTATGTCTTGTGTATGTGGTAGTTGATGAACAAGGAGAGGGAGTATAAGTAGTGGGTATTTTAGAACTAGTGGCTTTGAGTACCGAGTGTCAGTTTTAAGATTTGCGTTACTTGAATAATTGAATTCAAATAACCTTTTATATCTGTTTTTCATTGTTTGTATTGTTAATCTTATTGTGTCTCTCTCACCTCATCGGGTTACTTGGTGTAGTTTATGTTTTATTTTGTGTATTAATTGCATAAGGACGTAACCGAGGGTTTCTTGCCAGTTCTTCCCTCGGTAGTCCTAGGTGAACTCGGCACTCTCCTTTTTGGTTTTAAATAAGCACTCTTCACTTTCTTTGTTGGTTTGTTTCCCTACTTCCTACCATTTCACAGGTCTCGATAAGCGACATCATTAGTAATTACACAACGTAGGGTAAGATGGCAGTGAGTACGGTTTTCGTACGTGGCTGGTGCACCTTGTAGTTAACCGCGCGAAACCTGGTGTCTGTTACATCACATGGTGTTTATTTTTAGTCCCTTTCATTATCTCCTTCAATTCTTTTTCTTCCTTAGCCACCAGTAGGTACTATATCGTCTGCATACGCCAACGACCACACCTTCAACTTCCCTATCACCACTCCCCCTGTCTGCTGCCCTTTTAATGTGTCTTTCCAGTATCGCAAATAGGCTAAGGCTCGTAGTGGACATCCCTGCTTCAGACCCTTCCTTGTTATTGTTACGAATACCTCACTCCTCTCATCATTCACTCCCACCGTGCTCCTGGTTTCCTCATAAATTTCCTCCATTCTTTCTACCGCAGTGTTTCTTCTATCTATCCACAATTTTTTTCTTTACCTTGTCAAAAGTCGCTCTTAGGTCTACAAATAGAGCCACCAGGGCGTATTAGCCCTTCTCTCCATTTTTCTGGGAATCCTCTCTCCATATTTTGTTAATTATTACAGTCATCCTTTTCCCCTCCATATATCCACTCCTCACCTTGTATTTCATCTTCTCCCGCCGCTTACCTTTTTCTTCTTCTCTATTTCGCCTCTGTGCCCCTTCTAGCCGATTCCTAAAGTATCTCTCCCATTCTTTTGCTTGTATTCCCGTATTTGTCACTATTCTCTTTCTTTCTTACTCTAAGTATTTCCATACACCCTCTTCCGTTTTTATTCTCTTGAGCCTGTCTCTTTTTGTTTTCCTCCTTGATTCCACATATTTTCTTGTATTTCCTTGCTTCTTTATATTCTTCTTTTCCGGTGTTACCTTTTACCCCTGTCTTTAGCGCCCTCCTTGCCTTCTTGCGTTCTTTGTCCCATCCCGTTTTTTCCCCTTTCCATCTTCTCAGTTTAACTGTCTCCGTCACCTCCTCAATCTTCTCTCTCATTTCTTCCACACTCTTGCACTCCCTTCCCATATTATCATTTCCATTTTCTCTTTGTACTTCCTTATAGGTACTCTCTTCTGACCATACTTTTTTCGTAATTTACTCGCTCTTCCTTTTCTCTCCCGTACATTTTCCCCCGCCACTACACTCGTTATTACGTAGTCTCTTATTGATTCTCTTCTCTCCCCATTTCTCCGTCTCTATTCCTATTCATTATTTCCCACTTCATTTAAATACACATTTTCAGCAGTGCCTTTCCCTCTTTGTTTAGCACTTTCTCTTTTATCTCTTCTCTGCCCCTTTCATCCTTTCTTGTGTTCCTTCCTCTTCTCCTGTTCTCTAATCTGGTATAGCGATTGTATCTATTGTTTAAAATTGATTATAAACAGGAAAATTTGATAAAAATTAGTAGTAATCACATAAATAGATTTTTAATCATAGTGTATATTACCTACCCTTTTTTTATATGTACCTACCTACTTATAGTTAGCTAATGTTTGTGGACAATTACCTAAGTGTATAAATAAATAATATAATCTGTCCCTCTGGTGCTCATTTGCAAAAGCTGGCTTGTTTCTCCAAGAGACTTATTCCAATTTTTAATATTGGAAAGGCCAACTATAAGTATACATATAGATAGGCGTTGATTGAAACAAGTTTATTTTTGCGATCATTATGTCATAGCTTTTCTTAATTATCTGGTAATACTCTCTTATAGGGAAAAAGTTGAAACGGCTTGTGCACTGCCCCGGATACTAAATAATTGTATGTTGATAATCTCACCGAATTGAAAAACACTCAAAAATTAAAATAATTTAATAAAAATATTTACAGTCACATTTTTACATAATACATCAATTTTCGATTTAAATAAATTAAAGCACGAATCTACTAAGTCTTATGGCATACTACTGAGATCATAACACCTCATTTTTGTACTATAATGAATTAATCATCCGTCGATATTTGTGTACTAGCACTTGAAAATGAGCCCCTTGCGCTATCCGTTTGGTAACAGCTTGGTGGTACCGTTATAAAATTACATTTCTTATAATTTGGCCATTTTTTTGTACTACTGCACACTCTTTTTAAAATACTTTTGTCAGACTTGTCATTCTCTACCTTATAGGTAATAATAACTTCGGGAATAGTACTCGCCAAAAACGGTTGTATCGTCGGAGTTTGCAATTTACAATCTTCTAACGTTCTACGTCGTTGACTTTCAATTGGTACAATGGGATTTTTTTTTGGACGTACTAATTTTAAGAATTTTAGCAGCTCACGTCGTATCCTTCGATTACGATAGGCGAATAAAAATGGCGACACAATGTTCGAAAGCATCAACAAAACTACGGCGGCGTAATTGTAAGATTGGGGTGTAGTCATGTTAATAATGTAACTATTAAGTACGACTGCTAATCCGTACGGTACATAACACGCGAGTACCATAAATATAACCAAAATACTTATTTTTGCCGCTCTCGTCTCCTCGCGGTAACGAAAAACTGATGCGTTTGATAGGCGATGCTTTAAATGACTTATGAAACCGACACGTTCGCTACAACTTCTTTTAACATTATTTTGACTGTCGACCAAATTCGATATATTTGGCGCCGATTGCACCCTCTGTAAACTTGGCGATGGTTCCGTAACATCTAACCGACTTTCGCTCGGTACCCTCCTGGGATGCGTTTGTTCATTCCCTTTTGTCGACTGGCGCATTCTCTCACTACTGTTATGCGCGGCCGAGTATATACAAACGTAAATTACACATATAGCGACGAACGGCGCCAAAACAACTGTGAGGAAGTAGACGACCGCGTAGATGGAATTAAGGATCTTGATGTAATCTTCGTCGGTCTCCGTTCGTGAACAAAACTGCCACAAATTTGAGGCATTTTGACTTAGTCCACTTAAAATAGCGAAGAACACTGAGACGAACCAGGCCGATAATATCAAAATGGTCGATCGTAGTTTATCGATGTAGGAGTGGTAGCGTAAAGAGTGGATGACTGCGAAGTACTGATCGATACCTATCAAAAGTACGCTCAGGATTGAAGCGGTGCAAACAAACCCAACGGTACTTTGAGCCACGTAGCACAGCGTGTTGTTCGATGTATGAACGATGTCTAACTGCAACTTGTCATTTATTATTAATCGAGATTCATCGACGGTCTCCTCGATTATTTCTTTGAAGAGAAGATCCGGAGCTGATGGTTGTTGTAATGTAGTTGTATCATCGACAATGAGTAGTGGAATGAGAAGTACGCTCGATAACAAGTTGGTGACGAGAAGATTAATCGTAAATCTGTAAAAGAGAACTGTTACGAAGTTGTAAATCGGTGATGGGTATCATTACCTGTTGGAGACAGTTCGAAGTCCACGTCTTCTACAAAAAACCAGCAGGAGAAGCAAATTGGCGACTAGAGCTATTAGCGACGAAGTCACTAGAGCTGCCGTTACCACCCAGTGCTGACTTTCAAGATCCATTATACGATTTGGACAAATCTACGAAAATAAACTACATTAACGATTGATTTACATTTAAAATAAGCGGATGCTTCGCCCACAACGTGATTGTTCTCAATTTGAATCATAAATGTTTATAGATTTAATGACATCAGCTTAATCGACATTTTGGGATTATTTAAATTATGAAATTAAGAAGAAAAAAAATAGCATTCGTTCACGCTTCAAATGAGTGAGTGCCACCAATTTTGTTAATTAAGTTGGTGTGCGCTCGATTGTTATAACTGATATAAAAATTAATACGAGATTGTGGTTTAGTAATAATTGAAAATCGCCCCTACAATTAACTTTTTATTTATTAATAAGCGTAATGTCATTGCGTGAATTGATAATTAAGTGTAATTGGTGCATAAATTCTCATTATTCAAAGTTGAAAGAGTCAATTACGACAATGACCTGTATCTTTCCATGCGTTCTTGAAAAATTACTCATTGTCATTACTATTATTGTAAATGATCGAAACGAGTAGGTACAGTACCTAATTTTCAAACAAAATCCAATGGATCGTCAATAATAATCTTAAGTAGGTATGGTCTGTCTCAAATTATATCGTCTTGAAATTTATCTCATAAAAGGATTTATTTTCAAATCTGCATTGTTAGTAGATAAACACGTTTTAAATGCCTACCTGATTGACATAACAAAGAGGATCTCTCGGTATTTTATGACAGGGCATCAGAGGCGGACTAAAGTAAAAATATTCATATAGAAATGTCTTTTTAAGGCATCCGTTAAATTACGAGTTTTAAACTAAATTATACGATATACAAATTACTCGTATTATACTTACAACAACGAGGATTCTTAACGACTGATACTAATTAGTAATTATTAATTTGAATTGTTATAGCACCGGGTGACGCATACCTAACCCAACCCTGAGTGGGCAGGTAGGTAGGTAGATTTGAAAATAAATCCTTTTATCAGAAAGATTTCAAGACGATATAAATTGAGACAGACTTTACATTAAATACGATTTGTGGAAATACTACGAAGACTATACCTATAGCATGGATTGCACTAAATAAAATTTTATTAACGTTGATTTTATATTATCAATTGTAAACAGTTGACGTATTATCACCGCTCTATAATAACTGACTCACACATTAGAGTGTTTCGAAAATTTATTATTGTTTACTTAAATCTTTGAGACGAGGTATTTTCCATGTTTACACATTCGTGCGAAACTCTACCAACGTAGGTACCTGTCATGAGTTTTAACTATGGTCGATTGTATAAATTGTTTTTTGTTTACAATTCCTGAAAAATCGTCACTTTTTAATTTCATTGCGTAAGATTCTCACATGCCTGTGGGAAATCTTTTCCTGTTATTCCATTGTTGACTTTTCTATTAATGGTTTAATGGAAAATGCTTTGTTTAGAACCTTTGATATACAGAGAGATTTTTTTTCGTCATTGCACATTATTTTTGTTTTTTACCTATCGTTTTATTGTTTCCAGCCAGCACAAATACATACAATAAATAAATAATTACATAATTAAAGTCAAGTATACATGGCGGGCCAATAGTTTAGGATCGGAGTTTAACGTTCGTGATATTAGTTTTAGAGCGAATTGATCAATACTATTAAGCTGTAACTACAGTCTGTTTCACTCTTAGTTTTTATCGCGGTGTTGCCAGTTCTAAAATTCCCTCTAAATGACTTAAGGATTAAACGTTTCAGAAGGTATAAACATGTTATTGTACAGAACGGTTTTCTTTCCCACAGGCCACTATGTTAAAAACTTGATGAATATTTATTTAAATTATACCTCCTTCAGAAATCCAAACAGTATAAGGTACGCATTTATGATAAAAAAATAAGATTGGCCATTGCACGGTACATCATATGTACCTTTACAAAAACTCTTGTCATGGTATAATCTGAAATTCTAAAACATAGGTACTCTTTATAATAAGTAATTACATTTAAATTATACGGCCCATACTCTCATAATATTAATAAATGAATGAAAATGATTGTTATTGTATGGATTAGAGAAGCTTTACATTAGTTCGAATTAGGAAAAAAAGAAAGATAATTTTGCTCAAGGGCATTTATGGAAACAATACAGATCGCAATAAATGACGGACGTCATTAATTAACATTATGAATTGTTTTAAGTCTCAACAATAAGATAAAGCGTAAGAAAATTAATTAAATAAGGAAATTTTTAAGTTAGTGTCCTTCCTCGTTTGTGTATATTACATACAGTCATGGGCGCTCATAAGGAGGGGCAAGAGGAGGCAGTTGCCCCCCCCCCCCCCCCCCCGGACTCGGACTCTAAGCAGTAATAATTTCTTAAATAACGAAACGCTTTTCTAATTTACTTCATATTGTTGAAATAGCTAATGATCTTCCACAACTCACCCCCCCCCTCCCCCCTGAAAATTACTATATGGGCGCCCATGCATACAGTAAATATTTATTCCATTAATAAATATACAAAGGTTTCAATTGGCCTTATTTTGTTCTATTGGACATATCACAAAATGCCCAAAACCGTTTCGGTAGTATGGAGAGAGCACCCAACCCTCTCTGCTCTCCACCACCTACAACTAGAATTTTCAAATTGTCACCCGAAAGCTCTTGATAAATACTTTTTATTGATACCATAAAAGGATAAAATGCTTAAGTATAATATATTTTTATAAAAATGCACAATTACTTGTTTTACTGTCAGTGCCACATAAGTCTACCTTTTTGAGTGAGCTCAACAGATATATATAATATAACAACATACCGACAGCCTAAAACAAAATAACAAATATGAACAAAAGGAATAACCCGATACAATAAATTGAACAAATCACTTAATATAGTAGAGGAAAAATGCAAAAGCCCCCCAAGAGGAAAGCTACTCAGACTTTCCGAAACCTCTTCAGTGTCTTTTTCCCCACTCTCTTCCCTTCCGATTCCACCTTCTCCATCCATCCTATTCCTTCCCCTCTCGCCCCTAAAATCTCTCCCCGGCCACTTCCCTCAGCTTCTCACATTCTCCTAACATGTGCATTAAATTCTCTCGTCCAATTCCACACAACCTACATCTTCTCTTGTCTTGTTCCCCCTCTCTTCCTACTTAATCCTCCCTCTAGATACTCCGGAACCCCTTCTGTGATGATATCACCATACTTCTCATTGTACCTCCCTTCTCCAATCGTACTCTTCCTGTCCTCCGGCCCGTATTCTATACTTCTTCCCTTCACCTCCCTCCAACAACCTTGCAGTATAATCCCCACTCTCCATCGCTTCCTCATACCTTATCGCCAATTTCTCTGCCTGTATCCTAATTTTTTCTCATTTAACTTTCTCTTAGACAATGTACCCCGACGTCTCCCTTTCCTGTACTCTTTTCAACACCTCACTTTCCTTCCACCCCATACATCATCACACTCTTCGTCAGTTTATTAAATAGCCACCCCCTCATCACCTTACCAACTTCTTAACATGTGCCTTATCCTTGTTATCATACCTAAATCAGTAAATCTGTATCATAAGTACTCGACCTCCCCCACATTTTCAATTTCCTCATTTGGCCTCCCTCCAATACTTCGCGAAACCATCTCCGTTCCATATTCTATTTATAATCTTTCCAAAATTTTCCCTCACCTTCTTTCCCATATACCTCCATTGTTCCACCTCTTTTAACCTTCTCAGAACTCTTTACAGCTCCACTCCCGTTATTACCTCCCCCTCTCCCTTCTTCCTTCCCACACTGTACCACCAGTCATTTCCCTCCACAAATTATCGTTGTAATTATGGTAGATTTAGTCACACATTTTATGACCACTTCTGACCGAAAACTCTTTTTGTGGCTGAATAACCGAAACGAACAGAGCGTGGTCATTACAGTAAATGTTTCCCCGCCCAAAACCATGAAATTTTACAGTCTTATAAAGCAATATGTTGCCATAATTTTGTATTTAAATGTAAAGTAAACTTTAAGTGTCAGAATGAAAACTCGTTAGAAAAGAAACAAGCAGATTAAAAGGAAAGAAGAAGAAGAAGAAGAAGAAGAAGAAGAAGAAGAAGAAGAAGAAGAAGAAGATGATGATCATTCATACCGAATATTGATGCGACATTGCGACAGGATTATGCGAATTGGTGAAAAAACACAGTGTGGGTAGATTTCTGAACATAACAAATATATTATTATTAATTTAGTAAAGCGCACTGTCAACTGAGCAATAAATAGATACGTTTCATAAAAAATGAAAAAATACTAGGAAATGTTTTTTCGTCAATTCAAAAATAGAAATTTCAACACCCAGCTCAAATTTCACCCCCTTTTCCGTTTCCACAGAGGACATGATGTCAAATCAAAAGAAGGGATATTACCAATAATTTTGTTACGTAATTAGTGAAAGTTCACATTAAAACTGACCCATATTAGATGTAACGCTTAGTTAGAGTTTACATTGATTTTACGTAGTAGTTAATTCACGATACGAAGCGTGTGTATAAATTTATTACTTAAAAATGGTATAATATAATACTTGAATGTCTGCCAAAGTCAAAGTGCATCTTTTATCACTCTTAACGAGCAAATTACGTCAATATTTCCGATTGTAAATATAGTGGGTGTCATTCACTAGATTCAATTTCAAAATCGCAAATTGAAAAATAATAATTTTCGTAATGAAATGAGATTAATAAAGGTTTATCGTTTTACAAAACATCAACAAATGAGAGGGCTTGTCAATTTTTATAAATTATAGTTGCTCGTGCAATAGTAATTTGGTAATCGTATATCAATATACCTTCAAAAACTTCCACTTCGTATTATAAAACAATAAGTGACTTCACACATTTTCAATTCCGTGTGTGATTTATGGTTAACTACCTGAACTATTACTATTATTATCAGAATCGTATTAATTAATAAATGTAAATATTGTATTAATGGAAGCATTATGAGCAAATTTTGTACTGACAGCTTCCTGTATTACATCATGATTATCATCTTCAACTTCAATTAGAGTATCGTACACATGAGACCAGAAAGAAGTTCATTAAATTTAAATCTGGAAATCGCGCTTGCCATCTGTCCTTTTTCTATCCATTTGATAGTAAGTGCACATCCTTTGAGCCAGTTGGAGGAGTAGGTAGATCTTATATTTTGGAGGAGCCCACACGGGTAAAAGTAGCGATGTGTTACCGTTACCATCTTATTTGTATTTATGTACTTGTGAATTGCATTACATATTATTTGCACGAAGAGGAAAGTAAATTTATGATGAAAGCACGGTAACTAAGTAACTAAGAGTCGTTTCGTCAGCGAAAATAATGTCGTCCGAGAAATTTCTTCTTAGATTAATTAATTAACCACCTGTAAAAATGAACTCCTAAACTACCGCCCACAAATCTAGTACTTGTTGTATCGAGGACCTTCAGGCAATCGAGCATTGAAAAATTCGGTTGCCTCATCGCACTCCATGGATTTCTACTGTTGAACTAACCTTTGACGAATGTTTTCACAATACGAAGGGTGTGCAAAAGTACCTAACCGGAATCGTAATGCCGCGCATCGTGTGCTTTTTGTTTCCACGTTGCGCCGCCAGAGGGCTGTTGTAGGACCTCTCCTGAGTCATGTCGCAAAGCGGCGTCGTCCGACAGCGACAAGTGTTGTTTCTCTGGTAGTTGTGTGAAGTTTTGTTTTTTACTCGGCAAGAACGCAGCAGGAAACTGTTGCGATGATGCTCTTTGTAAAACTCAAGTGTGTTTTCTCGGTTTAAAAAAGGAGAAATGGCCCGTTCCGTTCACCCTTGAATTACCCAAAGCGAGGACAACAACGGCAAAATCCGTAATCTAATTAACAAAGATCGACGCAAGACAATCGACCAACTCGAGTACTTATCCGGGTTGTCCTGGAGCTCAATTCAGCGCAGTGTGAGCGTTGATTTGGGGATGTGAAGAGTTCGTTCGTCATGAGACTTCTTCCCAGAGATCAAAGGGATCGACGCGTTCAAGCCTTGTCATGAAATGAAGGATGCATTAAACTATGATCCAAATTTTTTCAACAAAATCATCAGAGGCGACGAATCATAGTGCTATGGGTACGATCCAGAAAGTAATCAACAATCAAGTCAGTGGAACTCACCTGGCTCACCTCGTCCCAAGAAAGCTCGCCAGGTGAAGACGATGTTGATCTGTTTTTTTTTATATCAAAGGGATCGTACACTTAGAGTTTATCTCTCAGAAGCAGACAGTAAACAAAAAATTCTATTTTGAGGTTATGAAAAGGCTGCGCGAAAACGTCCGACTTTGTGGAATACCGGCGAGTGGTTCCTGTATCACGACAACGCTCCCGCGCACACGATTCTCAGGGTTCAGCAGTTTTTGGCCTCCACGAAGACGGTCACGGCTTCAATGAAGAAACCTATCAGTAATTGTAGGCCTCCCATTTTAGACATTAGTGGGACCACTCTTGGGCTATGGCCCTTCCATTATTATGTACTGGAGGTCGAAATAATCATGAACTTAATCCACCATTCCATACTTCCCTTCTCAATTAACGAACCATTGTAAAACTAAAACCGTTAAGGTTTGTGAGCCAGTCCAGTGGATAACGGTATCCATTTTTTAAAGACACGTGCTCTATCCTACAGAAATTTAAACCTCAAGGACCTTGGTACCTGATGTTTGCCAATCGGTGTATTATCGTGGGCGGGTTTCGGGATTCAAATTTCCTCCACATCGGTAATGGTGACCTTGTGTGGGAAGTTTCTCCTCTTCCCGTTGGTAGGTAGGTGTATTGTCCTGTGTAGGTGAGATTGTCCTTCGGAGTAGTAGATTGAACCCTTCTATGGCCGTAAAATAAAGGGTTCGCTGGTCTTAACGATTCTATTTTTGTGCTATATGAGACATACTAGTTTTCTTTGACCTTTGACCACAAATAAAATTGTTAGTCGAAGTGAAATCTATGGAGGTTTTTGACATTTCTGTTATATAATAATAATAACAACAATATTCTACTCAATCCTGGCATTTTTAAATGAGAAAAAGTAACAATAGAGTATTCCAATGTTATCTACATGAGACACAAGATGGAGTTTATGCAACAAGCTGATCCATTAGCGGAATCTAATTGGAATAAGATAATTTTATGAAATAAACAAATCAAGTGCATCATTTTGCATAGGTATGCAAATTATTCAGAAGATTAATGCCTATTTGAACTGATTTAACAATTTAATTCATTAATTCATAATAAATTTATGACGCTCTACTGTGCATTTAGAGTAATTACCATTTGCCAGGATGGAATATAATTGAATTGAATTGTGTTACACAATGCAGTAAGTACGAGATAATGCAAAATTGGCAGGAAGTCATTCACTGATTGAATATAAATAGTGCAATGAGGGTAAAAAGATTTAGTGCATTTTGATGCAACCAGTTGAATGCAGGTTTAACACAATGAAAACTTCCACCTTATTTGTGATTTTTTATTTATTAAAACTTGTAACTGCACCCGTAAGTAAAAATTCATTTGCCTTTCTCTAGGTTTGTGAAACTTTTAGAAAGCACTGCTTTGGATACCCGACGATTTATTAATACCATACATTAGGTATGACAAGCGAATTTTAACTAAATGTGTCGATAAAACAGGCGTGGAACCTACTGAAGCAATAAAATTCCCAAATAGCAAATTGACCAACGATGATTTTGTGCAATTTTATAAGTGTTACTACGATAACATGCAGTATATCAAGTCATTTGTGGATGTATACTGTGGAATTTCTCCGTTTACGCAATCAAAAGTTATACGTGACTGTGTGTATAATAGGTTGGCCGAATTTTTGAAATCCTACGAACTTTTAACATGACAAACTTACTACAATTAATATGTATTAGGTATATATGAGAACCTCAAGTTGTAGACCTGGAGATCTGTTAAAAACACTTTTACATCGTTTTAGATCACAATATATGTGAATACTTCAAAATTGTTTGCATTTTTCACCTTTCCCATTTCCCACCGTAAGCCGTTCTGTGATCCGCTCTCTGCTATGGTCTTACCCTGATGATGGTACCTTATGAGAAATATATGGAGGAGGACGCCATAGCATCTTAACAGGTTAATCAAAGGAATGGAAATATCGATAAAACTAAAAACTCAAGAAATTGAGCCATCCATATAACTTACAACAGGTTCGGAACAAAACCCCATTTCACAGGCGCCGTTTCAAATCAACCTTAGTCAGTGAAAATGGTACATGGTTGCCTACAACATTAATACCAACAATCACAGTGATAAAAAAATTATAATATATAATTAATATTTATGAATTATTCGTTCGTCTGAAAAGTACGTAGACTGACACATAGATGGCGTTATTAGAATTAATTCCATATGATTTTTAGTTACCTAGTACCAACCTTCAAACAATACAGGTCGAAATTTGACAGCAATTGGACGATTGGTTCGTGAGTTACATAATTTTCAAAACAATGGATAAACAGAATTTCGTGTGTTGATGAAACATTGCTTGTTGGCGAAAAAAAAATACAGTTGAAGCAATTTGGCTTGATAAATATTATCCGGACTATGCAGCAGAAAAATCAACCGTTGAGAAATGGTTTGCTAAATTTCGTCGTGGCGAAATGATCACCGAAGATGACGCCCGTAAACCCATAAAAAGGCTGTTACAGACGAAAACATAAAAAAGTTCACAAAATAATTTTGAAAGTGAGGTTGATCGAGATAACTGATACTCTAAAGATATCAACATAGAAGACATGGTCTCAAACCAAAATGTAGTATGTAGTGAGTTACTGGATGGATTCAACGATCTTTAAGCGTTTTCATCTGCATCTATATTCTTCATTATCTTCGATAATGGTTCAATAAGAGATTTATACGTGAATACAAAACTTTTTCATTATTCAATTTGTTAGTTTTGAGTACATTATATCTTTGCCGTATCGTTGTGTGTTCCAAATGAACTGATTAGGGTACGCAAATTCTACCCGAATTACACTTCCCTACTTATAAATATATATGATAATACTGAAGACAGCACAAAATTACGTTTTAATGGACGAGGAAAAAAATATGACTTTTATTTAGATTACAAACGAAAAACTATTTATTTTTATTTCCATCACTACCATTATGCTACTTGATTACTATTTTTTATGACCTAGTTCCAACATCCTCCCACCTGATTTGTAATTAGGTAACAAATTACAAATCACAATTAACTCCGACTTGGAACATCTCCGGCTTCTTGACTTGACGACCGTAACGGGTGCGGAGCACTTTTCCACTGTTAACTTCGTCTTTGGCCGGCTGCTCTATGTTGTTGATTTGCTGGTCACCTGACGTGACCTCTAAGGGGTATAAACGTTGAATGGGACGTAGCAATTCTCTATTTCTCGTCTTCACAAGTGCTACACGAACTTTCCCATCCTTTCCTGGATACAACTTTAAAATCTTTCCTAATGGCCAATCCATTCTTTTCAAATTGTCACTTCCAATTATCACAATGTCCCCAATGGCCAAACTTCTTGTTTCTTCTTTCTTGAGTCGACGGTCAGCCAGTTGACTCAAATATTCATTACGAAACCGACGGCGTAAATCTTCTTTTACCCTTTGACGAAAATGTACCTTGGCTGATGTTTCTAACTCCAACTTAATTTTATCTTCACCAGCATCCCGAATTCCAATTGTCTCCAAAGACCAAGGATTTGCCATACATGATTCCTGGGTGAGAAGAGACGTAACTAGCAAAGATGAACATCTTTTACTTTGAACGGAAGGTACTTGACCCATGAGTGTCCATCCCAACTTTGTTTCGACTGCTACCAATCCACTCCTCAACTTCTCGACGCGCCCTGTCCATAAATGAGCTGCGACATCAGCCCCTATCAAAATTTCTATCTCTGGACAGTCCGATCCAACATCTGAAATCCAAATCTTCTTCCTCTTCAATTCCTTGAACCAAGGACCCTTCCATATACGTGGAATGTTTCCACAGACTACTGGAATTTGACACTAAAATGTCCATTGTCACTTGCAACGGTCACTTCATACTTCTTATGACTCTGCATCTCGGTCTGAATTCCTCCGAATAATAAATGTACCATTGACTGACTGGACATCATCGGAAATCCCAACTCCTCCGCTGACTTCTTCAAAATGTAGGACTTTTGAGATCCCGTGTCTATTATGGCTCTCGCTTTTCTTTGACATCCGCCTCCTTTCATTCTTACCACTAAAGTCTGAAGAAGGACATCACCGGTGGATGACTGATTAGCGAAAGTAGCACTTGAATGGTCGCCTTTTCCTTCATCTTTGGCTTTGTCATCTGTCGTTTCATTTTTGTGAGCCGGGAGGTCCGGGCATACAATGGCATAATGTTTACGCCCACATATAACACAATTCACCCGACGCTTACACTTAACCGCTAGATGACCAATTTTCAAACAAGAAAAACAACACCTCTTACTTAATAAAATTTTTCTTTTATCCGACAATGACATTTTTCGGGCTTGAAAACAATTGTAGCTGGGGTGGGTCTTCTCACAAAAACAGCACAATATTTTCTCACTCCCACCGTTTTCACCGGAAAAAAGTCCAGCAGCAGTTGGCATTGGCACTTCCTCTACAGGTTGTTTCTTTCCTTTTGAGTGTGTCGTTCCAACTCCAAATCCTTCACGAGCTAAACAAATTCTCTCCTCACTCTCCACTTCCGATTTCATAAATCCCAATAACTGAGTGAGCCGATTTCCTTGTCTGTCCAAATCCACTTTCCCCACATTACAACTTCTCATTCGGTGCCAAATTCTCAACAAATCTTCCGGAAGACATGATTCTACTAATGGGTACAGCATGGCGGCGTAATTCTTGGACGTGACTCCAATGGACTCCAATGCCCTCAGGTAACTTTCTAATTTGTTAAACATACATGAAATCTTCACGTTACCTTTGGCCAATGAATTGTCAATTACTAGTTTCAATAATTCACGAACATATACCTCAATCAGCAAATCTTCACATCCAAATCGAGACTTGAGAGCTTCAATTACTTTTGGATAATTTTCTGCAGTCTGGGGATAACTCTCAACTAGCTCTCTTGCTCTTGTACCAGAAACCACTGATTGACACAAATACTGAAATTTGTCGCTGGAATGGAGATCTTCATCTTCATGAATTTTTTGGAATTGAGCCCACCAACCCAACCAGTCTTTCAACTCACCTCCAAATTTCCTCAATTCAATCTTTGGAAGTTTGTACCCATGATGAGCTGACTTTGAAGATCTATGACTCATAAATTCACTGGCACTACCGTTAGGAGACAGAGGACGAAACGAAACTTGCCCTTGCGATTTCAATATTTTCAAAAGCTTACTTCTTGTCTTACTCAGTCTCTTCAAATATTTATCTGCTGCTGTCCGTTCATCTTCAAAATCCTCATTAGCAGCATCCGTCTCCATCATCAAATCATAAATTTTGGAATTTAAATCACTTAATTTTTCCAGATGACCATCTAAACTTGTCATCAAATATTCCAATTCCTCCTCGTCGATATCTTCCTTGGCCTTGACCAACTCCAACTCCACCGCATTGACGGTCTTCGTGGCCGCAGCCCGTTCATGGCCCCTGGCCTTCCTCACCTTTTCTAAATTTGCCATCGCCAGCACAAAATCACGTCGGGGTCACCAAATGTTCCAAATGAACTGATTAGGGTACGCAAATTCTACCCGAATTACACTTCCCTACTTATAAATATATATGATAATACTGAAGACAGCACAAAATTACGTTTTAATGGACGAGGAAAAAAATATGACTTTTATTTAGATTACAAACGAAAAACTATTTATTTTTATTTCCATCACTACCATTATGCTACTTGATTACTATTTTTTATGACCTAGTTCCAACATTGTGCGTGCTAGAATAATTTTTCTTTTCAAGTTTTTCTTTTTATTGTTGTTTTTCATTGGCAACAACACTAAAAACATCATAACAACATGAAAAACATTAAAACCAACACCAAAAACAACAACTTTGTGTATTAGTTGTGTATCTGTGAAGCTGTTTACCTGTTGACCTGTTCATAGTTGTCGTCGTTTAGTGTACTTTCAATAATAAGGAAATGCGCTGGGAAAAAAATCACTCTAACACGTAAAGCGATACAAATAAGCCTCCTATTGAACCATTATCCAAGATAATGTAGATGCAGATAAAAACCATGAAATGCTCGCAACTCCTTTGGAATTTTTATAAACGCTTAGAGATCCATGAATACATGACCTACTTTTCTCACAAAGTTCATGAAAACGGTTGGAGCTGGGGCACGATGACCTACTTTGGTTCAGAAAATGTTCTTGACTAAGTTTCATTGTTCATTCAGCTTAACAATGGTTGGCAATCCACTTGAATATAAACGTTGGAGTTAGTTAACTAAATATTGAGGTTATTTTCACGGAAAGACCTTCGTTTAGTGGCGCCATCTATGCAAGACTAACGGGACAATGTGTATTTGTTCGCCATATTGAAAATTTGTGTTTATAAGTCTATTTCTTTAGAGAAAAATGCCAAACGTATTGTCACGACGCGCAACAACAAATTCTTAAGATATTTACTCTATCAGGATCAATTTTTGTGGTTTTGAAATGATTTTCACCGAATTTTCATGCAAAGTTCCGTTCCTATGCCACATGTAGTGTGTTTCGGGAAAAAAATGTGCTACATCAGTACATGCCAAGCGCACAAATTGAACATATTTTTCTTTATAAAAAGATCGCATTTTTTTTCTTGAACATACACCTTTTTACAAAGACGTGGTGTGGACTGTTTTTCTACTTTTTTAAACCAGTCTGGCCAGTAAATTGCAGATTAAATACTTAAGAACATAAAAGTGTGCGTGATCTGGAAAATACGTGATTGTGTGCCACAAACAACCTATCAATCAATCCATTTTGTACTCATGGTCATGAAGGATGATCCATTATTTATTTACTGCATCTCTTTCATAGGTAGAATCATAGACAGGACAGTATTCATAGAAAGTAATAAAATGTATGGTATGTGAGGCTGATCAAAATACCAACAACGACGACATACAAAATAGGTGAGATGTAATTTACTCTTTTCCTATCCAAGAAAAACATGGGTAATTCCATACTTTTTAGTTAACAGGGAATTCCACACGGGGCTTGAGCCTATTTTTAGCTCGCTTTATTTTTGCTTTGCAATCAGGACGAAGTATATAATTACTACTCTGTCAATGAAGTTCGTTAACATTTATAATTATAAATACATATACCTAGTGACAGCTGTATTATAGCACGAGAAAACTTTCTTCGCAATTATGTAAACGAGGTATTGTTCTAATGGGATTATGTAAATTAACTTTTTTTTTGTTTCTGTAGTAATAATACTTAATTGTATCGACGATAGTGAATTAAGAAAACGTTACACAAAGGTAAATGATTTCCCTAATGTACATAGATACATAGGTACCTGGTACCTGCCCATTTTGCAAAACTGTTATTTTTATATCACAGTTATACATAACCGGTTTCAACATTATAATTTAGCAAAAGTATGCCGTTTTCTGGATATAAAATTCGTCCGCGTATTCCGCTCGCAAAACACTTTATTGTCGTAAAGACAAGAAGCTAATTTGGTCAAATACGAAAGTTTACCATCAATTACGATGCTTTAAACATTTCCAAAATGTCTAAACAAAAGAAATCATCCAACACTTTTCTTTGTTTGTTACTGGAACTGATCCTTTAGTTATCTTGCAGTTTGCCCAATATACGCTTGGTTGCAGTCTTTGCATTTTGATTTTCTATATTCCCGACTTATCGTTGATATCTACTGAGTCTTTGGGGTATCTACCCAGAACTACCTTATGAAATTGTGACCGTTTGCAAATTTAATTTAGAGAATATTTTGATAGACCTCTTGCATGTAAATGATAATTCGGTAATTTAATATAATTCTTCTCTGATCCCTAACGTAATATTACATTTCTGATATCTTTCTTATGCACGTCGTCATTGAATTTTTTCAGTTTGTCGATTTCACCAATGAGTGGTAGTCTAGTGGTTGGAGCCCCGGAATGATCCGGGTTCGATTCCCGGCGTCGCCAGGAGAACTTTGCTCGAAATTCCTGTTTTGTAACAGAACGTAGAACGTTGTTTTCCCACTTTACAAACAGGGACGACCTGAAAATACACTCATTCAAACTGTGAATAAAAAGTGCATCTTCAGATGCTGAGTGAACCACATCGCTTAGATCTTTGGAAGAAAATGATCAAATGAATAGGTACCACTCAGCAAATGTGAAATAAGCACATTAGCGTCTTTCCTTATTACTTCATTTAGATCTGTGCGGTTAGTCTGAATATCGATAAAGATCCAAATATAAACAATAATAATAATAATAATAATAACGTAGTTTCAGAATATAAGTTTAACAACTGTAGTGAATATTGAGGTTAATTTATTATTTGTTTTATAGACACAATCAAGTTCTTGATTGCTAATGTATACGTTTAGACATACAATTAACAAACACATACTAAAACATACCATTTACATTTTTAATCCTTAATTTACAAGAGTAAAGTACATTCCATTCATTAATTATAATAACACTTTACATCTTTAATATAAGTAATTACAGTTTGTAATTTCGGATTGAATGCTAGTATTAAGTATTCATAATTAAATTATTTATTATAAGGGAATGCGTTACATAAATTAGATGCAGAAGTCAAAAACCAATATTGCAAAATTAATACACACGAAATTGAATTTTCGAAGCAATTAATATAATATCTAAATCTCTTCAGAAATTAATTAACTTTGGGGGGTAATTTACTGACACTCCCACGCATTATTGATTGATTAAACAGAATAAACCCGCAATAAAGTCGACATTGCGAATTTTTAAAACAACTAATACAATGAGTACCAAAACTTTTCTTGTGTGGTGGAAATAGCACGCCACACAATTTATTTACATATCAAGTAAAAACGAGTAATTTAATACCAACACGCGGTAATTATTTAATTTTTCATACTTTCAGTATGAGAGCATGGTACGCTTACCAACTATTGTTGTTGTTTACTTATGAAGTCAATAATGGTGCCTAAACGAAATTTCTTCTTGTAAGCTTTTCTACATTGAATAAGGGATTTTTCAAGAAATCATCCTGCTATCAACAGGAAATTTCGATATATTTAAAAACGTCGCCGTTTTGAAATATTGGTATTATTTTAACCTTTTTATGTCGTATCAAGAATAATTTCTGCTGATTTATTATCTTTCGTTAATTATTTTGTACTGTGTTATTGTATTTATGCTTAACGTTGTTTTACTTAAATAAGTATATTAATAGTCTCGCTTTTAATCAATCATCTGACAACGTTATATGGGTATCTTAAACGTGTGATGTGAGTGAGAATATCTCCAGGTATTTTACTCAAAATTAATTCTTTTGTTTTATCGTTTAATTACAGTCATCTTTTTTTAACATTGGAAAATAAATATAATTTGTATATTAGACAAAATAATTTATTATACCGGGGGTATCCATAAAATGTCATAATTTGTTGCTTAAAAATGATATTGTATAATTTGCGAATTGTGTCTCTAATTTTCTCATTCACGTATACAATTTATTCTTTTGAATTTCAGATATTTCTTGAGTTATATTATTTCTTATAAAATCTCAACTCTTTTAAAATGAAATTCCAAACATATTTTGATTTTATAGGTACCTATTTGTCCTTTTACGTACAACAATATTCACCTATCGAATGTTAAAATTATTGTGTAATAAAAAATAACTTATTGTTATTTGATTCTCTTTTTGAAAATGTTTTAATGCAGATAATAGCCAAAAGTAATAAAATGTCTTGTCTCTACATCGATAAGATTATGATAAACAAGTAATACAAAAAAATGCCCACTTTCTCCTTAAATTTAATTAATGAATTAATATTATTGAAAAAACTGTATTAACATCAAGTGTCATCCATTACAAGTTTAAAAAAACGTATTTGAACTTGAGTGTATGAATAAAAAGTATTTTATTAATAATTGAAAATTTGAACAAGATATACCGGGTGATTCTTTAATACTGATGACAGTTTGAATTTCCCGCAAAACAAATATTTTGAAGGTTCTGCCGTTTTACAACAAATTTTACATTTACACTAAGCACAGTTACGATAGTAACATTTTATTGAATAAAGTATAAAAGTATTTTTTGTATTCTGTCTCCAAAGTAACCATTTTGCGGACTGAAAACAATCCGCAAAATACATCTTTAAAGGACAAGTACGCTAAAGTCGCTATGACAACCTTAATGCTGAATTTTCATTCGTTTTGACGTATTTACGATATCTTTATTTTGACTTTTTACGAATTTACTTGTTGTTGCTATAACAACTATGTCAAAGCTAAATATGACGTTTACAACTGTTCTGTACGTACGAAATTAAATTTTTATGAAATTAATTTGATAATTTAGAGAATTCATGCAAAAAAATGTTGTATGCATCACGTACGCAAAACGTTTTAGTGGATTCGTCTAAGTTTTCGGACTCGGCTTTGCCTCGTCCGACAAACTCGACTCATCCACTAAAACATCATTTTGCGTACTTGATACATAAATAACTATTGTTTTAAAGAACGTTGATATTACAGAATGTATAAGTAATAGGAAACAACAAATTAACGACGGCACTGATGTCAAAAAAGATCGAATAAAATAACTAAAAATATTTCACCGCCAATTCAACACCGTAAAAAACACTAGAATCGTACGCGCGAAATTTAAACTGTCATCAGTATTACACAATCATCCGGTTTAAATATATACACGGTGGTTTGGCTTGCAATGTCCAGACGATATTTCCTAAACTAATAACATTAGGAAAAAACATTTAAATTGAAAGTTATTGAGTACATATTACGTATTCTATATTACTTACTTATAGGGCAAAAAAATATTTTTTTTGTTGACCTATGTTAAAGAAATCAAATATTTCTTCTATTGTTATTTAAATAAATTTATGTCAAAATTTGAAATTTATACATCGTTGAATTCAGAAAAAATTTCTCTTTTTGAAATTATAAAAAAATTGTTAAGTATCGCTATTTAAAAAAAAATTTTTTTGTTCACCAAAAATGGCTCAACAAAAAAAATGTTTTTATTGCAAGCCAAACCACCCTGTATAAAGAGATTTTGGCCTTTAATTTTTTTTAAAGAAAATGGAGGGCATGTGACAAAATTTGATTGGCTTTTATTCAGGACTGATATGTGTAGAATAGATATCCGTGATAATATTTTTGAATATTTGCGTCGAAATGCCCTTTATGTTTGATTAAGTGACCACCAGTGACAAAATTTTATTGGCTTGTTAGAGTCGTTGTTCGCGATAATATTTGTGTCCAAACATCCTTAATTTTTGCTTAAGTGTTCCAAAGTGTATTTATCTTATATACAGGGTGGTTTGGCTTGCAATGTCCAGACGATATTTCCTAAAGTAATAACATTAAATTGAAAGTTATTTGAGTATTATTGTTGATTTTTGTTGAGCCATTTTTGGTGAACAAAAAAAAATTTTTTTAAATAGCGACAATTTTTTTTATAATTTCAAAAAAAAAATTTTTCTGAATTCAACAATGTATAAATTTCAAATTTTGATATGAAATTTATTTAAATAAACAATAGTTTAATGTCTTAATAACATATCAGCCTTTTCGTTATTTGTGAAATTCAATACCATAGTGATCGAATAATGACAAAATAAATCAACTTATTATGTTTTTGTTACTTAAAACATGAAAAATTTGTTGACAGATGATGTACCGTTTTGTTTTCATAGCATCCTATGTTAAAGAAATCAAATATTTCTTCTATTGTTATTTAAATAAATTCATGTCAAAATTTGAAATTTATACATCGTTGAATTCAGAAAAAAATTTCTCTTTTTGAAATTATAAAAAAAATTGTTGTCGCTATTTAAAAACATTTTTTTTTGTTCACCAAAAATGGCTCAACAAAAAAAAATGTTTTTATTGCAAGCCAAACCACCCTGTATAAAGAGATTTTGGTCTTTAATTTTTTTAAAAGAAAATGAAGGGCATGTGACAAAATTTGATTGGCTTTTATTAAGGACTGATACGTGTAGATCCGTGATAATTCTTTTGAATACGTATTGCTGAAAGGTTATTGCTAACTTCACACTAAATATGCACAGTTATTGCTGGAATCTTATTGCTAACTTCGCGCGGATCACTTCGGGAGATTTTGTGAGATCTCCTCGAATCTCCCCAGATATCCCTCACTCCACAGTGACCAAACCCTTGGATCGAAGTAAATTTTCCACGTGGAAAGTGGACCCTTTGTTCTGTCATGCCCAACACCCAGTATTAAGTTTATATAGGTTATCCGACAAAAATTCTGATGACGCCGTTGTAATGCAGCATTGCTAAGCGATATCTGACATTGAAACTATTACGAAATCATTGTAACTTAACTACTTACTATCAGCAGAAATAAAATAAACTATTAAAAATATTACTGAATTGTGTTAAAGAATTACTAAAAAATATTGAGGTTAGCAGTGGCGTACTAAAAAACATTGAGGTTAGCAGTGGCGTATCTGTTTATTAATTTATAAAAACCCCCATTTGATTGACTTAGAATGGGCGGCAAATTGGAGACCACCCCGGGCGGCAAAAATTCTAGGTACGCCACTGCGGTTAGCCGTACGTTATATATTCAATGGGTTGGAAGAAGCAAAAGGCTACTATTTATTAAGTGGCATTTATATAAATGCCAGATTTATTTAATATAACATTTGTTATATTAAATAAACATAACATTTGTTATATTAAATAAATCTGGCATTTATATAAATGCCACTTAATAAATAGTAGCCTTTTGCTTCTTCCAACCCATTGAATATTGAATTTTAAGTTTAATGTCAATTTATACCATTTATGACGTGCATCGGCAATTTCGTTGGGCAAGCTATAAAAAATATTATTTCTTCACCTATACGTCATTTTATTTTGTTGAATTTAAAAAACAAAGTCGTATCTCTCTCAAAAGTGGACGTTCATACTAAATTTGTAAGAGGAACTACGAAACCGAACGAAACTAAGCTAAAGGAAACGATGACATAAGTGTTTTTCGCAATTTTACTGATAGTTAACTCCGAAACATTGTTTTGTCAGAAACGACTACCTATGTATTTATGATTAATGACTATTATAGATTATAGACAGCGCCGGATTAACGAGGGGGCTACACAGCCCCGGGCCCCATTAGATAGGGGGCTCCCATTTAAATAAACATTTTTAGGAAAAAGAAATAAATTAATATATCATTGTTTATTTAAAATATTTATCTAATTATTTACTTTTACATTTATTTACTTACTTTATATTCATATTATTCGTACGATTTTATTTTAATGTTTATCGTGTAAAAAAGGGCCCCTTCACGTAAAGAGCCCTCGGTCCCTCAACGGCCTAACTCTTTAATCTGGCCCTGATTATAGACACTCCTCTCAAAGAACACACAAACTACTTTTTTTCGGAGTTCCCAAAAAAATTAAAACCGTGACCTAATCGTCAATTTAAAAAAATTCGGTAATCTCGATATTTCCCCATTTCGATCCATAATATTCTAGATTGGCCAATTGTGAATTGAAAGTGGGGCTAATTGGAAAAAATTGGTCAATCAATATGTAAACATGGGCAATTTTCTAGGCAAAATCGGTAATGAACGACACTAATTATAATTAGTGCTATAGAAGCCAACCAAAGAATTAATCTAAAAATAGGTAAATTAGACACACGTGTGTCAAATGAATTAAAGGGGTGGTAAAATTGACTTCCGTTATAATATTAGGCAAGAAGTTTGTAGAAAGCCGTTATGTAAAACGGGGAAATGATTTAAATTCTATGGTTATACACACGGGCACAAAAACATTTAAATGGTGAAAATAAATTATTAATGTATGCAGGGGAGACACACAGTGACTCACCTCATTCATTAAGTCCAAAGTACTTACTTATTTCAAAATATAAACTCGCGCCCAACATCACACATTTACTTAAACATCCTGTATATTTATAATCCTTGTAATTTCCAGATTCTTTATAAATTAATTAAAAAAAAGTGGGTATCTAGGCCAAACGTCATTTTAACACATTAAAGTTTCGTTTATATAATAAATATCCCGCTCACTTTCATATTTCAAAAAATCCGCATTGTTGCTTTTCGATTGTTTGGAAAGAACTGACCAAAAAAAAAACAAACATATATATACGGGTTCGTTTAGTCTGTATCGAGTGCTCGAAATTTAAATTGTGCACTTTCAACACTACTACACAAACTGAACTCGTGGAACTCGACTAAACCGTTTATATTTTCAACCTCACTCTTCGTGCTTTACAGCTGCTCAGTTATAATACTCTTATTTCATTGTGATTTCTGTGTTTCGGTGTGTGTGTGTGAGAACGCGACGCCGTTTATCGATTTTTAGGGGGTTTGATTAAAACGTCCAGGTAAAAGGGGTTGATAACCTTTAAAATCAATGACTGAACCTGAACTGTTCTTTGTTATTATGAACGGAATTTCAAGGTCGACCCCTTTTAAAACATTTTCGATTAAGTGTAAAACTTTCTTTACCTACCGTCTTTGCGAATGGCTAATTAGTTTAATTTGTTGATGACTCTTTACTAAGAAATATTTTTAAATAAATTTAATGGTTTCGTTCACTAATTAGATTAATTGAGGAGCGTTCATTCAAAAGCTGGGATTACAATAAAAATTCAAGGCAGCGATTCGTGCCACCCGTGAAGTTTAACCCCCCTGATTCCGAATTTACATTTTTATCTTACAATAATATTTACTATACAGTGAGCGGCTAAATTATGGAACAAATTCATTATTTTGCAAATAATTTATTTCAGATAAAAATTCTGAAATACGTCGATTTTTATTTTTTCTTGGCCACATTTTAGCATAAAATTTGCCATTTTGTAAAAAAAAATTAAATGAAAAAGGGGGTCATGTGGCGCATCGTTGGAAAGCTCTTAACAATGGGAATTCAAATCCCAAATTTGAAAACAATCGATTAAGGTATAACAAAATGATGACCTTTTCAATGAGTCACTTTTCTCCTTTCCGGAACCCATTTTAATAAATTTTTCAAAAAAAAAACGCTTTCGAATTTCAAAAAAGCAATTTTATTTCTGTAACAAAGTAATCAGACGTAATATCATATGATGAAATAAGTCAGCTAATGCGTTCCAGAAAAGAGAAAAGTGACGCATTGGAAAGGTCGCCATTTTGTTATAACTTAATCGACTGTTTTCAAATTTGGGATTTGAATTCCCATTGTTAAGAGCTTTCCAACGATGTGCCACATGACCCCCTTTTTCATTTAAATTTTTTTTACAGAATGGGGCGCCATGTTGACTTTTTGGTAAAAAAATTGTATGCTAAAATGTTCCCAACAAAAAATAAAAATCGACGTATTTCATGATTTTTATCTGAAATAAATTGTTTGCAAAATAATGAATTTGTTCCATAATTTAGCCGCACACTGTATGTATATATTATAATATGTTGTATGTCTCTTTACTTTGTTACAATTCTATCAAAAGATTTTTTAATCTTTGCCCTAACTAATTTCCTCCCCTCTCCTATAATCCTTCTTCTCTTTCTCCTACTTCTTCCATCCATTTCGCTCCCTCCCCTCCTTCCCTTAATATCTCACTCCTACTTCCTCTCTCTTCTCTTAACTCCTCACATTCCCTGAGTATGTTCTCCCAATCCTTGCCACACAGTCTGCAATTTTTTTCTTCTCGTCCTCCCCAGCACTTGTTTTCATTTTTTTCATTTCCGCACAAAGTTTGAGTTACAATAAAAATGTTACTTGATTTATCCATTAACAAAGCATTGTTAGTGGAATTTTAAGTTTGGTAGGTACGTCAATTTATACCATTTATGACGTGTATTGTAAATTTAGCTGGATAAACAATTATTTCTTCACATATACAATACGTCATTTTATGTTGTTCAATTTAAAAAACAAAGTCGTATCTTTCAAAAGTTGGACGTCCTTGCCACCATTTTTTCTTCCTCCTACTCCATTCATTATTATCTCCCACTCTCCGTACTTTCCGATATATTTCCCCTCTCTAAACTTACTCCTTCTTTCTTGAATCTTTGTGTTTTCGTCCCTTCTTACAATCCATTCTCTTTTGTATCTCCTCCCCCCTCTTTCTATTGCCCTGTTCGTATTTTATTTTCCATTCATTCACCTCTTTCCAACAATTTTTAAAGTATCCCACGTTCCTCCCCCTAACCATTCCTTCCTCGTATCTCATCGCCAACTTCCCAGCTTGTATCCTTATCTTCTCCAATTTTACCTCCTCTTGTACTACATAGGGTGTTTCAAAAAAAGTTGTAGCGGACTATGCATAACCGGATTCTACATATGAAAATAAGTCTAAAATGTTCAATAACATTTTTATGATTTCGGCTTAGTTTAGCCGTAATCAGCCATTTTGTATTATGTTGAAAATAATTATTATTTCAAAAACCCTTCAATATATTTTTATGAAATTTAGCGTAAGTCTTCATTTCTCAGTAAGTCTAAAATTTCCAAAATACTTTTTTTTTCTAAATTATCTATTTTCCAAATGGCGACATTTTCAACAACTTTTTGAAACACCCTGTATAACCCGAGGTCTACCTGTCCAAGCATAGTACCCATTTTCAATATCTTTCTTGTATCCTTTCCAAAACTTCCCTTTCCTTCCACCCTGTACTTCATCACACTTTTCACTGACTTATCAAAAAGCCACCTCCTTCTTCTCGTATCCTTCCCAAATATTCTTTCCTTCCCCATACCTGCCCTAATATTTTGTTCCCCATTTTTACTTTAACATGTGCGTTATCTTTATTATCTCATCATATCATATCGGTCCACTTCATCCACACTTTAAATTGCATCATTTCCCCATTTCAATTCTTCCTTTCTTCTCCCCCCCACCCCTCCACCTTTTTGAAACACCACCGCTTTTGTCTTTTTTACATTTACACTGAAGTTTGGCTTCTTTAAAAACCCCTTTATTGTCTTTATCATTTCATTCATTTCCGGTTCTCTTCTCGCAATCACCACAACATCATCAGCACACACTAAAGTCCATACCTTCAACCCCCTATCACAACCCCACCACTCTGTTTTTTCATTAACCTTTCTTCCAACTCCCCCATGTATATACAGTGTGTCCACATTTCGATGGGATTAAATGGGTAAATCTCTTAATGATAGTGCTAGCGACTTGTAGTTTCCGCTTTCCTGTGCTCGTTTTTGGAGACAAAATCGATGACGAAAACACATTTTTGCTAAAAATTTTAGTTTTAAAGATACAGGGCGAAATGGAAAGTTGTCCAATTTGGCGAGGGTGTCATATCTCGATTATTATAGAAGATATTTAGATTCTTGAGACACTTTTTTCATAACATCAAAGTGACATGGCTAGATTTGCACTCCGACGTTTCGGCTCCTATAGATAACATTATCAGGTCAAAAGAATTAATTACGGACCTGGATTTGTTTTTTATTGTTTTTGTTTGCTTTTTACCTATTAAAAAATAGTAAAACATAAATTGCGATATATTTACGTTTATAGTCTGTCAAAAGTCCATCAAACATGTTCTTTTCAGTTTATTTTTACTACAGTCCTGGATAGGTATAATATGAATAAACGAAATTCCTCTCTTTATCCTCTTTAAAGCTCTTTCCAACTCTTCTCCCATTATTTCCTCCCCTTCTCACTTCTTCGTCCCTTTTTATCATTGCAACTCTTGTCTTTTCCTTTCTTTTCTCTAACATTTCCATGCAGTGCTCCGTCCATTCTCCATTTCTTCCACCAGATGTTCTATCTTTAGCTGCTACTTCTCCAAATTGCTAGCTTAGATGCTAGTGTGATAATCTGCTTTATAGATATTGGGAGGGAGGATTGATGAAGCTACTATCAGTTGTTTGTTATTTTACAAAAGCAGTGAAGTAGATTATCACACTAGCATCTAAATTAACTGTCATATCACTTGCGATATTCGCTGGTAGCAGCCTACTTGCAAAAATCAACAACTTCTTCATAATTACAATAGTTTTTCCGGAAAATCTCAATAACTATTCAGAATTGACTATACAAACTGCATATCATTGGAAAGCTTCTTAAAAACATAATCGACTCGTGAACAGAAATACAGGGTGTTCCATTTATAAAAAAAGAGTTATTCGACTTTTTGCGTTTCAGCACACCCTGTATAGTATATGCATACATGGACCAAAACTCGACTATTTATTAAAATTCCAAGATATTCTAAAATTTTCTGTGGTAAGTTTGTCGAAAAACATTCATGGCCTACTGAGCAGTGATCCATCAAATATGAGCCTTTTTTCGAACAAAACGTTTAATAACGCCGAAACTGACAGACCCATAGTGACCTATACAAAGTTCCATTATTTTTTCATGTAAAAACTAATAATGTAGAAATATACAGGGTGTCCCACTTAAGAAAACATAACTTTGTTTTACCACCCTGTATAGGAACATCCTTTATATGTATAATCAAAATATTTTTATAATGTGCAGTATATGTGTGTTTACTTGCCGGCGAAAACCGCATGTTGATATCTTGAATAGCAAAAAATGTATGGCCCAATCACACAGCCCTGGGTCACCCTGTATATATATACTACTACTACCGTCCTAAGTACATACCTACCTTACCTACAGACAGCACCAAACTAAGAAAATGAGACGATTTTTATATGTTCCAAGGTCCTTTATATACAGGGTGTTTCAGAATAAGATGCTGATCCTTAAGGGTGTGAATCCTTATGTGATTTTAAGAAGAAAAGTTCAAATAAACCTATGTCCTAAACCTCTTAACTTTTGAGCTACAAGGTGTTAAAGTTTTAAGAAAAAAATGGTTTTTTTATCGTATCTTTAATAATTTCCTAGATATTTTTATCAAATTTGGCACACGCGCTCTAAGCATCAACAGCAATTTTGTGATAAAAAAGATTTTTTAATTTTTTAACCAGTGGCGTCCGTACAGGATGTAAACTAGATATTTTTGGAAAAATATTATGCACGCCACTGCTTTTTCTTAAAATAAAAATTATTTTTAAAATTCCCATTCATTTTAGGGTAAATTTGATTTTTTGACTTTTTTTCGTCCGGCGAACGGTTTCCGATAAAAAAAAATAAAAAGCATTTAATGCGTATGCCGCTATGTGCCTATGATTTCTGAAAAGGAGGCTAGAAACTTTGTTGTCAAGGAAATAATTGCAATGACAAAATAAAATTTGTTTATTTAATAAATTTTACCATGAAATTAAAAAAAAACTAACATTAGATAACCTGAACAAAAACGAAAATAATTTAGAGGAGCTGTTGAAACTTTAAAACCTTGTAGCGGAAAAGTTAAGAGGTTTAGGACATTGTTTATTTGAACTTTTCTTCTTAAAATCACATAAGGATTCACACCCTTAAGGATCAGCATCTTATTCTGAAACACCCTGTATTTTAACGAATTGTACAAGTACAATATAATTTCATAATTTTTCTTCGCAAAAAATAGAAAAAATAACCATGGTACCTACATGGTTATTTTTGATATAAAATAAACCGATACAATGAAATATCGAAGGATCCTCCACTTATTTTGATGAATTTTGACTTATCTTGGTCAAAATAACCATGTGGTAGCCTAAAATTCGCTTATTGGGCATCGATGCATCGTGTAGAGAATGTCCTGAAACGTATTACTGCCAAATGTTTTGAAAGTAGTACCTATAGTGTGGCTCAAAAAAAAAATAAGGCGCTTACTCTGAAACAGGCTGTATTTGTTTAGAAACAGTCCGTCCATTTAAACAATAGTAAATAGTGAAATATAAAAACGAAAAATGCGTATTAAATGTTTGTAGGTCACCAAGTAATTGACAGTTATTACTTTACGGTATTTTTTTGTTTTTATATGCTATAGTAACAAAGATGAATAATAATATTAATTGCGTCTTATTTACTGGAAACTATCATAATAGACGATTCTATTATGCTCGAAAATAAAGTGGGAATATTATTAATTTTGTCACTTTAAATTAAATTAAAAAATAGTATCAAAAGTATTAATTATGGGCTTATGATGTAAATTAATTACCTATATATTAACATAATGAACCCATTTTTCATAACAGAAAGTATTTATTATTGCGTTGCGTTATTTTAACTAGTGCTTGCTTTACTGTGCGTTGTGCACCATTTCGCAGATCCTAACTGTATAATATCATTTATAAAAAAAAATAGAATCCTTGAAAAGATTTGAAAAATACCCTTGAAAACGTATTTTCAAATGTTTCCATAAATGTTTTGTTTTTAGTTTATGAATTGGCATCGATCTTCTTAACAAATTCTTAGCAATCCATTATCAATTTGTGAAACGAAAACAATATTCTCACAATACGGAGCCAAAATTTAAACACCCAACCATGTTGTTGTCAAAATTCTCAATTATTCACTATTATTTTTGTGTTATCTGCCAAATTATTTAATTATGTACAAGACATTGCAGATCGTGAAATGGTAAACCTTCCCGGGTCTCAATAGTTTTGGCATTAAATTTTGAAAGAAATTAAAGGTGAAGTATTTTTCACATTTAATAACTTACCGTTCAAAGTCAAAAAATATAAACAAAAATAATGTTGTAATTACATAAAATCACTAATTTTGCAACATTTGGAATAACAAGTTTTTTTAATGAACTAAGAAAGTTACACAATTCATTACAATATTAAAAAAACATAGAATATGCAATTGAAAATATTAAAATAGGTACTTATTAAAAATATTTTAAAAAATGACAAGGTTCATTATTTAAACAATTATGTGAAAAGGGAAATTGCATCACAGAATTTTACTGTCAAAATCAAAATAACATACGAAAACGGATGATACTCTATCTTTTTTCGATTACAAAAATATTCTCGAAATTCCACAAAACAAACATGTTTTCATATAACGACAATTAAATAATTAGCATTCGTTCCATTCAAAGTCGCACCGTTTCGGAAATATCGCTCTTTATTATTGTACAAATGAGACACTTTACAGGTGGACTTCGTACACTTTGTGTATTTTTTATGAAGTGAACTTTTTTTGAAAAAAAAATTTCTTCATATTTTTGCAAAAAATAAATATGTTTTCGTATAGATCATTGGACGACAATTAAATAATTATTATCACTCGTTCCATCCGAAGTCTCGGAGTTATCGCCCTTTATTGATCAAAATAGAGGGTCTTCGCCCTCCCCTTTCTTCTATTATCATACAAATGAGAGACGCTTAAAGGTGGACTTCGTCCATCTTTATAAGTGCATTATTCGACCTTTTATGTATTGTTATCATTTATTTATTATTTGTTATACATATACACCGTGTCCGTTTTTCGAGTGCCACTATGGGGATCTCGCTTATCTTAAGAGATACGAAGTTGGTTAAATTAGGGCAAAGTTGTGCATTTTCATGCCAAACAATAATCTGTTTTTAGTTTTGACTTATCTTTGACAGTTTACGACATATCGCAAAAAAACGAAAAATTAAGATTTTCCTTTTTCTGTTTTAAATCGAAAACCAATTAAGATTGTCTTTTCTAACCAAGACATTCTTGAGGCACTTTTTTATGTAGAATTAGAATATGGCATCGACTTTTCAATACTCTTCAAGATGGCGGACTAACAACTGTCAACTTCATTTTTTCTTATGGGCACCATTTTGAATTTTTCCATTTTTAGATTACGTTTATTTTTCTCTTTACAACGATGTATCACACATGTTATTTCATTATTACATGTTTGAAGAAAATAAAGTTTTTCATTTTGTGTGCAGAGTGCTTTGAAGAAAATGTCGACGCTCTTTTGTTTTCAACTAAATTTGAGAGTTCGATCCGTCGCCTGCGTTGGCCTTGATTTATTTGTGTAGAGAAAATGTAATTTTCAAATAAAACTATAATTCAACAATATTTAACAAAGATGACAAGAGCCAATAGGTAACATCACAACATGTGTTCAAAAATCCCCCCTTGTAATTGCAAGCACAATAATTGCACTCTTTTTCTAAGAGTCGCTACAGCTCTTAACACGTCTCTCCTGACTTGTCCCCCTTGGACTATTTTTTGTGGGGAACAATGAAAAATAAGATATACAAAACATTGCCAGCCGACGTTGATGAACTTCGACACCGAATCGTTAGCACTCTCAGACACGACATTCTCCTTTCACTTGCTTCTTTAACTCACACAACCGCCGCGGTCGGCCACTCGAACAAGAATCTATTCGACCATGATACACAGTTAGAAGGAGCTATAAAGAGCGAGAGCGACTATACTTTTTTCGAAAAAAAATTTATTTTTGGAAAAATAGCAATAGTGGCATGTCTCATGGTAAGACTGGGGAGAGATGTTGAGGACCCGGTTTAGCAGCCTCAATTAATGGAGGCGTCTTCATCTTATCTATGAGGATGCGTGAACTAAGTGACAAAAAAACCCAATAGAGCTGCTTAGAATTTGAGAATTCGTATATGATAAAGTGTAAGATAGACTTCATCAACCTCCGATCAATCTTAATCTAACTTTTTAGCTTATGATCGTATACTACGGACTAATGGAACACGCATACTTTGATAATTGGAATACGCGCAGAGGGAGACCTTAACTCCCATTGGTACAGTTCAGACCGGTTTCAGATAGGCCCAGAACTCCAATATTTTACAGCAATCTCTAAGCAGGGATACAATTAATGAAAAATCTTTTCGTTAGTGAAGCAAGAATGTTTCATTCATCACATTGACACCATTTGCGTCTATTATCTAAATGTACAAGCTCATCTGCTGACCGTATTTAATTAGTGAGGAAAACTGTAGTATTATTTTAACCTTTTTAAATCGCATCAACGTTAATTGAATATTGAGAATATTACTAGATATATGATCATAGAACGCACATTTTTCACGTTTAATTAGGTATGTCCAAGCCGTCAATGAGGTGGGTGGCCAAAAACTTCTTGTGGCAATTTGCAGCTTTTTAACGAAAATCCAATCGCTTTTTTGCGCCATTTTGTTACCAAACATGGTTTACTATTATATTCCGGCAGTCTCAACAGTGGAAACATCTTAGCAGCGTTCTCCAAAGAAAGCCAAGTCGTTGTCGTCGGCCGAGAAGGTGATTTTTTGGGATGCGATGTTGACCACTGCCCTTTTGGACAAGTTAAAGGCTATTGATAAAGTATGTATTGGAAATGGCACGGTAAAGTATGCTCTTCTATCCCGAGTCGCATTTTTTGGGAAAGATTAGATGAACTGCGATTCGGGGTAGTGCTCCATTCCCCCCCTCCCCCTCCTCAATGTAACACCGTGTGGTCTTCATCTGTTTCCAGTGCCGAAACTGATTCTTGTTAGAAAGAAATTTAAATAAATCTCTTGAAATATACAAGCGTTTGCCGTTTGTTTGCATAGCCTTGTGCATGGCCAAATTTTCCGAAAAACTCTCGATTTCTTTGTCGTTGGTGAGAATGTTTTTCGGCTATCGTGTAGTTAATTGAATTAAACTTGTATGTTATTAGATAAGGATGTAATTAATCTAAATTCATTTCCTTTCATTTCACTTAGTTGGGGGTTGTGACGAATTTAGTTATTAATAACGTGTTGAAGTGTGAATGAAGTTATTTATAAGCATGAGGTTAAATTGCACATGAGGTTCAGAATAACAATAAACAATGTTTGGTAATAAATTACAACATTCTACATCTCGCGAGATAGTAGTAACAACAACCTTTTTTAATACGTTTCGCCAAGGACGTATTATACTCCTTGGTTCCGCAATAAGAAATGTAGATTGGAGAATCTGACCATACCAAGAGAGGAATTGTGACCTTTGTACGGGAATAAGCCAGTTACGACCTTGTACCATGCGTCACCTCCTCCAAAAAAAAACTCACGCTAGAATAATTCTACAAGATGACCCACAAAAGACGTGGGTTATTTTTACAAAATCTTTTTACAATCATTTTTACAAAGAGAATGAATAATACTTATATAGGTACGCCTGGCACGGGATTGTAAATTCGTTTAAAAATAGGTATAGTTGAAACACAAATTTGCAAATTTCCAGATTCATTCGAAAAATGTGTGCTTTTTTCCCCTTACACACCGCCATTCACTTCCAACCTTCCACCCCCGAAAATAACTAAAAGTCGTACGAGCTTGAATTCTAATTTTACAATGGAGATCGTTGCCAATTTTCTCAAAACTGACAGGAACGTTTTTGAATATAATTAAACGGACATGTCATTTTCAGGAGGAGAAATTTCCACATCTTATCGCATTATTTAATTTTGTTGGCATAAAACATTTGTAACTCATCTTTTGGACATTGTACAAGGATTAGACTAAATGGAGAAAGTATGGAGAACGTCCTGTTTTACACGGTTTCTGTCGGTTGTAAAATACAATGCCATGATTAATTATTGTTTTAAGTATAAGTGACCTTCTCGATTCTCATCGCTTGATGTAATATAAATTAATTATTGCAACAGAAATTAAGAACACTCACTATTCAATTCAAGGGTAGCCGAACTATTTTCTTCATTATTTGACTTTGTCCAACTTCCCATAACATCGTGTCGCGGCCTTTCATCGTGTTGAATAAGTATTTTTCAATCCACAAAGCGACTTTCACCTACAGTCCAAGTGAAATTTTGCACAGCATAGAGTATTTCCTATCTTAATGTTCATATTTTTCACACTAAGGAGACAAACGTCACCGAAATATACAAAGTAGGCCAATGGTGCAAGATCGACGTTTAACATTGGTTTTTAAAAAAATAAAACAAAATCTACAACACGTAACTATACATTTACAGTGTGTCGAGGTCCAGGATGAAGTGGGGCGATATAGGAAACGGGTTGTTAATGTCATGTAACACATCCAGCGGTTTTAAATTTAACGTTTCCCGTTAAAGGCGATGAAAAATGATATGAAGAGGACGAAGAGCAAGTAGAATCGAGAAATATTTTAGTAGGTACTCGATACCACAAAACATTGTAGGTAAGCACACGAAACCGGGTGTCTGTTACATGACAATTTAACGCACATTCTTCTATGGTAAACCCGTAGATAACTATGTCACAGAAGAAATACATAAAAAGCTTGGGCGACACTTACGGCGGTTTCTTTGATGTTTGAAGTATTTGAGCGGAACTGTTTCTTAAAATATCCAATATACAATAAGTGAAATACAGGGTGTTTCTATTCAAAGTGGACAACGTAATAGAGGTTGTAGAACTCTTCAAAACTAACACCTTTTTTAAGTAATTTTTTTCATTTTGGCTTTTGTTTTCGAATTTTGGAGCTTTTTTTGTTTTTTTTTACAAATGTCTATAGCTCCATTATTTGTAAACGGATTTGAAAAAATCAAAGTTTTTTGGAATCATCTACAACATTTGTTCAAAACTTTTTTACAAAAAATTTAGAACAGCAAAATGGTGGTCATTTTAAATTATAGTAGTAGCGTACTGTCCTATTCAATTTCAAAAATTTAAAATGACCGCCATTTTGTTGATGTAAATTTTTTGTAAAAAAGAATATATGGCAATATCGAGGGAATTGTCTAATCTTTTGATAGTGAGATCCAAGAAATTGAGGACTTTATCATTTTCGGTTTCGAGCGTGAAGTTAATACAGGGATGTATAGATGATTGAGAAAAGAATCCGTAAGATCCTGATGGGATCCTTTGAAGATGGTAAAGATGTCGTCAACATAACGTTTGTAGAAAACGATCTTTTCTTTAATCAGAAGATTATTGAACAAAAGATTAGTTTCAAGGAAAGTAAAAAACAACTCAACAAGGAGAGGTGAAGAAAGGTTGCTCACCATGGGTAGGCCAGTAAGGTGGAGGTAAGTGGCTGTAGCATCTTGCTAAGGAAGGAATTATTATCACCTATCTGATAACTCTCCTCCATTTTGAGAAAAATCATTCCCGACTACTATTATGGACTCAAGATATTACTCTATTACGTTGTCCACTTTGAGTAGAAACACCCTGTATAAGTACTAGTTTTTTTATAAATGTGTTATATTTTAGTTAATTTTTGCGTCAGATACGGCGGTTTCTGTGATGTTTGCAACTTCGTTTTAGTTCATTTTAGTTCGACGTCCACCTTAAAAGGAAGTATCCCAGTAAACACACATATAAAATATACATACAACATATATAAAATTGAAGTAAATACCCCTACATATACTTTTTTATATATCAAGTATGTAAGTATTCTTTAATAAAGTTATATATGTAAACCGTATGCCACACATTACGTATATTTTACATAATAGAATACAAACTTACGGACATTCTATATACATAAATTCATATAATATACATATACATACAGATAATTACATATTACTCATGAAATTCATGTGCTGTCATATTTACATGATTAAATTTATGTACGTTATATGTAAAATGTTATATGTAAGAAGTATTACTTATTTTTTATGTAATCCTTCTGTAAATATAATTTGAAATTATTACAAATGGTCGAAAATAAAGTCCGTTTCTATTTGCGCCGCATAAGTAATCGCACGCGCGTGTTTTCTATAACGCCAAAAATTGTAGTTCACGTACCTTTAATATTAGATCCGTATCGACTAAAATGCGTCTAATTTATATAGAAAATAGATAATATAAAATAAATTAAATCCTGGTCATTTTTAACATAAAGGTAGATATAAATAATCATTGAATAAGACTTCACACAACGATATAATCAAACAAAATTTAAACTAATAACGCGAAACAACGCAAAGTTACGAAGTACGAAATAAAAAGAAGGGATGTTTCAGATTAGCGCAGGGGTACAATGTCGGATACAAATAAAACACATGTCGGATTTCGGAATTTGCAACGCCCACCTCCAAAGGTTCGAATCTGGTTAAGGGAAACTTTTCAAGCAAGTATATCATAATAAACTGTCGGCTTTCAGTTGAGGTAAAAACGGGTTTGAGCAAGAATTAAGTTAAATATAATTAAAAGTACAGTTGCACGTAAAAATGTAGTTTTTCCATTTTTTTTGTATGGAGCTGCTTAAATAAGTTTTTACGTTATGCTCGAGTAGCTGCCATTTGGTCATCGCAACGCTTTTACAACTAATATTTTTTATGTAAATATAATATACATAAAACGTATATAAATTCATGTGCTACAGATATAGAAGAATTTACATCTAATAGACATATATATTATATGCCAAATTGCTGACATCCTGACATTCATTAGCTCTTATTTATCTTCCAGTTTTATGTAATTCTAACAAGCTCTTACATAATTTGTATATATTTTATATATAAATGTGTTTGATGGGATTTTCGCATTGCAAATTGGTATCTGTCGAGACGGTTAGTGTCGCTTCTGTATCCGTAGGTATTTCTTCTGTGACTATATCATCATCATCAAAATAGAATTCCGTCTTGAGAAGTTTGATCCACGATTTTCTTGAATTCTGCTCGGACTGTTTTGATTCCAAACGCGATAGGACTCTCTCCTTGTCATTAACTACGATATGTAGATAGGTCTTGGATTAATCGAGTTGATAGAGGAAATTTTGAGTTTCGAGGACCGTTTATGCTACGTCCTGTAATTGGTTTTTGCTCTTAGGCATTAAATGTAGGTTTTATTTATTATTATTATTATTCATATGTACATACTTCGTTTTTATCGATACTCAGGCTAAGTCTGGTGAACTAACCGGACAGATCGAAATCAAGTAACGATAAGCCCCAGTAATATATACAGGGTGTAAAAAATTGTGTAACATTATGATGTTTATTGTGTACCTCGGCGCATAGGTTGCACATGAGTACGTAATGTGTTTTGTGTTAATTTTGTCTACCTATTTGATTTTATTACTATTATTATTATTCAAAATGACTTAATTCACTTTGAAAAATGAGCAAAAACTTTTTTAATTCAGCAGCATTTTAAGAATCATCTATACTTGTTCAATTTTACGACTAGGTACCTTATACACCATAAAGGTTATAAAGAACCATTAGGTAGATACTCTTGAGTGCATTCCGTACATTGAAGTAGGTACTTAAGCATAATTTGAATATCCTGCAATAACAATTATATTTTAATAAAAGGCGTGCCTTCCAAGGATGCAAAACTTGCAAAATTCCTCCCGATTGCACACCTGCACATCATGCAACACCAAAAACCCGAGGAATACCAATAGATAAAGCTTACATCTTTATGAGAAATCGATTCTTAGAAAATCAGAAAAGTGGACATCCCAGTTCATGTAGCGCATCATTTCCCCTTTAAATGGAAGATAACTTCTAAATTATTATTCTTATCGTCTGTATAAATACAAGGTGAACCATAGTTCAGGGTTCGTTTGGTTATGCGGGATCAGGAAGTCTTGTTTCGTACAAACTCACCTGCGACCATATCGCTCCTATACCTACCTATAAATTTTAAAAAAGCGTAATAACAGCACTTTGGAGGAACTCCAAATGGAAATGTGCGTCAAATTTCTATTTAATTTTTTTGTACCATCTGATGAATTTCGTGTAGGCTTTTCTTTGATTGACGTGTGGAATGTTTGACAAAGTCAACGTGTGATGTGATGAGTGAGTGTGTATATATTTAATTTTAGTTTGTTCGTAGCGAGGAGGGATGATCACATTTACATAAAGGAGGTCAATAATCGACAACGTCATTCTGTGGTATAATTATTGTTTTGCGTTATTAAGTCGGGAAAAAAAAACATAACAGTTCTCATTTTGACATTGAAATTCTCTCTTGTGGAATTTATACTCTCGAAAACGAGATTTCCCACACGTGAAGTTAATTGGGTATAAAAATCACACCCACGCGAGTTATGTCATTGCCGTAAGCAAAGATCAACGCTATTGTTTGGATTTGTACGCGGTAATTGGAAAATCACAGCAATTTACCATAATTAATAGATACCAATTTGGAAATTTCATCCAAACAATAAGTATAAGTAATATTTATTCACTATCCAATGATCTTTAACCTGTCCGATATTTCATATGTGAATATAAATGTTTCGACAATCTATGATTGTTTAACCTTCGCATCGATAAAGTAATTCTATAATTAGCAACCTTAGCAACTAAATTCCACGTTTTTTTTTCTAAATTAATCCCCGTTTATATCAATTATAGGTATAAGAAGTAGATCCGCTAAGCGAAAAGTTGTCTATACGATCCAATTTGCTTAATTTTGCAAAAGAAAATGTATACATATGTATTTCTTCCGAATTAAGGTAAATTACCTAACAAATCAATAAATTATTCGACTTTTTTTTATTATTATTATTATTATTATTATTAAATATATAAATTTAAATAATGTGGGAAGGTATTTTATAACATAATATAGAAGCGCCATTCTGTTAATTAACCGAATACCGAACCCGGAAACTTGAAAATGTTTGGGAATTTTCATTTCTTAATATTCCTATTAACTAATTTAGAATTTTTTTTGTCATTGATTGTACCTATCACTGATTATCAACAACGCCCTTTGTTCGGCAGTTCTCCAGTAAGTCCCTCTACTACGGCCATGGGGAATACTGTATCGTATCCTACAGTGTTAATGTCACACTCTCAGGATGTTTGTATTGTATAGGTTCTTCGAGAGGGAGTCTTTTTGTCATGTTCTTTCTAGAACGAACTTACCTATGTTGTAAAAGGTATTCCGCGAGGGTTGTGTTTCTAGTTTTACATACAACCAGGGAAACAAATACCTTGTCGACTTGGATACACTTTTTCATCTGTTCAAACCTGTTATGAATCGATTATTCCAGAATAGTGTGATGTAACGCACCTGGCAGCTTTGAATTTAAATGTTTCTCGTTGTAAAGTTGTCCGATTTGTAAAAGGGAATAGACACGACAGCTACGCCACTGGAAATTTAAATCGAAGGAAAAAGTAGAATAAGCAAATAATAGCACGACGCACGAAATCATCAAAACGTACCCAGTTCAATACTTTTTTCTATTAATTAGGCAGGGTAATTTTTTTAATTACCATTTGTACGTTTTCCCGATTTATTTAGTGGGTATTTTTAAACATGTTGATTACATAGCTGAAGTAATTAATTGCCACGTTTTTGGACTTAGTGATAGCTTTAAATATGATCTGTTATGTGTGTTTTGTACAATCAATAGAATTCAGGGTATGCAGTAACATTTGGCGTAGGTAGTTAATTAGGATGGACGCGCAGTCCATCCTTTAGGTACTTGAGCGAAGGTAAAGAAATCGTTAGGGCTTAGTACAGGACTGTACGAAGCGAAGGATGATCTAATAATTTGCTCCTCTAAAAGCTCAATTGTCTATCTAGCTGTGTGTGAACTCGCACCAGGCACGTAACCAGGGGAGGGGCTGGAGCCCCCCCTCCCAGAAATTCTAATTAATTTAGTTTAAATGTATCCAAACGTATCTAAATGTCTGAAAGTGACATTTACATAAATCATGTAATTGTAAATCCCCTCCCCTCTATTTCCTAAGATTTTGAAGCCCCCCCCGAAAAAAATCCTGGCTACGGGCCTGACTCTCACTGTCTTGACGAAGGACAATTTTTGATTTTGCCCTTTCATGTAAAGTGCCCTGGGCCCCTCAACTCTTTAATCCGGGCCTGTTGACGAGCACTGCGGGAACGGATAACTTTTGTCGCATTCCAAACAGCAGACTGACGTTTCTTCTCAGGTTCATAAGAATAAATGAACATTTTTTGAGCGTCCTTTTCTGAAACGATTAAAGAGGTAGAGAAATTTCGATATATACAGGGTGGCCCATCGAAAACAGTCCAGCAAGGTTTACGGCTTTGTATGCGAAAATAAAAAAATCAGCATACTTTTATTTTCAGGGGGACATATTTACACATTAATTTCATTACTGTAACTTCAACCCCTTAGCGCGGAGCAGGTACCCTTATATTGTCAAATGGAAAGGGTTGTGTTGTGATACATCTTTTGAAAGGGCATTAAATTTTCTTTAAAATGGTGCTTCGTTTTGTGTCGTGGGTTCCAGTCGTTCACCCCCAGACAATAGTACAGCAACTATTGAAAGTGTTCCCGAACATTATGAAGAATATCGGGTGTGATTATTGTTGTTATTCATTAGTGATGCGGTTCCGTAAAGGATTCAGGCTGTGCGGCATAAATTTTCGATTTCAGATGTCCCCACAAAAAGAAATCAAAGGGGGATAAATCGGGTGCTCGCTGAGGCCATTCGACATCAACTACTTTACTGAAAATAAAGTCGAATTATCAACTGATATTTGTTAGTTTAAAAACACTTTTTGCTCACAAATCTATTTGTAGATAAGAGGTCCAGTACAGTGTGTGAAATTCCATTATTCGGCGACGTGTAGCTTAAATTTAAAAAAACGAAGCGCTATTTTAAAGAAAATTTCAAAAGATACATCACAACATACGCCTTCTCATTTGAAATAATAAGGGTAGATGCCGCCCCCGCTAAGGGGTTGAAGTTGCAGTGATGGAATTAACGTGTAATATGTACCCCTCAAAATAAAAGCATACGGCTCCGAAGATTTTTTTTTTATATTTTCACATACAAAGCCATAAACCTTGCTGGACTGTTTTCGATGGACCACCCTGTATACATATTTTGTACAGGTCGCGAGCGTTAAGGAAAAAAAGCGACGCATGCCGAAGTCGAATCGGGTTGCTAACGAGTAGACAGTGCCGTAGTGAAATACCGTTTCCAATAGTATAGGCAACCAAACTATCACACGTGAACGTAAATGTGAAATACAAAATCTTAAAGACGCATTGTTTATTTTATTATTTACTGGATTTATTAATATATCACGCTTGTGATTTTCAGAGCGATCATGCTGTCATGTACAACCCATCACTACGTATTTTCAAATTACCCACTCTATGCGACCAAGTTTCGTTTTCCTTAACGCGTACGACCTGTAAGAATACATGTAAGACAGTGCTTTTTTTTGGTTTAAAATAGCTTGCTTAGCGAAAAGGAGATTGACATGAGCGCTACACGTGTTTAATGTGTGATAAGCGGCAAACATCGTGTTGGTATACAACTGTGCCGCGGTTCACTTATCGTAGTAAACAAATTCTTTTGTAACAATATTAAGGAAGTAGAGAAATTTTATTTTAAGATGCTGCCAGTTGTGTTGCAATAGTAGTTTCTGTTGCTTTGTTAGATATTTCCACAGGTAATCTACGATTCTACTAGAAATTTGCCAAAATTAGAAAAAAGGAGGTGTCTTTCAGTTTTCTCCGCTTTAGAAAATTGGCTATCACCTTGGCCAGAGTCGAAGTCGCGTCAGCCGTACCCCTCTATCTTTATATCGCCGAGATAGTTAGAAGAGATCATGTTATCAGATCATCATGACACAGTTTACGCAGTAGAGACATTTTTTTTTTGATTTGGTAAAACTCAGCAGCTACGTAAACATTGCTTGGATCCTAGGTTCGTTATTCACTGTTATTTCAACTGTGATTATTACACAGTGTGAGTGCATAACAACGAACAAAATACAATAATTAGTATATGTGTTCACCGTTACATTCTTCTTCTTCTTGGGTTGTAGGTATACAGAGGCGGATGCAGGATTTTTTAAAGGGTGGGGGCTATAATTTTTTTAAAAATATATTGTAACACCACCAAATTACTGTTACAGATGACATGATTTATAAGTGAATCTTATGTTGATTGTTTACTTTTTTGTTGCTGAAGGGGGGGGCTACAGCCCCCCCTTAGCCCCTCCTTGGATCCGCCTATGTAGGTATACCTTTAGTTGTCTATGCGAATTAAAATTTGAGCCGTTATTACACGTCCACAAAAATTACGAAAGTAAAATCATATTTGCCATGACAACAAAAATGAATAAATCAAGTTATTTTAAAGTGTTCAAAAATGGTAAACATCAAATTTAAATAAAAGTGTAATGAAATCATTAATAATCTTCCACTTTTGGATTAATTTAATTACTTCCATCCCAAGCAGGAGTAAGGCGTTTGAAGAGCTTTTTTTACTTTACCATGGTAACAATACACGTTCATTCGTTGTGACACATTTGGTTTCTAAGGTGACTGGCAAAAATTTTTTTTTTCAGAAAAACATAATCAGTAACTTTATTAAAAAAGTACATTTAAACTTCGAATTTTATTTAATGAAAATATAATTTTGTACTACCTACGTATTTTGGTTCTGTTTAACAAAAGGAAAACATTCAAAAATCTCTTAAAAGGTCACCCCAGCACAGTTTTTGGTATCATCATAATATAACGTACATCAACTTTCTCATAGATTTTTTAATAAGCCTGTGCTTAGCAAGCAGTTAAAAAAATATTCCGCGGGAATATAAGATCAAAAGGACCACTGCGAATTTAGAAAAATGTTTATAATATCGCTCACTTATGACGCCTTTAATTAAACAAATATTTCGACTTAATTGCAGAGATTTTTAAATTCGAGAATAATGCCAATACGTCGGTAGAAATTTATTTATTTCGTATCACTAGCTGATGATGTCATCGTATGATTCAAAATTGTTTAATTTTACTTCAAGACAACATTCTTGTTAAAATGTGAAAGTAACCAGTTTTTATATAAAGAAATTTGATAACGATAAAAGACGTTCTGTAACTTTTCGAAAATGTTACCGATCAGTACATTCACGACTTTTGTGGCGGTCGGAATTAATTTCGAAATTGCTCTTCGGTATGGTGTTCGTGTTTTTGAGTTTAAAAATCTGTGCCTGTGTAATTACTAATTAATTCGTAAACGTTGTTTAATTAAAAGTGCTGGACCTAGAAGAAACAGAGATACCTCTACCTAATGGCGTCACTAAGGGTGAGTTTATTATATTACTATAATACCTAGTATTTCTTGAATTGCTTGTTATATGTTGGGTTCATGACAATGAATCCAAATATTATGGGATGAAAGGGATACAGTGCGATCATTCAAAGATAGAAAGGATAAAAAACTGCAAGTCTATGAAACAGTCATTGCAGGCCTCAGCGAGTAACAAAAGTTATGTACAAATTTTTTTTTTTTTTAATTTACAATTTGTCAGTTCTACATTTCAGGTGTTATACATGACATTTTTGATTTAGATAAGTAGGGTACATAATATTTTCATTCTTTGTTGTGAAGAATTAAGTTAACACATTTACACAATATATATACCGTATTCTGAACACATGAAGACATATTAACTTGTGCTTGATACCTGGAGGCCGGTAGTGGTGGCTTTTTAGTTGGTGTACTTAAACTACACATATTTATGTACAATTGAAGCGAGACATATTTTGTTACATACCGTTACTTTTTTACAAATTTTATATGACGATACGGTGGAGTTCAAACAATTTTTGTTATGGTGGAGGTGGAGTGGTTCGCGGTTAATATCGACTAATTTTAGTACATAGTCTTAATCTACACATATCTATGTACAATTGAAGCGAAACATATTTTTACAAATCTTATATGACGATACGGTGGAGTTCAAACAATTTTTGTTATGGTGGAGGTGGAGTGGTTCGCGGTTAATATCGATTAATCTTATTACATATTCTTGAACTACACATATATATGTACAATAATTGCAGCGAGACATATTTTTTTACATACCGTTAATTTTTTACAAATCTTATATAACACGATACGGTGGAGTTCAAACAATTTTTGTTATGGTGGAGGTGGAGTGGTTCGCGGTTAATATCGATTAATCTTATTACATATTCTTAAACTACACATATTTATGTACAATTGCAGCGAGACATATTTTTTTACATACCGTTAATTTTTTACAAATCTTATATAACACGATACGGTGGAGTTCAAACAATTTTTGTTATGGTGGAGGTGGAGTGGTTCGCGGTTAATATCGATTAATCTTATTGCATATTCTTAAACTACACATATTTATGTACAATTGCAGCGAGACATATTTTTTTACATACCGTTAATTTTTACAAATCTTATATAACACGATACGGTGGAGTTCAAACAATTTTTGTTATGGTGGAGGTGGAGTGGTTCGCGGTTAATATCGATTAATCTTATTGCATATTCTTAAACTACACATATTTATGTACAATTGCAGCGAGACATATTTTTTTACATACCGTTAATTTTTTACAAATCTTATATAACACGATACGGTGGAGTTCAAACAATTTTTGTTATGGTGGAGGTGGAGTGGTTCGCGGTTAATATCGATTAATCTTATTGCATATTCTTAAACTACACATATTTATGTACAATTGCAGCGAGACATATTTTTTTACATACCGTTAATTTTTTACAAATCTTATATAACACGATACGGTGGAGTTCAAACAATTTTTGTTATGGTGGAGGTGGAGTGGTTCGCGGTTAATATCGATTAATTTTAGTACATAGTCTTAATCTACACATATCTATGTACAATTGCAGCGAGACATATTTTTTACATACCGTTAATTTTTTACAAATCTTATATAACACGATACGGTGGAGTTCAAACAATTTTTGTTATGGTGGAGGTGGAGTGGTTCGCGGTTAATATCGATTAATCTTATTACATATTCTTAAACTACACATATTTATGTACAATTGCAGCGAGACATATTTTTTACATACCGTTAATTTTTTACAAATCTTATATAACACGATACGGTGGAGTTCAAACAATTTTTGTTATGGTGGAGGTGGAGTGGTTCGCGGTTAATATCGATTAATCTTATTGCATATTCTTAAACTACACATATTTATGTACAATTGCAGCGAGACATATTTTTTTACATACCGTTAATTTTTTACAAATCTTATATAACACGATACGGTGGAGTTCAAACAATTTTTGTTATGGTGGAGGTGGAGTGGTTCGCGGTTAATATCGATTAATCTTATTGCATATTCTTAAACTACACATATTTATGTACAATTGCAGCGAGACATATTTTTTTACATACCGTTAATTTTTTACAAATCTTATATAACACGATACGGTGGAGTTCAAACAATTTTTGTTATGGTGGAGGTGGAGTGGTTCGCGGTTAATATCGATTAATTTTAGTACATAGTCTTAATCTACACATATCTATGTACAATTGCAGCGAGACATATTTTTTTACATACCGTTAATTTTTTACAAATCTTATATAACACGATACGGTGGAGTTCAAACAATTTTTGTTATGGTGGAGGTGGAGTGGTTCGCGGTTAATATCGATTAATCTTATTACATATTCTTAAACTACACATATTTATGTAGAATAATTGCAGCGAGACATATTATTTTATATACCGTTAATTTTTTACAAATCTTATATAACACGATACGGTGGAGTTCAAACAATTTTTGTTATGGTGGAGGTGGAGTGGTTCGCGGTTAATATCGATTAATCTTATTACATATTCTTAAACTACACATATTTATGTACAATTGCAGCGAGACTTATTTTTTTATATACAGTTAATTTTTTACAAATCTTGTATAACACGATACGGTGGAGTTCAAACAATTTTTGTTATGGTGGAGGTGGAGTGGTTCGCGGTTAATATCGATTAATCTTATTACATATTCTTAAACTACACATATTTATGTACAATTGCAGCGAGACTTATTTTTTTATATACAGTTAATTTTTTACAAATCTTGTATAACACGATACGGTGGAGTTCAAACAATTTTTGTTATGGTGGAGGTGGAGTGGTTCGCGGTTAATATCGATTAATCTTATTGCATATTCTTAAACTACACATATTTATGTACAATTGCAGCGAGACATATTTTTTTACATACCGTTAATTTTTTACAAATCTTATATAACACGATACGGTGGAGTTCAAACAATTTTTGTTATGGTGGAGGTGGAGTGGTTCGCGGTTAATATCGATTAATCTTATTACATATTCTTAAACTACACATATTTATGTACAATTGCAGCGAGACTTATTTTTTTATATACAGTTAATTTTTTACAAATCTTGTATAACACGATACGGTGGAGTTCAAACAATTTTTGTTATGGTGGAGGTGGAGTGGTTCGCGGTTAATATCGATTAATCTTATTACATATTCTTAAACTACACATATTTATGTACAATTGCAGCGAGACTTATTTTTTTATATACAGTTAATTTTTTACAAATCTTGTATAACACGATACGGTGGAGTTCAAACAATTTTTGTTATGGTGGAGGTGGAGTGGTTCGCGGTTAATATCGATTAATCTTATTGCATATTCTTAAACTACACATATTTATGTACAATTGCAGCGAGACATATTTTTTTACATACCGTTAATTTTTTACAAATCTTATATAACACGATACGGTGGAGTTCAAACAATTTTTGTTATGGTGGAGGTGGAGTGGTTCGCGGTTAATATCGATTAATCTTATTACATATTCTTAAACTACACATATTTATGTAGAATAATTGCAGCGAGACATATTATTTTATATACCGTTAATTTTTTACAAATCTTATATAACACGATACGGTGGAGTTCAAACAATTTTTGTTATGGTGGAGGTGGAGTGGTTCGCGGTTAATATCGATTAATCTTATTACATATTCTTAAACTACACATATTTATGTACAATTGCAGCGAGACTTATTTTTTTACATACCGTTAATTTTTTACAAATCTTATATAACACGATACGGTGGAGTTCAAACAATTTTTGTTATGGTGGAGGTGGAGTGGTTCGCGGTTAATATCGATTAATCTTATTACATATTCTTAAACTACACATATTTATGTACAATTGCAGCGAGACTTATTTTTTTACATACCGTTAATTTTTTACAAATCTTATATAACACGATACGGTGGAGTTCAAACAATTTTTGTTATGGTGGAGGTGGAGTGGTTCGCGGTTAATATCGATTAATCTTATTACATATTCTTAAACTACACATATTTATGTACAATTGCAGCGAGACTTATTTTTTTACATACCGTTAATTTTTTACAAATCTTATATAACACGATACGGTGGAGTTCAAACAATTTTTGTTATGGTGGAGGTGGAGTGGTTCGCGGTTAATATCGATTAATCTTATTGCATATTCTTAAACTACACATATTTATGTACAATTGCAGCGAGACATATTTTTTTACATACCGTTAATTTTTTACAAATCTTATATAACACGATACGGTGGAGTTCAAACAATTTTTGTTATGGTGGAGGTGGAGTGGTTCGCGGTTAATATCGATTAATCTTATTACATATTCTTAAACTACACATATTTATGTACAATTGCAGCGAGACTTATTTTTTTACATACCGTTAATTTTTTACAAATCTTATATAACACGATACGGTGGAGTTCAAACAATTTTTGTTATGGTGGAGGTGGAGTGGTTCGCGGTTAATATCGATTAATCTTATTACATATTCTTAAACTACACATATTTATGTACAATTGCAGCGAGACTTATTTTTTACATACCGTTAATTTTTTACAAATCTTATATAACACGATACGGTGGAGTTCAAACAATTTTTGTTATGGTGGAGGTGGAGTGGTTCGCGGTTAATATCGATTAATCTTATTACATATTCTTAAACTACACATATTTATGTACAATTGCAGCGAGACTTATTTTTTTACATACCGTTAATTTTTTACAAATCTTATATAACACGATACGGTGGAGTTCAAACAATTTTTGTTATGGTGGAGGTGGAGTGGTTCGCGGTTAATATCGATTAATCTTATTACATATTCTTAAACTACACATATTTATGTACAATTGCAGCGAGACTTATTTTTTTACATACCGTTAATTTTTTACAAATCTTATATAACACGATACGGTGGAGTTCAAACAATTTTTGTTATGGTGGAGGTGGAGTGGTTCGCGGTTAATATCGATTAATCTTATTACATATTCTTAAACTATACATATTTATGTACAATTGTAGCGAGACATATTTTTTTACATACCGTTAATTTTTTACAAATCTTATATAACACGATACGGTGGAGTTCAAACAATTTTTGTTATGGTGGAGGTGGAGTGGTTCGCGGTTAATATCGATTAATCTTATTACATATTCTTAAACTACACATATTTATGTACAATTGCAGCGAGACTTATTTTTTTATATACAGTTAATTTTTTACAAATCTTGTATAACACGATACGGTGGAGTTCAAACAATTTTTGTTATGGTGGAGGTGGAGTGGTTCGCGGTTAATATCGATTAATCTTATTACATATTCTTAAACTACACATATTTATGTACAATTGCAGCGAGACTTATTTTTTTATATACAGTTAATTTTTTACAAATCTTGTATAACACGATACGGTGGAGTTCAAACAATTTTTGTTATGGTGGAGGTGGAGTGGTTCGCGGTTAATATCGATTAATCTTATTACATATTCTTAAACTACACATATTTATGTACAATTGCAGCGAGACTATTTTTTTACATACCGTTAATTTTTTACAAATCTTATATAACACGATACGGTGGAGTTCAAACAATTTTTGTTATGGTGGAGGTGGAGTGGTTCGCGGTTAATATCGATTAATCTTATTACATATTCTTAAACTACACATATTTATGTACAATTGCAGCGAGACTTATTTTTTTATATACAGTTAATTTTTTACAAATCTTGTATAACACGATACGGTGGAGTTCAAACAATTTTTGTTATGGTGGAGGTGGAGTGGTTCGCGGTTAATATCGATTAATCTTATTACATATTCTTAAACTACACATATTTATGTACAATTGCAGCGAGACTTATTTTTTTATATACAGTTAATTTTTTACAAATCTTGTATAACACGATACGGTGGAGTTCAAACAATTTTTGTTATGGTGGAGGTGGAGTGGTTCGCGGTTAATATCGATTAATCTTATTACATATTCTTAAACTACACATATTTATGTACAATTGCAGCGAGACTATTTTTTTATATACCGTTAATTTTTTACAAATCTTATATAACACGATACGGTGGAGTTCAAACAATTTTTGTTATGGTGGAGGTGGAGTGGTTCGCGGTTAATATCGATTAATCTTATTACATATTCTTAAACTACACATATTTATGTACAATTGCAGCGAGACATATTTTTTTATATACCGTTAATTTTTTACAAATCTTATATAACACGATACGGTGGAGTTCAAACAATTTTTGTTATGGTGGAGGTGGAGTGGTTCGCGGTTAATATCGATTAATCTTATTACATATTCTTAAACTACACATATTTATGTACAATTGCAGCGAGACTTATTTTTTTATATACAGTTAATTTTTTACAAATCTTGTATAACACGATACGGTGGAGTTCAAACAATTTTTGTTATGGTGGAGGTGGAGTGGTTCGCGGTTAATATCGATTAATCTTATTACATATTCTTAAACTACACATATTTATGTACAATTGCAGCGAGACTTATTTTTTTATATACCGTTAATTTTTTACAAATCTTGTATAACACGATACGGTGGAGTTCAAACAATTTTTGTTATGGTGGAGGTGGAGTGGTTCGCGGTTAATATCGATTAATCTTATTACATATTCTTAAACTACACATATTTATGTACAATTGCAGCGAGACTTATTTTTTATATACAGTTAATTTTTTACAAATCTTGTATAACACGATACGGTGGAGTTCAAACAATTTTTGTTATGGTGGAGGTGGAGTGGTTCGCGGTTAATATCGATTAATCTTATTACATATTCTTAAACTACACATATTTATGTACAATTGCAGCGAGACTTATTTTTTATATACAGTTAATTTTTACAAATCTTGTATAACACGATACGGTGGAGTTCAAACAATTTTGTTATGGTGGAGGTGGAGTGGTTCGCGGTTAATATCGATTAATCTTATTACATATTCTTAAACTACACATATTTATGTACAATTGCAGCGAGACTTATTTTTTTATATACAGTTAATTTTTTACAAATCTTGTATAACACGATACGGTGGAGTTCAAACAATTTTTGTTATGGTGGAGGTGGAGTGGTTCGCGGTTAATATCGATTAATCTTATTACATATTCTTAAACTACACATATTTATGTACAATTGCAGCGAGACTTATTTTTTTATATACAGTTAATTTTTTACAAATCTTGTATAACACGATACGGTGGAGTTCAAACAATTTTTGTTATGGTGGAGGTGGAGTGGTTCGCGGTTAATATCGATTAATCTTATTGCATATTCTTAAACTACACATATTTATGTACAATTGCAGCGAGACATATTTTTTTACATACCGTTAATTTTTTACAAATCTTATATAACACGATACGGTGGAGTTCAAACAATTTTTGTTATGGTGGAGGTGGAGTGGTTCGCGGTTAATATCGATTAATCTTATTACATATTCTTAAACTACACATATTTATGTACAATTGCAGCGAGACTTATTTTTTTATATACAGTTAATTTTTTACAAATCTTGTATAACACGATACGGTGGAGTTCAAACAATTTTTGTTATGGTGGAGGTGGAGTGGTTCGCGGTTAATATCGATTAATCTTATTACATATTCTTAAACTACACATATTTATGTACAATTGCAGCGAGACTTATTTTTTTATATACCGTTAATTTTTTACAAATCTTGTATAACACGATACGGTGGAGTTCAAACAATTTTTGTTATGGTGGAGGTGGAGTGGTTCGCGGTTAATATCGATTAATCTTATTGCATATTCTTAAACTACACATATTTATGTACAATTGCAGCGAGACATATTTTTTTACATACCGTTAATTTTTTACAAATCTTATATAACACGATACGGTGGAGTTCAAACAATTTTTGTTATGGTGGAGGTGGAGTGGTTCGCGGTTAATATCGATTAATCTTATTACATATTCTTAAACTACACATATTTATGTAGAATAATTGCAGCGAGACATATTTTTTTATATACCGTTAATTTTTACAAATCTTATATAACACGATACGGTGGAGTTCAAACAATTTTTGTTATGGTGGAGGTGGAGTGGTTCGCGGTTAATATCGATTAATCTTATTACATATTCTTAAACTACACATATTTATGTACAATTGCAGCGAGACTTATTTTTTATATACAGTTAATTTTTTACAAATCTTGTATAACACGATACGGTGGAGTTCAAACAATTTTTGTTATGGTGGAGGTGGAGTGGTTCGCGGTTAATATCGATTAATCTTATTACATATTCTTAAACTACACATATTTATGTACAATTGCAGCGAGACTTATTTTTTTATATACCGTTAATTTTTTACAAATCTTGTATAACACGATACGGTGGAGTTCAAACAATTTTTGTTATGGTGGAGGTGGAGTGGTTCGCGGTTAATATCGATTAATCTTATTACATATTCTTAAACTACACATATTTATGTACAATTGCAGCGAGACTTATTTTTTATATACAGTTAATTTTTTACAAATCTTGTATAACACGATACGGTGGAGTTCAAACAATTTTTGTTATGGTGGAGGTGGAGTGGTTCGCGGTTAATATCGATTAATCTTATTACATATTCTTAAACTACACATATTTATGTACAATTGCAGCGAGACTTATTTTTTTATATACCGTTAATTTTTTACAAATCTTGTATAACACGATACGGTGGAGTTCAAACAATTTTTGTTATGGTGGAGGTGGAGTGGTTCGCGGTTAATATCGATTAATCTTATTACATATTCTTAAACTACACATATTTATGTACAATTGCAGCGAGACTTATTTTTTATATACAGTTAATTTTTTACAAATCTTGTATAACACGATACGGTGGAGTTCAAACAATTTTTGTTATGGTGGAGGTGGAGTGGTTCGCGGTTAATATCGATTAATCTTATTACATATTCTTAAACTACACATATTTATGTACAATTGCAGCGAGACTTATTTTTTTATATACAGTTAATTTTTTACAAATCTTGTATAACACGATACGGTGGAGTTCAAACAATTTTTGTTATGGTGGAGGTGGAGTGGTTCGCGGTTAATATCGATTAATCTTATTACATATTCTTAATCTACACATATCTATGTACAATTGAAGCGAAACATATTTTTTACAAATCTTATATAACACGATACGGTGGAGTTCAAACAATTTTTGTTATGGTGGAGGTGGAGTGGTTCGCGGTTAATATCGATTAATCTTATTACATATTCTTAAACTACACATATTTATGTACAATTGCAGCGAGACTTATTTTTTATATACCGTTAATTTTTTACAAATCTTGTATAACACGATACGGTGGAGTTCAAACAATTTTTGTTATGGTGGAGGTGGAGTGGTTCGCGGTTAATATCGATTAATCTTATTACATATTCTTAAACTACACATATTTATGTACAATTGCAGCGAGACTTATTTTTTTACATACCGTTAATTTTTTACAAATCTTATATAACACGATACGGTGGAGTTCAAACAATTTTTGTTATGGTGGAGGTGGAGTGGTTCGCGGTTAATATCGATTAATCTTATTGCATATTCTTAAACTACACATATTTATGTACAATTGCAGCGAGACATATTTTTTACATACCGTTAATTTTTTACAAATCTTATATAACACGATACGGTGGAGTTCAAACAATTTTTGTTATGGTGGAGGTGGAGTGGTTCGCGGTTAATATCGATTAATCTTATTACATATTCTTAAACTACACATATTTATGTACAATTGCAGCGAGACTTATTTTTTTATATACCGTTAATTTTTTACAAATCTTGTATAACACGATACGGTGGAGTTCAAACAATTTTTGTTATGGTGGAGGTGGAGTGGTTCGCGGTTAATATCGATTAATCTTATTACATATTCTTAAACTACACATATTTATGTACAATTGCAGCGAGACTATATTTTTTATATACCGTTAATTTTTTACAAATCTTATATAACACGATACGGTGGAGTTCAAACAATTTTGTTATGGTGGAGGTGGAGTGGTTCGCGGTTAATATCGATTAATCTTATTACATATTCTTAAACTACACATATTTATGTACAATTGCAGCGAGACTTATTTTTTATATACCGTTAATTTTTTACAAATCTTGTATAACACGATACGGTGGAGTTCAAACAATTTTTGTTATGGTGGAGGTGGAGTGGTTCGCGGTTAATATCGATTAATCTTATTACATATTCTTAAACTACACATATTTATGTACAATTGCAGCGAGACTATTTTTTTATATACCGTTAATTTTTTACAAATCTTATATAACACGATACGGTGGAGTTCAAACAATTTTTGTTATGGTGGAGGTGGAGTGGTTCGCGGTTAATATCGATTAATCTTATTACATATTCTTAAACTACACATATTTATGTACAATTGCAGCGAGACATATTTTTTACTATACCGTTAATTTTTTACAAATCTTATATAACACGATACGGTGGAGTTCAAACAATTTTTGTTATGGTGGAGGTGGAGTGGTTCGCGGTTAATATCGATTAATCTTATTACATATTCTTAAACTACACATATTTATGTACAATTGCAGCGAGACTTATTTTTTTATATACCGTTAATTTTTTACAAATCTTATATAACACGATACGGTGGAGTTCAAACAATTTTTGTTATGGTGGAGGTGGAGTGGTTCGCGGTTAATATCGATTAATCTTATTACATATTCTTAAACTACACATATTTATGTACAATTGCAGCGAGACTTATTTTTTTATATACAGTTAATTTTTTACAAATCTTGTATAACACGATACGGTGGAGTTCAAACAATTTTTGTTATGGTGGAGGTGGAGTGGTTCGCGGTTAATATCGATTAATCTTATTACATATTCTTAAACTACACATATTTATGTACAATTGCAGCGAGACTTATTTTTTTATATACCGTTAATTTTTTACAAATCTTGTATAACACGATACGGTGGAGTTCAAACAATTTTTGTTATGGTGGAGGTGGAGTGGTTCGCGGTTAATATCGATTAATCTTATTACATATTCTTAAACTACACATATTTATGTACAATTGCAGCGAGACTTATTTTTTTATATACAGTTAATTTTTTACAAATCTTGTATAACACGATACGGTGGAGTTCAAACAATTTTTGTTATGGTGGAGGTGGAGTGGTTCGCGGTTAATATCGATTAATCTTATTACATATTCTTAAACTACACATATTTATGTACAATTGCAGCGAGACTTATTTTTTTATATACAGTTAATTTTTTACAAATCTTGTATAACACGATACGGTGGAGTTCAAACAATTTTTGTTATGGTGGAGGTGGAGTGGTTCGCGGTTAATATCGATTAATCTTATTACATATTCTTAAACTACACATATTTATGTACAATTGCAGCGAGACTTATTTTTTTATATACCGTTAATTTTTTACAAATCTTGTATAACACGATACGGTGGAGTTCAAACAATTTTTGTTATGGTGGAGGTGGAGTGGTTCGCGGTTAATATCGATTAATCTTATTACATATTCTTAAACTACACATATTTATGTACAATTGCAGCGAGACTTATTTTTTTATATACAGTTAATTTTTTACAAATCTTGTATAACACGATACGGTGGAGTTCAAACAATTTTTGTTATGGTGGAGGTGGAGTGGTTCGCGGTTAATATCGACTAATTTTAGTACATAGTCTTAATCTACACATATCTATGTACAATTGAAGCGAAACATATTTTTACAAATCTTATATAACACGATACGGTGGAGTTCAAACAATTTTTGTTATGGTGGAGGTGGAGTGGTTCGCGGTTAATATCGATTAATCTTATTACATATTCTTAAACTACACATATTTATGTACAATTGCAGCGAGACTTATTTTTTATATACAGTTAATTTTTTACAAATCTTGTATAACACGATACGGTGGAGTTCAAACAATTTTTGTTATGGTGGAGGTGGAGTGGTTCGCGGTTAATATCGATTAATCTTATTACATATTCTTAAACTACACATATTTATGTACAATTGCAGCGAGACTTATTTTTTTATATACCGTTAATTTTTTACAAATCTTGTATAACACGATACGGTGGAGTTCAAACAATTTTTGTTATGGTGGAGGTGGAGTGGTTCGCGGTTAATATCGATTAATCTTATTACATATTCTTAAACTACACATATTTATGTACAATTGCAGCGAGACTTATTTTTTTACATACCGTTAATTTTTTACAAATCTTATATAACACGATACGGTGGAGTTCAAACAATTTTTGTTATGGTGGAGGTGGAGTGGTTCGCGGTTAATATCGATTAATCTTATTACATATTCTTAAACTACACATATTTATGTACAATTGCAGCGAGACATATTTTTTTATATACCGTTAATTTTTTACAAATCTTATATAACACGATACGGTGGAGTTCAAACAATTTTTGTTATGGTGGAGGTGGAGTGGTTCGCGGTTAATATCGATTAATCTTATTACATATTCTTAAACTACACATATTTATGTACTAATTGCAGCGAGACATATTTTTTTATATACCGTTAATTTTTTACAAATCTTATATAACACGATACGGTGGAGTTCAAACAATTTTTGTTATGGTGGAGGTGGAGTGGTTCGCGGTTAATATCGATTAATCTTATTACATATTCTTAAACTACACATATTTATGTACAATTGCAGCGAGACTTATTTTTTTATATACAGTTAATTTTTTACAAATCTTGTATAACACGATACGGTGGAGTTCAAACAATTTTTGTTATGGTGGAGGTGGAGTGGTTCGCGGTTAATATCGATTAATTTATTACATATTCTTAATCTACACATATCTATGTACAATTGAAGCGAGAATACTACCGTATTTTTACAAATCTTATATAACACGATACGGTGGAGTTCAAAACAATTTTTGTTATGGTGGAGGTGGAGTGGTTCGCGTTAATATCGATTAATCTTATTACATATTCTTAAACTACACATATTTATGTACAATTGCAGCGAGACCTTATTTTTTATATACAGTTAATTTTTTACAAATCTTGTATAACACGATACGGTGGAGTTCAAACAATTTTTGTTATGGTGGAGGTGGAGTGGTTCGCGGTTAATATCGATTAATCTTATTACATATTCTTAAACTACACATATTTATGTACAATTGCAGCGAGACTTATTTTTTTATATACCGTTAATTTTTTACAAATCTTGTATAACACGATACGGTGGAGTTCAAACAATTTTTGTTATGGTGGAGGTGGAGTGGTTCGCGGTTAATATCGATTAATCTTATTACATATTCTTAAACTACACATATTTATGTACAATTGCAGCGAGACTATTTTTTTACATACCGTTAATTTTTACAAATCTTATATAACACGATACGGTGGAGTTCAAACAATTTTTGTTATGGTGGAGGTGGAGTGGTTCGCGGTTAATATCGATTAATCTTATTACATATTCTTAAACTACACATATTTATGTACAATTGCAGCGAGACTTATTTTTTTACATACCGTTAATTTTTTACAAATCTTATATAACACGATACGGTGGAGTTCAAACAATTTTTGTTATGGTGGAGGTGGAGTGGTTCGCGGTTAATATCGATTAATCTTATTACATATTCTTAAACTACACATATTTATGTAGAATAATTGCAGCGAGACATATTATTTTATATACCGTTAATTTTTTACAAATCTTATATAACACGATACGGTGGAGTTCAACAATTTTTGTTATGGTGGAGGTGGAGTGGTTCGCGGTTAATATCGATTAATCTTATTACATATTCTTAAACTACACATATTTATGTACAATTGCAGCGAGACTTATTTTTTTACATACCGTTAATTTTTTACAAATCTTATATAACACGATACGGTGGAGTTCAAACAATTTTTGTTATGGTGGAGGTGGAGTGGTTCGCGGTTAATATCGATAATCTTATTGCATATTCTTAAACTACACATATTTATGTACAATTGCAGCGAGACATATTTTTTTACATACCGTTAATTTTTTACAAATCTTATATAACACGATACGGTGGAGTTCAAACAATTTTTGTTATGTGGAGGTGGAGTGGTTCGCGGTTAATATCGATTAATCTTATTACATATGTTAAACTACACTATTTTATGTAGAATAATTTGCAGCGAGACATATTATTTTATATACCGTTAATTTTTTACAA